>OX451738.1:1383569992-1384047559 GCA_948472305.1 Vicia faba | reverse complement strand
TCCCTTCACATCCAATGATATGACTTCTTACCAAATCAATGGTAAGATAGCAACATCTAAGGGAGGCGGAAAGAACAAATACCTTTTGAGTAGGTAGGACGTTTGTAGTTTCTTGCTCAAAAACTAAAACCATTTCCACACTTACACTTTCAAAACATCTTCTAAAACAAACATCTCTTTGAACTATTTTCAAAACCAACACTTTCTATACATTCTTATAGAGACGAGAATCATTACAAATTTTTCCGAAACAAAGGCATTTTCAAAATAATTTCAAACTTGCACTAATCACAGACACATTTGAAACAAAGCATTTCAAAGTGATCAAGCAACTAAGAGCATGTAGATAACTACAGATGAAAAGGGTTCTAACACCTTCCCTTTTCATAACCTACCCCCCCGAACTCAAGAAAATATCTCGAAAGGTCTTTCCTGATCTTTTCACCCTTTCCTTTATTGGATAAAAGAAAAGTCGGTGGCGACTCTTGCTATCCATAACATTTGCAATAAAATGAAAAACACTCAAGTTAGTTCTCCCACCGTATTACAATAGTGATGAAGTGCACACTTTTAGCTCTCATATCAACTTGTTATATGACATGCTTCTGCAAATCTGTTATCTCACACTAGTGAGGGGTGATATTGACAAGCCCAACGATATTGGTCTTCCACGTTGCACCAATTTATGTGTCTGTAGTCTTACATCCCCGATTTTTCGGAGGCCCGTTCAACCGTCAAGATTTCTGTTGTTTCCTAGAGTTTCAATTACTGAAAAGTTCTTTTCTTTTGAAAACATTGTGCTAAGGGCTTCGTCAGTCCTATCGCGACTTCATATTCTTTGATCAAAGGAAGTTCAATTGTGAAAACTTCTCCTTACGCAATGATTTTCTTCTGGCCTCATCAACATCGGGAATTGGAAATGGTTTCGAGTTAGAATATTTGAAGAAATTCTTAACAGAGGTTATCCTCTCCTATGTTAGCACTTCGTTACATCGAACTAGCTTTCACATCAGACAAGATTTGATTGTGGAAATTTATGTGAATCCGATGTCGAGTCTCAAAAGCGGCTCCACTAGAATTAAATTATTTGTTTATTAAGATAATAGAATTATAATGTTGTGTTGCAAGTCTCCGGTGTGGTTGAATACAAGGGTGGACTTGCAAAGTTAACACTTCAATGCTTAAGTCAATAGATGAGTCTAAAAAAGGATGGAGTGAAGTATGAAAAGTGTGAATATCTCTTAAGCCTTACGCATGTAGAAGTCTATATACACTTGGTTCAAGTAGTCATTGTGACTTGATATTGTAGTTTACATAATAGTAATTAAAATATTCCAACTATATATTATATTTAATTAGTAGTAATTTTAATATAGTAGTTAAATGTGGTGGTTGTCTGTAGATGTCTGTCAAAGAGGTGGTATGTGGTTGTCATATGGATAATTGGAGGTGATCAGAGTAGTATTATATATTGGTGGTCATTGGTGGTAGTGAGAGTTGTAGGTTATTTTGAACGGTGATGGTTAAAGTGGTGATTTACGATGGTCAGAGTGATTCTTAGAATAGTACAATGGATATGTCATATTGGATATTGGAAGTAGTTATTCTTTGTCATCACACATCTAATTTCTTAGTGTGTTTGAAAGTCTGAATAATTCTTCTAAAGTGTTTTAAATTATTTTATCAGTTTTTCACAATACTTAATACTGAGTGTTCTCTATTGACCAAAGACCCAAATGGATAGGGTACAATTCATCTCAAATCCATTTTATAATAAATTACATAATAATTTTGTAACCTCTAAATTAATGGCCCAAATAATTTTGTGTAATTGATGACCTAAAATAAAATAGAATAATATCAATTATTATCATTGTAACCTCTAAATTAATGGCATTATGCAAATTAGAGTAAATGATTAAAGTAAATGACAATTATCAAGAAATTAATTATTTAGTAACTACTACAAGTAACCGATCACATCTGTTGACACTGAGATATGATGGACGTCTCAGACTAAATGATACCATCTATAAATTGGTCTTCTCCCTGCCCATAAGACTCCATCACTCTACATTCCATCTTAACGCGTGTATGTCAGTAAGGGGAGAAGGGGAGAGAAACCAATTTGTGTGTTTCCTACTATGGCTTCATCATCGAATCCAGGTATGTGAAAATCATAAACTTTCAAGATTCTTATGTTGGATGTTTGAATGTTTCTGCTGAACGGTTTTATCGATTAAGTATTACATGTGGTATTAGAGCTTATTTGGGAAATTTATGATTTTCTACTTATGATGTTTATCTCCCTTAAAATATGATATGATGGAGTATTACTTTGTGCATATTCGATTTCGTTTGCTGGCTACAGTTGTATGTCGTAGCTTTGTAATTGTTTTCGATATATGTTGATTTTTGATGTGGTTGTTTTTTTGGTTACCTGTATGATGGAATTGTTTCGTAAAACTGAAAATGGTTTTCAATCAATGTTAATGTATTACTAAATTATTATTATATACATGTATACTTAGACATGCTTTATTTTATTATTATTGTTGCTAAGGTTCATGTATATATAAGTAGGATAAAACAAAGTATGTGTGATGACGTGATATAACAATGACATTGTTATACATGAATATTCACCTTTAATTTTAATTTTATTTATTTAATTTTGATGATGCAATTATTATTGTTATATCTATGGATGAATACATGACTTCAAGAAATATTATTTTAAAACCTTGTGTACACTAAAGTGGCCATGTTAGAATTAATGAAATGCCATTAAATGTAACTGTTAATTAATCATCAGATTATATTTGCCCAAAGGAAAATTGGATTCTTTGTTTAATGAACATGAATGTGGGAATTTAAATTCTTGAATCAAGTATATATTTTATCCAAATATGAATTATGTGTTTGATTGAGAATCTTTTAATTTTTCATTACACTAAAAAAATGGCTTTTATTTATGATAGCATGTTGTAGTGGCTACCAAAAAGAGAACTATAATATGTGTGATACGGTAGCCAGAATCTGGGACTGTTTTTTAGGAATTACTTGTTTGCGTTTTGCGTTTGTGTTTGCAAAATATCGCGGTAAGCAAGAGTCGCCACCGACTTTTATTTTATCCAACAGAAAAGGAAAAAAGCACATAAAAATTTCTTTTTTCGAGATTTTATGAGTACGGAGAGTAGATTATAGAAAGGGAATGTATTAGCACCCTTTCTATCCGTAGTTATCTACGGGCTCTTAGGTACTTTCTCATCATTTTCAAAATTAATTCTTTGTGTGCTTGTGTGATTTGAAAAGTTTTTAACTTCGATTTAACTCTTGCTTCTGTCTTCAAGAGTGTTACGAAGTATTTTTTGAAAGCTTTGTTTGAAAGAGGAGTGTAAGCGTGAAAAAGTTTGTTTGGATTGAGCAAGTACTTAAGAATTAAACTACCTACTCAAAAAAGAGAATTGTTCTATGTTCGTTTCCTTTAGACAATGCTATCCCACTATTAGTGAGTAGGTAGCACCGTCGTTGGAGTTTGAGGGTCAATTCGAAAGGGACGTACGATCACTAAAGCAATGTTAGGACGTCTTAGTAGTAACCCTAATGTCTTAGATCAATCATTCGAGGCAACAATTCCGAGGCAACCATTCTGAGGCAACTTTTCCGAACGGTACTTTGATCTTTGTTTAGACAAGAGAGCGACCACTAAAGAATCCTATACTTAATGACCATTTACTGAAGGCAACCAAGTGGGAGTGTACTCTAGGAGTGCGCATGTGCGCGTGATTCAATTTCGTATTATTTATCTTTGCATATTTAGGGTTTGCTAACTGTTTTAAAGTTTTACATACATTATTGTCATGCATCTCTAATTATTCATACATCTAACAGTTTATATTTTGCGGAATTTAAAGTGCGGAAATTAAACTACGCTATTACAAGGCTTCGAGTATTTACATAGCCAAAAACAAACCCTTAAAAATAAAGCGATAAATGAAAAGTAAAAGTCCTAATTAAACTATTACAACTTATGAGCAATTACATAAATATGGTAAAAATAATAAGAAAGTGCGCACGAGGAAATTAAGAATGATAAGAAAAATTAGGGTTTTGACCCTTTTCTAACCTAATTAAAAGAAAAAAAAGTTTTTTGTTGTTTTTAATTATTTTTAAGAAAATAATTAGATTTTAAAAATAAAGACACAATTAATTAGTTAATTAAATTAATTAATGAAAATAAATAAAATGACCGATTTTTGTGTTTTTGGTTATTTTAAGAAAAAGAAAATATAATTAAGTTTAGATAAAACCCTAATTTTCTAATTATTTTTAAGTTATTTACAAAATAATTAAAGTTACCTAAAATTAACAACCTAATTAAATTAATTAAATTTTTGTATATAAAAAAAAATCTAAACCTAATTTGATGAAAAGTTGATTTTATGTGATTTTTGTAAATAAAAGAAAATTAATTTTGTGTTAGTAAATAAAATAAATGAATAAAATTCAATAAAGTAAAAAAAAAAGATAAAGAGAAATTGGGCCTGGGAAGCAATCTGGAGGGGGGGTGTGAGTATCCAAATCTGGGCCCAAAACATGGTGATCCACGTTGACTCTCAAGATCTGATGCTACCCGTTGACTGCAGCTCATGATGGTCCCTCATTGATGGCCTTTGGATTTGGCCATCTGGCCACTTGGCAGGCTGGATGATGAGGTCACATGGTGGAACTTGCCCTTGTGTACGCGCTGGATCCCGAAAAGGAAAATAATATGAAGAATAGAGGAACTTGGGATTCGAACCCATGTCCTGAAGCACTTTACAACCATCTGGCTAGCAACTGAGCTACACGCGTTTCTTGTTCATATAATAAGCAAAAATCATAATATATAATAATATGAAAAAAGGCGTCAGGATTCGAACAAGCGAATGAAACAAAGCCACATATGTTATCTTCTTCCTTGCACCGTTGGTAAAATTCCCAGACTTTTACCTACGGATGTTTGTCCGTCACTACAAACTAGGCTTGTTCCAAAATCCTCCATGAGCAATATAAATGACATCTAATGCCATGGATCAAACCGTCTTGTCATCCTGAACATCATGGTACCTTTCATGAAGGCTAATTTTGCCTGCATACAAAAACCCTAAAACGGAACCAAAAAACCTAACAATGGAAATTCTTGATTCAGTCTATGAAAACGTAATTAAGTATTACAGAAAGCTTGCAAATGCTCCAAGGATCAAGAATATATGATTACATCATGCTATATGTGCCAGAATTATGCAAACCGATTTCAAAAATAACTCAATATCGCGGATGACTTACAGTGGTATTCAGGGCCTAGAAATGCTTGCTCTTGATTGGTTTTGCTTGCTGGTGATCCCAGGAAGCGATTGGGATGGTCAAAGGATTTTAAAATTTCTTTAAAGTATGAATTCGTGTTTGCACTTTTTCTTGTTTTTTTCAAGTTTTGTTCTTGTTGCTGCGCCTCCTTCCAGCCTTGCTTTAGGTCTGCAAATACTCCTTATATACTGAGGAATGAATTAGGGTTGAAAGAATGTGCTCAATCTTCCTCCACCATTGCATTTGATTTTAATTTGATTCCTTTGAATATCCTTCCAAAAATAGGCCTAATCCAGTATTTTTGTGCATACCAAGCCTTTACACGAATTCAATCTCATGCTAGCTGGATATTAAGACCTGAAACATGTACCAAATATTTGAATTTCAATGTTTTGGATTTTCTATGATTTATTTTGATTTAAAATGATTTAATTCAAATAAAAATCAAAATAAATAATAAAAACAAGATAATGACAAGTGGAAAGGGCTAGGGCTCGTGGACCATGTTGCCAACTCAAAACAAGTGCAAAAGATTGGGCCCATTTGGCAAAAATTGCATTTTGAGGCATAGTTGACTTTTGACAAATTTGCAAAAAAGGTCAACTTCACCAATGCATAACTTCCTCAACTTTTACTCTTTGAATGTGTTCTTGGACTTTTTAGAAAGCTTGAGATGTCCTCTAAGAAACCCTTTTTGTCTCATCTCAATTTGATATTACATGCTCATGTATGAAGCTTTGACAAAAAAGGTGTTTTTGTTGACTTTTCAAAATGATCTATAATGTCCAAATTCATAACTTTTTGTGAGTGCATATTTTGAACTTGGGAGCTGAAGATGGATTGTAGAGAATTGCATCTTCTTCAAAATGATCTTTGGATGGGTCATTTATCATAAAGTATGAGAAAGTTATGCTTGGTCAAAGTTGAGTTGACTTTTTCTACAAAACCCTAATTTAGCAACTTTTGGTTCTTGATGAATTATGAGCAATCCTTGATGAATCATGATCAACCCTTGATAAAATGATGAAGTATACTTAAAAATGAGGATGTTGACCAAAAATCTTGAAGTTTGACTGTATGTAGGCCACAACTGACTTTTGCCCCAGCATAGTAGATTTTTAGGCCTTTGAGCAATTGACTGAGCAAACTTTCTCTGTAGGGCTTGAAACTTGACATGGATGATCCTGAGAATATATTAGGACAATGGTGAGCATTTTGGATCCCTTGGACTCAAGTATCTTGATGCAACATGAAACCCTAATTTGAGGTAGATTGCCTTAGGAGAGAGCTTGTCTGGTCAACCCTTGGACTTCCTTGAGCAACTTGGGGATCTTTCTTGAAATGTTTTGAGAAATATGGGAGGTAAAATTTTGGGGTACAATAGCTGCCCCTGTTCAATCTTCTTAAACCCGAGGATGTAGATTGACTTGCTTGCCTTTCATGATCTGAAGGTGGAAGAGGATTGAACACTAGAGTGCCCAGAAATTTGCACTCACATGATGCGGTACTTGTCTTGTGATGACGGGAATGGGCTTACAGATGCCATTTGGAAATAGATGATGGAATATGGGCTTAAAGATGCCATCTGAAGGAGTGTCGATCGCATAAGATATTCCTTAGCGAGAGCTTGTATACCTGTTGTTGAGGAAGATTCCGCTGGGGAATGCTTATCTATGTCTTGAGAGAAACAAAATTTTAGGAGCTTCGGTCGTCCGTTATTCTACTGGGAAGTCGTCTCTGTTTTTTTGAGAAAAGTTAAATTTTAGGAACTTCGATCGTCCGTTATTCTTGTTAAGGAACCGTCTCTTCGTCGAAGAGGTGAAAATGAACTACTATCTGGTCGTGATCCAGGATTCATAGTGATAAGTTTGACTGCTATCCGGTCGTAATCCAGGCTTTATAGTGACTTACTGGGGATATGAGATTAAACTTGCTATTCGGTTGTAATCCAGGCTTCACAATTTCTCGATTCTTATTTGTTCGTGATCCAGGCTTCAGAAGGAAATGAGTTGTTATCCAGTTGCATCCGGGCTTCAACTTGAACTTAGGGCACACTAATATCCGGTCGACTCCGGGCTTCTTAGTAATTGTCCAGGTAAACTGCTATTTGGTCTAAATCCAAGCTTCGTAGTGTCTTGTACTGTTATCTGGTCGTAATCCAGGCTTCAGTCCTTTTATCGTTATCTGGTCGTAATCCAGGCTTCCCGATGCTTTATACCATTATCTGGTCGAATCCAGGCTTCATGGTGTTATGTACTGTTATCTGGTCGTAATACAGGCTTCACAATACCTTACTTCTTATCTGGTCATAATCTAGGCTTCAGAAGAGATCAAATGGTTATCCGGTCGTAATCCAGGCTTCCCTTTGGCTTTGGGCCTACTAATATCCGGTCGTAATCCAGGCTTCATAGTATCTGGCCAGGTGAACTGCTATTTGGTTGCAATCCAAGCTTCACAGTGTCCCTTACTATTATCTGGTCGTAATCCAGGCTTCACAGTGTCTTTTACCGCTATCTGGTTGTAATCCAGGCTTTGCGACGTCTTCATAGCATTATCTGGTCGATATCCAGGCTTCATGGTGTTCGGAGGAAATCAAGATACTATTCGTAATCCGGGCTTCATAACTTGTGTTAAAGATATACCACTATCTGGTCGTAATCCAGGCTTTGCAGTGTCTTTGGCTGCTATCTGGTCGTAATCCAGGCTTCACAGTACCTTGTATTGCTATCTGGTCGTAATCTAGGATTCACAATAACTTGTTGAGCTGTTATCCGATCGTAATCCGGGCTTCACAGCTCGCTGGGGATTAAACTATTATCCGGTCTAATCCGGGCTTCATAGCTTAGAGGTAAACCACTATCTGGTCGAATCCAGGCTTCGCGGTGTTTGATACTGTTATCCGGTCATAATCCGGGCTTCACAATATGCTGTAGAAATCAAGGTACTATCCGGTCGGATCCGGGCTTCATAGCTTGAACTTTGTGAGAATTTGATTGTATATTTCCTGAAAGGTAAAGGTTAATTGTATGTAATGCATGACATGTATCAAGCAATGATGTTCTCAAAATAAATGAGATTATATTGTATGATGTTTATGCATATGTCATGATGTATGGATATGCAAATGGCAATCTCTAGTTGGGGAAAATAAATCCCGAATTGCTGCTGGAGAGTGAAAGGAGTTGAATTCTTCGTTTCCGCTAGGGATAATGAATGAAGATGACTGTGAGAATAATCCTGCTGGAGAATAAACCGGTGAGAAAATGATTTTGTGGGGAAGAGATGCTCTGTTAGAGGACCTGTTGATTTGGAGAAATAACCTCGGTTGGGGATGAGTTATCATTGCTGGCGATGATACACTCTATTGGGAATTGAGTTTCTGTTTGTGAAAGGAATGAACTCCACTGGGGATGATTTTCCAATGGCGACTTCACTGGGGATAATCTTTCAGAGTTTATTGGGGGTAATCTTTTAGACTCTACTGGGGACAATCCTCCAGACTCTATTAGGGATAATCTTCTAGTGCAGGCAATAGATAAACTCTGCTTGGGGAGAATATTTCTGACTCATTCGTGGTTGCGAGTCTCAGCTGGGGAGAGTGGTGTCCTGTTCGGGACTGCTAATATCACTGTCTTTTTCTTACTCTGCGGGGAGTGAATGTACCTTCAATTGTTTTCTCCAACTAGGTATATCCCTATACCTGGTGGATAGAGCAACTGTATGGTTCAGAAATTTCTTATTTGCCCTTATTTCCGATATTACGAGTAATCGTCTTTTGTTTCGTATGTAAATATTTATGAGCAACAATTATTGTCAAATGCATATATCAAAAATGAACATTGGACGTTCTTGCAAAACAAAACATAAAAAGAAAACAATTTGAAATTTCTTTGTGAAAATGAATTGTATTGATTTTGAAATTAGCCTGTAAATAGGTGTTTTTGTATAAGAGGCTGGCGTCCTAGTAAGAGAGCGCCGCCGAACAATAGAATTTATACAGTTTGTGTAAAAGAAAGAAAAATAGCTATGTGAATAATCCCACTGGGTTCCCACTCTGCTATTGCCCTTATATCCTCGGGCATCTCATCACTTTGCTACTTGGTTGAAGGTAAATCAAATTTATTAGTGTCGTCCGAGTTTTATAGTTGATACCGAAGTCTGGTTGCAAGATGATCCAATGAGACATAGTGTTACGCTTTAATCCCTAATTTTTGCCTGGACCGCCCTTTCGGGTTTTCAGTCCACCGGGATACCCTTTTTTCCCCAAGCTGCCTTTTCAGGTTTTCGACTTGCCGGGTGTACAGATTTTTCATTTTCATCCCTTATTTTTGCCCGAACCCTTTTGGTTCGCTGGGAAGCCCTTATTTTTGCCTAGGCCAGTCGACCTAGCGGGTCTTTGATTATGCGTAGTATTTTTTCACTATGTCTGTATTGACGGGGTGAGGAAGGTCGTCACCATCCATGGTGGTTAGAATCATAGCTCCTCCTGAGAAAATGTTCTTAACCACAAATGGCCCTTCGTACGTAGGGGTCCATTTGCCCCTGGGATCACCTTGTGGCAGGATGATGCACTTGATCACCAGATCCCCAACTTGATACTCTTGTCGTCTAACTTTCTTATTAAATGCCTTGATCATTCGCTTTTGATACGTCTGACCATGACAAATAACAGTAAGTCTCTTTTCGTCGATCAAGTTCAGTTGATCAAGCCGGGTCTGGATCCAATCGTCCTCGCTCAAACCTGCATCATTCATAATCCGAAGAGAGGGTATTTGGACTTCAATGGGTAAGACCGCTTCCATACCATACACTAAAGAGTAGGGTGTTTCCCCTGTTGATGTCCGCACTGAGGTGCGGTATCCATGAAGAGAAAACGGTAACATCTCGTGCGAATCTTTGTATGTCACTGTCATCTTCTGCACAATCTTCTTGATGTTCTTATTAGCCGCTTCAACAACCCCATTCATCTTCGGCTGGTAAGGAGAAGAGTTGTGATGCTGTATCTTGAACTGCTTGAAGAGTTCGGTGATCATCGTATTGTTGAGATTTGTACCATTATCCGTAATGATCCTATCTGGTACACCGTATCGATAGATAAGATTGTGCCGAATAAACCGTGCCACGGCGTTCTTGGTCACTGTAGCAAAGGAAGCTGCCTCAACCCACTTCGACGCAGTAGGTCTGATCTCACCAATCATATTGATGCCCCACATTGCAAAAGGCCACGGAGCTGTAAAGACGTTTAGAGGAACTGGAGTTATATGCACCTTATCAACATAGACTTGGCACTTATGCAGGTCAGAGAATGCTGATAACAGTCGGCTTCCATAGTGGACCAATAATATCCTGCCCATAGGATCTTCTTTGCCATGGTGTGTCCACTGGAATGAGTCCCGAAAGTACCTTCATGTAACTCTGCCATAATCCTTTCTTCCTTGCTCTTATCCACACATTGCAGTAAGGTCGAATCATGGTTACGCTTGTAAAGAATACCATTACTGATGAAGAACATCGCAGAGAATCTCCTCAGAAACTTTTTATCATTAACAGATGCACCCTCGGGGTATTCCTGAGCCTCAAGATACCTCTTTACCTCATGAAACATGGGTTTATCTATTACTTCTTCAGTCTCAATGTCACAGCAATGTGCAGGTTCGTCCAACCTCTCGATGGTAATCTGGGGAGCTTCATTGTCCCACCTGACCTTGAACATAGAAGACATGGTAGCTAGCGTGTCCGCTAAATGATTCTCATCCATGGGGAAGTGTTCAAAGGTTATCTCCTCAAAATGTGGAAGCAATGTCAATACATACTCTTTGTAAGGAATAAGATTTGGGTGCTTCGTATCCCACTCTCCTTTTATCTGACTGATCACGAGAGCGGAATCTCCGAATACACTTAGAGACTTAATCCTTAGGTCAATAGCTTCTCGAAGGCCCATGATGCACGCTTCATACTCCGCCATATTGTTGGTGTAGTTAAAACATAATCGGGCGGTGAACGAAGTATGATAGCCCTCAGGAGATATGATCACGGCGCCAATGCCATTACCCAAAGCGTTTGAAGCTCCATCGAAATACATAGACCATCGGGATCCTTCCTCAGGTCCTTCATCCGGTCCAGGTGTTTCACAGTCAGTTACCAACATGATATTCTCGTCCAGAAACTCGAAATTCATCGACTGGTAGTCATCTACTGCCTGATGCGCCAAATGATCCACCAACACACTCCCCTTGATTGCTTTTTGGGTCGTGTATTGGATGTTGTACTCAGTCAAGATCATCTTCCATCTTGCTATTCTTCCGGATAAAGCAGGCTTTTCGAAGATATACTTGATTGGATCCATCTTTGATATCAACAGGGTAGTGTGGGTCAACATATACTGTCTCAGCCGGCGAGCAGCTCATGCCAAAGCGCATCAAGTTTTCTCAAGCAGTGAGTATCAGGTCTCACAGTCGGTAAACTTTTTGCTAAGGTAGTAAATAGCATGCTTTTTTCGGCCAGACTCGTCATGCTGCCCCAGCACACACCCCATCAAATTGTCGAGTACTGTCAAGTATAAGATCAAAGGTCTTCCTTCGACTGGAGGCATCAGAATAAGGGGCTCTTGTAGGTATTCCTTGATCCTCTCGAAAGCGGCCTGACATTCATCATTCTATCTTACTACTTGATCTTTCTTCAACAGCTTGAAGATTGGTTCACAAGTAGCAGTCAAATGTGAAATGAATCGGGCAATGTAATTCAGACGGCCCAAAAAGCCTCTGACTTCTTTTTATGTTCGGGGAGATGGCATTTCCTGTATAGCCTTCACCTTTGCAGGATCCACTTGAATACCTTTATCACTAACGACGAAACCCAGCAACTTACCAGACCTTACCTCGAAGGTGCACTTGTTCGGGTTTAACCTCAGCTTGTACAACTTTAACTTGTCAAATAGCTTCTGGAGATGGTCGAGATGTTCTTCTTCAGTCTGGGACCTTGCAATCATGTTGTAAACGTATACCTCAATCTCATGATGGATCATGTCGTGGAACAAGGCGACCATGACGCGCTGATACGTTTCCCCAGCATTCTTCAACCCGAACGGCATGACCTTGTAGCAAAAGGTACCCCACTCTGTAACAGATGTTGTCTTCTCCATGTCTTCGGGAGCCATTTTAATCTGATTGTAACCAGAAAAACCATCCATAAAAGAGAAGACCTTATGCTATGCGTTGTTGTCGACCAAAACATCGATGTGAGGGAGTGGGAAATCATCCTTGGGACTTGCCCTATTCAGATCCCTATAGTCAACAAACATTCGAACCTTACCATATTTCTTCGTCACTAGAACCACGTTGGCAAGCCACTGCGAGTAAGAAGTAACAGCTAGAAAACCGACATCAAACTGTTTCATAACCTCAGCTTTGATTTTCTCAGACATTTTCGGGCGCTTGCGGCGAACTTTCTGTTTCACTGGAGGACAGTCTTCTTTAGTTGGCAAGCGGTGAACCAAAATATCCGTATCCAACCCAGGAATATCTTCATAAGACCAAGAAAAGATCTCAACATAGTCACGCAGCATCTGTATCAACCGTTGTTAGACGCTAGGCTCCAGATTTGCACCGATCTTAACCTCTTTCTTGTCTTCCTATGTACCTAGATTCACTGATTCCACTGGCTCTTCATGGGGTTGTATGGCCCTCTCTTCCTGTAGTAACAGTCTAGCAAGTTCCCCAGGCACTTTGTAATCATCCTCACCTTCGTCCTCGGCTTGGTTGATCGGATTTTCGAAGTCATAACTGGCAGTAGCAGAGTCGTTATCAGTGGGATCCAGAGTGGATGTGGACCTGTATTATGATATGTGAGTGTGTGTAAGACAATAGCAGTTTTTGATAAAGTGCAAAATAGAAAAGAAAAACAAGGAGCACAAAATTTGTAATGCAAGAAAACGTCCAATGCTTTATTGATGATATATGGAAATGACAAATATTAAGTCCTCAAAAACAAAGCCACGGTGTCTCGGGTAAGACACCGGGCCGTAAAGTTTTAAACTGTCTGTTACAAATTCAAAACAAAAGTCTATTACTGTGTAATAAAAGAAACTGGCACGAAGTCATTTACCGTCCAATTGCTCAATCCACCGTCGGTAGTCGGGTAAATCCAGTTGTAAAACTCGGACTCTTCATCATCGTCTTCAATTACATTCACTTACGGATTACTGATACGCAGGGGAGGTCTTCCAATCCATGCACGTCGAACATCCCTTTGAGCTTCTTTTTCAATAATAGCCCTGGCATCCTTGAGGGAAGCCATCTTCATTGGAGGATCTTCAGCAACAATTTCAGTCGACGCCAGAGTCTAGGGGACTTCTTCAAAGTTCTGACACGGGGTTTCAATGAACTCCCCGTCCATCTCCACATACCGAAAAGAGTTAAGGTGGCTCACCATGTACTCCTCCTCTCCTCGTACCGTAATAATCTTTCCCTTTACTGGATATTTTAACATTTGATGGAGCGTAGAGGTCACTGCCCCAACTTTATGAATCCACGGGCGGCCCAACAAACAAGAGTAAGATGGTCAGATATCCATCACATAGAACGTAGATACAAAAGTATGGGAACCAACCTTAATAGGGACATCCACCTCTCCATGTACCCTCCTTTTGGACCCGTCAAAGGCCCTAACCACAATATTACTTGGCTTCAGAACCGACCCTTCACAGTCCAACCGATCTAATGCTTTCTTGGGTAAAACATTCAATGAGGACCCAGTATCCACTAGTACATGGGCCAGAGTAGTGCCCCTGCACTCGATTCAAACATGCAGAGCGTCATTGTGATTCTTTCCTTTGGCAGTCAGATCTGCGTCGGAGAAACCCCACCCGTTGTCAGCTGTCATACTAGCCACACAGTCTTTGAATTGATCAGCAGATGTTTCCTGCGGCACATACACAGTTTTAAGGAAAGCAATTAAAGCCTTTGCATGGGATTCTGAGCACAACAATAAAGATAACATGGAGATCTTCGACGGGGTTTACCCCAGCTGCTCGACTACGTTGTAGTCGCTTTTCTTGATAATCTTTAAAATTTACTCTATCTCCTGCCTAGAGGTTTCAACAATAATCTTCTTAGGTGCCTCTGTCTGGGAAGGCTCACCTATAACTTCTTTGCCCCGAGCGTCAGATGACTCGGCGACATGGGTAATGATTGGAACATGAACAGGGACAGTAGCAGATGTACTGGCAGGTGGAATAACAATAGGCTTTCGAACAGTTGGTGGGGAAATCTCAGGAGAGAAAAGTCTTTCGCTTCGGGTGACCTTGCTAGACCCGACAATATTGCTGACATCAGTATCAGCCTCGTCAACCTTCAAGTCTTGTTTGATCCCATGATAATACACATCGGCCCCATAGTGCCACGGGACAGCTTTATCTAAAGTGTAAGGGATAGGACCAGGAATAGTAATGATCAGTGGAGCAACTCTCGGAACGGATGTAATCCTAACAGGCTTTCTCGAGGAAGCCTTGGAAGGATTGGCGGAAATGGTTATTATGGAAACATCTTCAAAAGGAATCAACGGAATCAAAGTTTTCTCGAACAAGATTTCTTTATTATCCATCAGGCGTTGAACACCTGACTTCAATAAATGGCAACCAGCAGGCAGGATTGAACATAGGTGGCAACCTTCACCACAACCCGGAAATAAACTGGCTGATAATAAGTTCTTCTTTACTGTCATCAACGGAGTAGAAACGTCTTCCACAGAGGTTACAAATGAATCATCATCCACAACATTTACTACATGCTTGGGCATAGGAGCAGTCATGACATTAGGCTTTTCTGGTGCGTCAAACTCGATTTCTTTAGCTTCAATCAAATCTTGCACCTTATTCCTCAAGGCCCAACAATTGTTTGTATCATGCCCTGGGCTATCAGAGTGATAAGCACAACGGGCGTTTGGATTATAAAGTGGTGACGTAGTACTGGGATTCTTCGAGGCTTCCCTCAGAGTTATCAAGTTGGTCTTCAACAATTGCGGAAGAATTTGAGATAAGGTCATACTGAGCCGAGTATACTGTCTTTGTGGTCTCTCTACTCTTTGCTGATTGTTGCGTTGTGGGGCAACCGTTGGTCTTGATATTACTACCTCATTAACCGCTTGACGTCGTTCAGGTCAGTTTTGGATCCTTGAGCTGTAAACTGCACTAGCTTCTTTTCTGAAAGGCTTCTTTTCTATATTCGATGAAGCACCTTTCTGTATTTTGCCACTTTTGATACCAGCTTCCACTCTCTCCCCAGTCAGAATCAGTTCAGTAAATCCAGATGATGAACTGCCGATCAAATGGTTGAAAAATGGACCAGACAAAGTCCCAAGAAACATATCCACCAACTCCCTATCAGACAGAGGGGGTTGGACTCTTCCAGCAAGATCTCTCCATTTCTGAGCATAGTCCTTAAAGCCTTCGCCTGTACCCATAGACATACCCTGAAGTTGGGTACGCGTGGGAGCAAGGTCAATGTTGTACTAGTACTGATTGTAAAAAGCAGCAGCAAGGTCTTCCCAGTTGCGGACATTAGCTCCTTCCAATTGATAGAACCATTCAAGCTGAGTCCCTGACAGACTATCTTGAAAGAAATGAACCCACAGGTTCCTATCAACAGTATAAGGTTGAATCTTTCTGGCGTACGAGCGGAAATGTAGCTTCGGGCAGGATACCCCATCCTACTTAGCAAAGATAGGAGCTTTAAACTTGTGAGGGATCACCACCCCAGATGCCAGTACCAGATCTCCAAAGTCCAAACCAGGTATCTTCTGGATCTCCATTGCACTCAACCGGTCTTCGAGTTGCTTATACCTATCCTCAGCAGGATGATACTGGTCTTCATCAAAATTAGAGTCATTATCAGAGACTACAGGACTAGGCCCCTTTCTTTCCTCTTGATTCTCTCCCCCTCCAGATAAATGGGACAAATCAGTTTCCTGTAGTAAATTGTTCCCGAATCTGCGACCCATATTCAGGAGGACCACTTTCTTCTTCTTGTTCTTCTCCTTCAAGATGTGAGACTTCAAATCTTGCTGCCCTTTGGTCAGGTTCAGGAACAACTCTTGGAATTGTGCATTCTGTGCTTGAAGAGCCTTGATGGCTTGATCAGTAGGTGTTTCAGAAGACATTTTATGCTGAAATAAACAGCGAAGAAGATAAGAAACCTGTAATTGTACCTGTGATGATGTGCATGGGAATGGAATGCGTATGATATGATTTCAAAGACTTTGGGAGATTCAAATTTGTAAAACAAGAAGTAAACAAACTTTATTAGATTCAAACTTGTAAAATGTTTAACAATGCTTTTAAGGCGATACAAAAGAAATAAACTAAAAAGCAAATCTAAAATAGAAACAATAAAAAACATCAGAAATCCCATGGTCGTTTTCCCTTCGTGATGATATAGTCATTGATCATCCTTTCGTTCTCAAGTTGCCTTGTAAGCCTCAAGATCTTTCGTTCCTGCTCATGATACTTCTCCCTGTAGGTATCCCTTTCTTCCTTTAGCTGGATCCAAGATCTCTTCAATGCCCTAAGGTCAGTAGGCATATATGGATGGAGGACTATGTAAGGAACCCCTTCTTCATTAGTATGCTCCACAATCACCGGCAAAACAACTTTATAAGGCATCCCCAGCTTTTGAGCACGGGCTCGAACCCACTAGAGATAAGGTTGCATCGGGAGAGAAGTCTTCAGTCCTAGCTCTTGAGGGTCAGACCTGTTCACCCTGCTCCAAGCTCGTATAAATCTTCGGCGATGCTCATTCACGTCCCCCTTGTATTCAAAGACAATGTCCGTAAGAAGCAGCTCATGGGGACCGTCTCTCCGAGCGCGTCCAAACTATCTCAAAGCCAAGCAAGGGCTGTAGGTTATACCCCCTCTAATTCCAAGAAATGGTACATTAGGGTATTCCCCACATCGATCAATGATGGCTACCCTTTCCATGTCTTTATAACTCCAAAGGATATCCGTATGAGCAAGGGACATGATTCTGTAAGCCCAACCTACGCCTTCCTCATTCTTCAAAACAGACTTTGGGAGGTGCGAAATAAACCACCTCGCCAGCAGCGGCGTGCAACACATGAGGGTCCCCCTTCTTCGCACGGTACGAGTATAGAGAGCATGTAAGATATCACCCAGAAGAGTAGGCACTGGATTATGAGACAAGAAGATCTTGACCGCATTCACATCAATGAAGGAATCTGGATTCGAGAAAAGAACCAAGTCGTAGATGAGGAGAGCCAAGGTGTCTTCAAAAGCTTACAAGTCCAAGTTATCCCATAACTGTTGAGCTTGATCCATTAGAAACTTGGCCAATAAACCTTTAACCCCGCTCCGTGTCTCCCAATTAGACACCACATCAGCCTTTTTCAAGTGTAAAGCTGAAGCAATGTCTTCTGGCCTAGGAGTCTCTTCTATGAAGGGAATCTGCTCGAGGATGGATATACCCAACAAATGAGAAAATTCTTCCAAAGTAGGAACTAGCTGATAGTCCGGGAAGGTGAAACAATGATGCACTGGATCGAAGAACTGGAATAACACACTCGTCATTTGCTCATCAAACCTGGAGGTAACCAAACTAAGAAGCTGACCATGTCTTCTAATGAATGCAGAAGTATCAGAAATTCTTGAGGCCAAATCTTTGAGTTGAGCAGGTATTTGCACAAAGTTAACCGGATGGTATGTCTGTGCATAGAAGTCATGATCTATAAAACAGAACAAAGATAAATCCCCTCGGTCTTTGAAATGATTAGTCTAATGAAATATGCATGCTATGTTATGATGCATGATGTCATGATAAAGCACACAACAGGTATAGCAGATAGCAGACATGGTAAAGGCAAACAAGTCACACAGGAGCCCTTAAGTTTCAGGCTTGCATGGAGTCTAGGTACTACCCTCTTGAAGTTCAGTTGGTTTCAACCTGTCCTAATAATAGTAACCGGGTTCTAGAGGTTCTCAATATCATTGACCATCCTCCATCGGTCATGGTTTCAGCTCACACAATATTTTCTTGGGTCGGAACTATCTCAAGAGTATGGTCTCAATAACTGTAGTATCGAGTATCAACCAGTTCTCAGCTCTATACCGAGGCCGGCTATCTCACTACTTCTTATGGCCAAGTTGGTCAATTATAGGTTCTAAGGTCAGTTGATGCTTAACGACCCATATAACAGCCCCATATTCTCCTTGTTTCTCCACAAGGGATATCGGTACCAACTAATGTGCCACATCAACGTAGCTACTGCTTCAACCGTATCGGTCTATGCCGTACAGTTCCCTCATAGTTTATTGCTACTTACCTAAAAGGTATCCCCCAGATCCGGGTTAGGATCTATAGTGACTCTGATACAAAGCCCACAAAAATAAAGCAATCAAATCAAACAATAGAAGCAATATAATGAACTAATCCTAAGGTATACCCCACTTATTAAGTCCCCAGCAGAGTCGCCAGTTTTGTGATACACTGGCCAGAACCTGGGATTATTTTTTAGGAATTGCTGGTTTGCGTTTTGCGTTTTGCGTTTGTGTTTGCAAAATGTCGCGGTAAGCAAGAGTCGCCACCGACTTTTATTTTATCCAACAGGAAAGGAAAAAAGCACAGAAAAATTCCTTTTTTCGAGATTTTCTGAGTACGGGGGGTAGATTATAGAAAGGGAAGGTATTAGCATCCTTTCTATCCGTAGTTATCTACGGGCTCTTAGGTACTTGCTCATCATTTTCAAAATTGCTTCTTTGTGTGTTTGCGTGATTTGGAAAGTTTTTTACTTCGATTTAACTCTTGCTTCTGTCTTCAAGAGTGTTACGAAGTGTTTTTTGAAAGCTTTGTTTGAAAGAGGAGTGTAAGTGTGAAAAAGTTTGTTTGGATTGAGCAAGTACTTAAGAATTAATCTACCTACTCAAAAAAGAGAATTGTTCTATGTTCGTTTCCTTTAGACAGTGTTATGCCACTATTAGTGAGTAGGTAGCACCGTTGTTGGAGTTTGAGGGTCAATTCAAAAGGGACGTACGGCCACTAAAGCAATGTTAGGACGTCTTAGTAGTAACCCTAATGTCTTAGATCAATCATTCGAGGCAACAATTCTGAGGCAACCATTCCGAGGCAACTTTTCCGAACGGGACTTTGATCTTTGTTTAGACAAGAGAGCGACCACTAAAGCATCCTATACTTAATGACCATTTACCGAAGGCAACCAAGTGGGAGTGTACTCTAGGAGTGCGCATGTGCGAGTGATTCAATTTCAGATTATTTATCTTTGCACATTTAGGGTATTCTAACTATTTTAAAGTTTTACATACATTCTTGTCATGCATCTCTAATTATTCATACATCTAACAGTTTATATTTTGCAGAATTTAAAGTGCGGAAATTAAACTACGCTATTACAAGGCTTCAGGTATTTACATAGCCAAAAATAAACCCTTAAAAATAAAGCGATAAACGAAAAGTAAAAGTCCTAATTAAACTATTACAACTTGTGAGCAATTACATAAATATGGTAAAAATAATAAGAAAGTGCGCACGAGGAAATTAAGAACGATAAGAAAAATTAGGGTTTTGACCCTTTTCTAACCTAATTAAAAGAAACAAAGTTTTTGTTGTTTTTAATTATTTTTAAGAAAAAAATTAGATTTTAAAAATAAAGACACAATTACTTAGTTAATTAAATTAATTAATGAAAATAAATAAAATGGCCTATTTTTGTGTTTTTGGTTATTTTAAGAAAAAGAAAATATAATTAAGTTTAGGTAAAACCCTAATTTTCTAATTATTTCTAAGTTATTTACAAAATAATTAAAGTTACCTAAAATTAACAACCTAATTAAATTAATTAAATTTTTGTATATAAAAAAATAAAATCTAAACCTAATTTGATGAAAAGTATATTTTATGTGATTTTTTTAAATAAAAGAAAATTAATTTTGTGTTAGTAAATAAAATAAATAAATTAAATTCAATAAAGTAAAAAAAAAGGAAAGATAAAGAGAAATTGGGCCTGGGAAGAAATCTGAAGGAGGGTGTGAATATCCAAATCTGGGCCCAAAACATGGTGATCCACGTTGACTTTCAAGATCTGATGATACACGTTGACTGCAGCCCATGATGGTCCCTCATTGCTGGCCTTTGGATTTGGCCATCTGGCCACTTGGCAGGCTGGATGATGAGGTCACATGGTGGACCTTGCCCTTGTGTACGCGCTGGATCCTGAAAAGGAAAATAATATGAAGAATAGGGGGACCTGGGATTCGAACCCAGGTCCTGAAGCACTTTACAACCATCTGGCTACCAACTGAGCTACACGTGTTTCTTGTTCATATAATAAGCAAAAATCATAATATATAATAATATGAAAAAGGGCGCCAGGATTCAAACAAGCGAATGAAACAAAGCCATGTATGTTATCTTCTTCCTTGCACCGTTGGTAAAAGTCCCAGACTTTTACCTACAGACGTTTGTCCGTCACTACAAATTGGGCTTGTTCCAAAATCCTCCATGAGCAATATAAATGACATCTAATGACATGGATCAAACCGTCTTGTCATCCTGAACATCATGGTACCTTTCATGAAGGCTAATTTTTCCTGCATACAAAAACCCTAAAACGGAACCAAAAAACCTAACAATGGCAATTCTTGATTCAGTCTATGAAAACGCAATTAAGTATTACAGAAAGCTTGCAAATGCTCTAAGGATCAAGAATATATGATTACATCATGCTATATGTGCCAGAATTATGCAAACCAATTTCAAAAATAACTCAATACCATGGATGACTTACAGTGGTATTCAGGGCCTAGAAATGCTTGCTCTTGATTGGTTTTGCTTGCTAGTTATCCCAGGAAGCGATAGGGATGGTCAAAGGATCTTGAAATTGCTTCAAATTATGAATTCGTGTTTTCACTTTTTCTTGTTTTTTTTCAAGTTTTGTTCTTGTTGCTGCGCCTCCTTCCAGCCTTGCTTTAGGTCTGCAAATACTCCTTATGTATTGAGGAATGAATTAGGGTTGAAAGAATGTGCTCAATCTTCATCCATCATTGCATTTGATTTTGATTTGATTCCTTTGAATATCCTTCCAAAAATAGGCCTAATCCAATCTTTTTATGCACACCAAGCCTTTACACAAATTCAATCTCATGCTAGCTGGATATTAAGACCTGAAACATGTACCAAATCTTTGAATTTCAATGTTTTGGATTTTCTATGATTTGTTTTGATTTAAATTGATTTAATTCAAATAAAAATCAAAATAAATAATAAAAAACAAGATAATGACAAGTGGCAAGGGCTAGGGCTCGTAGACCATGTTGCCAACTCAAAACAAGTGCAAAAGATTGGGCCCATTTGGCAAAAATTGCATTTTGAGGCATAGTTGACTTTTGGCAAATTTGCAAAAAAGGTCAACTTCACCAATGCATAACTTCCTCAATTTTGACTCTTTGAAAGTGTTCTTGGACTTTTTAGAAATCTTGAGATGTAATCTAAGCAACCCTTTTGGTCTCATCTCAATTTGATATTCCATTCTCATGTATGAAGCTTTTACAAAAAAGGTGTTTTTGTTGGCTTTTCAAAATGACCTATAATGTCCAAATTCATAACTTTTTGTGAGTACATATTTTGAACTTGGGAGCTGAAGATGGATTGTATATAATTGCATCATATTCAAAATGAGCTTTGGATGGGTCATTTATAATAAATTATGAGAAAGTTATGCTTGGTCAAAGTTGAGTTGACTTTTTCTACAAAACCCTAATTTAGCAACTTTTGGTTCTTGATGGATTATGAGTAATCCTTGATGAATCATGATCAACCCTTGATAAAATTATTAAGTATACTTCAAAATTAGGATGTTGACCAAAAATCTTTAAGTTTGACTGTATGTAGGCCACATTTGACTTTTGCCATAGCATAGTCGATTTTCAGGCCTTTGAGCAATTGACTGAGCAAACTTTCTCTGTAGGGCTTGAAACTTGACATGGATGATCTTGAGAAAATATTAGGAAAATGGTGAGAATTTGGGATCCCTTGGACTCAAGTATCTTGATGCAACATGAAACCCTAATTTGAGGTAGATTGCCTTAGGAGAGAGCTTGTTTGGTCAACCCTTGGACTTCCTTGAGCAACTTGGGGATCTTTCTTGAAATGTTTTGAGAAATATGGGAGGGAAAATTTTGGGGTACAACAATATGTTTAGTGGTTTATCTTAATATATGATAAATTAATATGAGAATTTTTTATGATTTATTTTTCAACAATTTCTCTTCATTCGCAAGTTGCGCCTATTTCCGTTTTCAATGGGTTGAACTTTTCTGTATGGAGTGAACAAGTAAAATTCCACATAGGTGTTTTGGACCTTGACTTGTCATTTTTGGAAGAAAAACCTATCTTCGCTGATGACATCACTGAGGATGAAAAGTTTGAACTTAAGGCATGGGAGCGGTCCAACAGATCGAGCCTTATGTTTATGCGAGTGACTATTGCAAACAACATTAAGACTACTATTCCATAAACAAAAAGTTCTAAGTAATACCTTAAGTTTGTGGAAGAACATTTTCACTCTGCTGATAAGTCACTCCATGGTACACTTATGGCTCAACTCAGAACCATGAAGTTTGATGGATTGTGAAGAATGCAATAGCATACAATTGAGATGACAAACACTCCAGAAAGACTTAAGTCTTTGGGTATGGAATTAGATGACTCTTTTATGGTTCAGTTTATTCTGTACTCATTGCCTTCTGAGTATGGTTCTTTTCAGATTAACTATAACACTATGAAAGATAAGTAGAATGTTAATGAATTGATTGGAAAAATAATTAAGGAGGAGAACTGACTGAAGAATTTTAAGATTCATTTTTCAACCTAGTTCATGGAACTGGAAAAACATTGAATCCAAAGGCCAATAACTTTAAGGAAAAGGAACCTACTAAGAAATAGAATAAGTGATATTTTTGTTTGAAAGAAGGAAACTTACAGAAAGGTTATCCTAAATATAAGGCTTGGTTCAAAAAGATAGGTATGTTTAAAACATATATATGTACTTTTGAATCAAACTTAATTGATGTTCCTCATAATTCTTCGAGGCTTAAATTTGGTGCTACTACTCATGTATCTAACATGATGCATGGATTCCCTACGATCCAAACCACAAGTCAAAGTAAGATGTTTCTCAACATGGGAAATCATATGAAAGCTCCAATTGAAGGCATAGGGACTTATATCTTGATACTGGATATCATTTAGACCTAATTAATACTCTTTATGTACCTTCAATGTCTAGGAGTTTAGTTTCCCTTTCAAATTTAGACAATTGTGCTTTTGAATTTAATAGTGGACATGGTTGTTTTAATTTATGCAATAATAATACATTTTTTGGTTCTTGTTATATTAATGATTGTTTATATAGATTGAAATTCCATAATCAATTTTATGAATCCTTGATTACCGAGCATCAAAGTACGGGAATTAAACATAACATGCTTAATGAAAATTTTGCATACTTGTGGCATAAACGTTTGGGTCACATATCCAAGGAAAGATTAGAAAGGTTAGTAAAGAATGATATTTTACATAATCTAGATTTTGCTGATCTTGGGTTATATGTGGATTGCATTAAAGGTAGGGGTGGAAATAGGCTGGGCCGAGCTAGGCTTTGCCAAGCCTAAGCCTGGCCTGCCAAAAAAACTAATTCCTAATCCTGGCCTATAGCATGTCATAGACTTATTTTTAGGCCTGAGTCTGACCTTTTCTAAGGCCTAGTTAGCCTGTTAGCTTACATAAAAGCCCATTATTTTAGACATATGTAAATAAGCAATTTAAATAATGTTTAAATAGACTAACAAACTAATAAACCAATGAGACCAAAAGTTTGTTTACATTGAATAAATTTTAACTTACCAATTATCATAAGTTTTGTGAGACTATTTATTTAAGAGGACTTGTGAAAACAACTTATAACATTGTTCAAAAGGTGTTTTCATCTTATTTTCATAAGTTCTCCAAGATAACCAAGTTTTATTTATGTATGTTGATTCAAAGTACATAACATAACATAATGATAATAAAAAAATTATTCATATTTATTTATATAGGTCGGCCTGTTAGGGCGAAAGTGCTTTTTTCATGGCCTGAGGCCTAGCCTTTTTAACTAAATAGGCTTATAAAAAAGCCTAAGTCAAACCTGAGCCTATATAGACTAGGTTGTAGCATGAGCCTATGTAAGCTAGGCCTTAGGCCCCTATTACCGGCCTGGCCTATTTCCACCCCTAATTAAGGGAAAGAAAACCATCCATAACAATAAAGGTGCAACAAGTAGCAAATAGCTTCTTAAAATTATACACATTGATATATATGGACCTTTTAACACTCCATCTATTGGGGGGAAAAATATTTCATCACCTTTATTGATGACTTTTTATGTTATGGATATATCTATTTGCTTAAGGAAAATTCTCAAGTAGTTGATGCTTTTGATATTTTCGTTAAAGAAGTTGAAAGATAATTAGATAAGAAAGTGAAAATCGTAATATCTGATAGAGGTGGTGAATATTATGGAAAACATGGTAAAAAATGAAAATGTCGAGGGTGATCAATGCATTTTAATGCATATTTTTCAATGTTTGTACTTAAGCATTTCTATGTTTTACTTTTTTATTTTTATGTTTTATAATGTTTTTTCAAATTTAGTTTATTTTTGGTTTAATTTGATTTTCATATTTAATTTTCATCATTGGAAGCTTTCATTAAAAAAATTAATAATTGGAGCTACAAGAATCAGATCGAGGCATTCTAGTATGCATTGGAAAGCTGAGACAAAGAGCTACAACTTTCATGTTTAAGCCAAGAGCTGATTCAGAGTGTATTAGTACCAGATAATTCGTTCAAGTTTCTGCCTTTAGAATAATTTGTTTTTGGGTCTTTTTAGTGGGTCTGGGTTATGTTTTTGACCCTGTTCGTTTTGTAAGTGGAAACCCTTATTTTATTTTACAAGGCTTGAAGCCTCTAGAGATATTGTTACACAATTTTCATGAGAAAAATATTTGATTGTATGAATCCTTCATGAGGAACTAATCCTAAGGATCAATCTACTATTCATGTTTCCGTCAAAACTTGGAGGTTTTATAATTTTAATATAATTTCTTTTTCGTTTCAATATTCTTCTATATTTATTGTTTGCTTAATTCAAGTTATATATAATGTTGTTGATTTAATTCGACTGGTTTATGTTTCCTTGATCTTTTTCGCAATTTAGCATTGATTTACGTTAAATTGCGTATGTCAAATCATGTTTTCTTAATTCATGAGTGTTAAATCTGTTTGCTTAATTCAGATAATAGGAATATAAACCACATAATGTCAATTTCTCTTGTTAATTGGTGTTGTAATAGAATAGAGATTAGAATTCTCTTGGGAATTGGATTTATAATTGCTGATGATAAGTTGGGAACTCGAATAATGGGTTAGTTCGTTTTAGCTTATTTGATAACCACTTTTTTTGCATTATTTTGTTAATTTAATCCTAAACCAAACCCCCATATTCATTTTTGTTGTTTGATAACAATACAAGAATCCTCGCGATACAATACTCGAGTTGTCGTTACCGTAACTACATTTAAATTTACTCGTTTTTGATCTGTGCGCGACAGTGGAACAAATTGGCGCTGTTGTCGGGAATTCTTGTTGTTATTAATCAATATTATAGTCATAGGTATAATGTTTTTGCTAGAATTTTTTTTGTTGTGTTTATTGATTTTCAGAGTTGTAATACCGGTTGCAATACGGTGATAAGTTTTTCAGCCTATCGGGTAAGGTTGGAAGTTACTGTTTCGATTTGGAAGTTACTGTTTCGATTCTCCTTATTTCCATTTTTAATTAATTTTTACTGTTTTCACAGTATCGAAAAAATTCAAAAAATTTCTCAAAATTATTATTTCAGTTCGTTAGATTAAATTTGGTGTTTTTGTATTTTTCTGAATTTATTTTAATCGTTTTCCCTCTTTCTATTTTTTTCTGTTAGTTTGGGACATAGTTAGTATTTTTGTGTTAATTGATAACATGGCTGAACAAAGAACTTTGAGGCAGTTGACTACCCTTGATATGAACTATAATGGTTTATGTATTGACTATCTTGCAGTTGATACACCTTTTGAATTGAAATATGATTTAATACACTTGTTTCCAGATTTTAATGGTCTTATAGGTGAGAGGATCCACATAAGCATTTGAAGGAATTTCAGGTTGTGTGCTATACAGCTTCCGGGCCTTCACTAGAGGATATTGTCAAACAAATGGCTGCAATTAATCTCCAGTCTCAACAACAAATAAATTCTAATTTTAATACTTTGCAAACACAGATTGAACAACATGTCTCTTCGGTGAATTCCATGCAACAAGCTCAAGTTGATTTTCCATCGTTGTCTGGTTTTGATGATGTTTACTCTTGTGATGTTTGTACTGACACTAAAATTTGCTATGTTTGTGCTGAAAATGAGGCTTCCTTGCAAGTTGATATTCTTACTACACATGAGGTTGCAAATTAAGGTGTTTATGTAGATGAAGCACTCAACACCCCGGTTGCCCGAAACAAACCATCCACCGAACAACCACCTTCCTGAGAGCTGAAATCAATTCCTGAAAATCTTAAATATGTTTATTTAGAGATAAAAGAAAAACTTCGAGTTATAATTTCTTCTAAACTTTATTTTGATTAAGAAAGTAAGTTTTTGCATATTTTGAAGAAGCATAAGAAAGGAATTGAATGGACCTTCGATGACATTTATGATATTAGTACGTCCATGTGTATGCATAATATCTCACTGTAAGATGTAGCAAAAGCAGTGAGGCAGCTACATAACCTTTTGATCCTTGATGTTGTGATAAATGAGATCACCTTCACGTGCACATTCAATACTTTTACTCATCAGAGATTGTTCTTTGATCCCAGAATAAAAGGCAGAGGCACTAAACTAAATTTCAAGGTCAATGGACACTACCCGAAGTTGCTCCATGAGAGCCCTACTTTGGAAGGAGAGACTGTAAAAGAGCTCTCACTGGAAAAGGCTGCATATGCAATCACCTACCCTCCTTGATTGTTCAGATGTGTTCTTTCCTTTCTCTCACTCTTATTTAATAGTTATGTCCTTTCATTGAGGACAATGCATATTTTATGTGTGGGGGAGGGAATAATTTATTTTCTTTATTTTCTTTTCTTTTGTTCTTGGTTTTGTTTTGTTTTTGGTTCAATAAAAAATTGCAATTTTTTTGAAAGTTTTAGGCTATAGATTAATCTGAGGTTAGTTGTGGAGACTTGGGAAAATTTCACAAGATCGGTATCGTCTTAACACCGTAAGTCTCCTGCATATGGAAATTAATTTGAATACTTATTATGACATAGCCTTGAGTTCTCATCTTTTAATATCCCTTGAGTACTTTATCTTAGCAGTCAACACCATCTCACACACACTCTACATAAGGAAGCCGATGAAAATAAGTGAGTGATCCAAGTTTTATTTGAAAAAAAGATAGGGAATGCACCCAAAAGTTGTGGAACCTATAAAATTTAATTATCAGACCTGATGTTGGTTGGTTCACAGGTTTCTGGTGTTGAACTTGGTAGGGCGGATTACGGTCCGATCCCCCGCAACTACAATTGGGTAAGCAAAGGGTTATACCACACATGTATCAGAACTCCATGCAAAAGGGATCAAAGTCACTAACCGGTCGCCTTACTATGAGTGTGTGAAGATAACGGGCTTAATGTGATTGCACCATAATGAAAGAGAGCAAAAAGGAGGATGAGTAAGTTAGGCTTTGGTATAATAACATGATTCGAATTGGGTTGTATATTCAGGAGGCTTATGATTGCACAATTGTGGAGTAGTGATCCTGAGATATCGTTAGTGTGTAATATTAGTACCTATCGATGCAGTCTTAACCAAAGAAGAGTTTGTAGTCTGGAATGATTAACTGATGATGTTGTTTTGTTTCTTGAGTTTTTTATTTTATTTTGCTCGGAGTGCAAAAGTTCAAGTATGGGGGAATTTGATCAGAGCATTTTGATGCATATACTTCCATATTTGTACTTAAGAATTTCTATATTTTACTTTGTTAATTTTTATGTTTTATAATGTTTTTCTAATTTAGTTTATTTTTTGTTTAATTTGATTTTCGTATTTAATTTTCAGCATTGATAACTTTTATTGAAAAATTCATAACTGGAGCTCCAGGAATCAGATCAAGGAGTTCTAATATGCGTTAGAAATCTGAGACAAATAGCTACAACTTTCATGTTTAAGCCAAGAGCTGATTCGGAGTGTATCATTACTAGATAATTCGTTGAAGTTTATGCCTTTAGAATAATTTGTTTTCGGTCTTTTTAGTGGGTCTGAGTTATGTTTTTGACGTTGTACGTTTTGTAAGTGGAAACCCTTATTTTATTTTATAAGGATTGCAACCTTTAGAGAGGTTGTTACACAATTTTCATGAGAAAAAATATTTGATTGTACGAATCCTTCATGAGGAACTAATCCTAAGGATCGATCTACTGTTCATGTTTTCGCCAAAACTGAGGTTTTATAATTTCAACCCAATTTCTTTTCCCTTTCAATATTCTTCTATATTTCTTGTTTTCTTAATTTAAGTTATATATAATGTTGTTGATTTAATTCGATTGGTTTATGTTTCCTTGATATGTTTCTCATTTTAGCATTGGTTTACTGTTAGATTGCGTATGTCAAATCATGTTTCCTTAATTCATGAGTGTTGAATTCATTTGCTTTATTCAGATAATAGGAATATAAACCGTATAATGTCAATTTCACTTGTTAATTGGTGTTGTAATCGAACAGGGATTAGAAATATCTTGGAGATTGGATTTCTAATTGTCGATGATAAGTTGGGAACCCAAATAGTAGGTTGATTCGTTTTATCTTATTTGATAATTACTTTTTTTTTGCATTATTTTGTTAATTGAATCCTGAACTAAACCCCCATATTAGTTTCTGTTGGTTAATAACAATACAAGAATCCTCGCGATACGATACTCGAGTTGTCGATACCGTAACTACATTTAAAATATACTCATTTTTTATTTGTGCGCGACAGCCGATCAAATTGGCACCGTTGTCGGGGATTCTTGTTTTTATTGATTAATATTATAGTCATAAGTATAATTTTTTGCTAGGATTTTTTCTTGTTGTGTTTATTTATTTTTAGAGTTGTAATACCGGTTGCAGTACAATGATAAGTTTTCAGCTTATCAGGTAAGTTTGGAAGTTACTATTTTGATTTGGAAGTTACTTTTTCCATTTGGAAATTACTGTTTTGGTTTGCCTTTTTTCTATTTTTAATTATTTTTTTACTGTTTTCACTGTGTCGAAAAAATTCAAAAAAATTCTCAAAATTCTTATTTCAGTTCATTAGATTAAATTTGGTGTTTTTGTATTTTTCTGAATTTATTTTAATCGTTTTCCTTCTTTCTATTTTTTATGACTGTTTGGGACATCGTTGGTATTTATGTGTTTATTGATAGCATGGATGAACAAAGAACTTCGAGGCAGTTGGTTGCCCTTGATATGAACTATAATGATTTATGTATTTACTATCTTGTAGCTGATACACCTTTTGAATTGAAATATGATTTAATACACTTGTTTCCAGAGTTTAATGGTCTTGCAGGCAAGGATCCACATGAGCATCTGAAGGAATTTCAGGTTGAGTGCTATACACCTTTCGGGCCTTCACTAGAGGATATTGTCAAACAAATGGCTGCAAATAATCTCCAGTTTCAACAACAAATAGATTCTAATTTTCAGACTTTGCAAGCACAAATTGAATAACATGTCTCTTCGGTGAATACCATGCAACAAGCTCAAGCTGATTTTCCATCATTGTCTGGTTTTGATGATGTTTACTCTTGTGATGTTTGTACTGACACTAAAATTTGCTACATTTGTGCTAAAATTTAGGCTTCCTTTCAATTTGATATTCTTACTACACATGAGGTTGCAAATGAAGTTGTTCATGTAGATGAAGCTCTCAACACCCCGACTGCCTGAAACAAACCATCCATCGAACAACCACCTTCCTGAGAGCTGAAACCAATTCCTGAAAATCTTAAATATGTTTATTTAGAGATGAAAGAAAAACTTCCAGTTATAATTTCTTCTGAACTTTATTTTGATCAAGAAAGTAAGTTTTTGTAGATTTTGAAGAAGCATAAGAAAGGAATTGAATGGACCTTGGATGACATTTGACTAGTGGTTTTTACACAGGAATTTTACATTTATTTTAGTCATTGTTTATTTTAGTTGACTGGTGTTTTATTCCATTTTACTAAACTTTATGGTTTGATTTGGTCTTTTAGTGTTTTCAGGAATAAAAGAATGAACCTGGACAAATTGGGGCATGAAATTGTAGAATTCAGAAGTTTAGAAAGAAGTGTTTCAGGAGCCCTGCCACGAGTGGCTGTGTCACCTGACACGGGTTGTGTCAGAGTGAAGACTGGAAAAATGAAGATGGAAGTAGGATAGAAGCTGACACGGGTGCCCGTGTCACATGACACAGCCCATGTCATTTCAGCTGGGATGATTGTTGGAAAATAGAAAGATCACAGAAGGCGACACGGGTGCCTGTGTCACACGATACAACCCGTGTCAAGTCCGCTGAAGCGTGCGATTTGGAGGAAGATTCACAGAAGCTGACACGGGTGCCCGTGTCCGATGAACGGCCCGTGTCAGCTCAGTCACTGAAAATTCTTGAGTTTGGGAATTTTTAGTGTTTTTAAGCCCTGGAGGTTACTTTGGACTTTTGGCATCACCTAGGAAAAACGAGACTACTTAAACCCATTTTGTAGAATAAAAATGGGACTTTTAATGGGAACATAATTTCACGATAGAAGATTGAAGTCTATGCAAGTTTTGGTAGAACAAAGACCATTCATGAGTGGAAGCAATTGAAGATCAGAGTTCACCATCAATTTGTGTAATGTCTATCTTTATTTTTATTGAAATTTCCTTGAACATTATTTGTTTCTAAACCCCCCAATGCTAGGGTGTGTGCTTGATTTTCAATGTTAAGAATATTGATCTCTTTGTTTTATTCAACATAAAAGTTTTATGCATCAATTTGATTGTTTAGAGTAATTTACAGCTTTAACCTATGGGACCATAGCGTTTCACTGTTATTAACACATTAGAGCCAGATGGTCGTGTTAAGGTTTTCTAAATAATGATATTATAAATGATTTCACCTAGAATTAGGGGAATCCTATGATAACCAAAATAGTTCTTGATAATTACATGCTTAAGCTCAACACTAATTTGAATGGAAATTGAAATTAGGGTAGAAGTAAAAGGTTTTTCACTAAGGACTTAGGGAAAGATAATCTTAAGAATAGGTAATTGAGGTTGATGAACTTGTTGAAAAGATCAAAGAGTGAAGGTTATTTCATGGAAAATCATACACTCAACCCTAGCAGCTTTTAACAAAACTAAAAAAGTCAAATTTTACTTTCAGCCCTTTAATCTTTCACAAAGATATTTTCGAATCAAACTCTAAACTATTGTTTTTCTTTGATTGAATTAATAATAAAACTTAGTATTTCCTACGCAGTCCTTGAGATCGATATTAGGGGTAAAACCCATTATTACTACATCGGTGAAAATATTACACTTTCTATTTTTCCGATCAAGTTTTTGGCGCCGTTGATGGGGACTGCCAAAATACTTAGTTTCATTGTTATTCAATTGAAATTTTATTGCTCTTCAATTAAAATTTTATTTTTTCAGTTATTTTTGTTTATTATTATATTTGCACTAATCTTTTATGTGAAGTAAGATCTCAGCTGAACTTCTTTTTGACGCAAAGATCGAAAGAACTTTTCATGTAAGATGAAGATAAGCTTCGTTAGCCAGTCTGGCTTCTGAGGAAGATATTGCCTCAAATCACTCAGAACACTAGGACACAAATTCAGAACACCAAGAGACAGAGTCAGATTCAGAAACTGAAAACATGGGCGAAAACCCACCCGAGAGACTACTTGGTGACTATGGTGGAAGGAATTCACAGAATGGTAGACTCACTATTGTAAACCAGCAGGTGAATGTTCCAAATTTTTAGCTGCATCCTAGTACTATCACTCAACTTGAGAGAAGGTCATTTTCGGGAAGGGTGAATGAAGATGCTAATAAGCATTTACATAGATTTCTTACCATGAGCACCACTTTGAACATAAATGGTCATACTGAGGAATATAATAAATTGAGAATGATCCCCTTCACGTTGGCTGATGATGCAGAAGAATGGTTCTTTTCTCTTCCGACTGATAGTATAACAACTTGGGAAGAAATGGATACTTTTTTTTTGAAGGAATATTTTCCAGCCACAATGTTCATAAAAAAAGGTATGATATACTGAATTTCAAGAAAAAAAAAGGGAGAATCATTGGGGGATGCCTATAAAAGGTTCAAAAGACTCCTGGTGGCCTGCCTGACTCATAATCTGGACCAGACTGATCAAATGCAAAGGTTTGTAAATGGTCTGAGAATCAAGACAAAGTAGTTGATAGACACAACAACTGGTGGCTCATCAAATTTCTCAACAACCACTGGTGTAAAGAAGATAATCAAAGCAATTACTATAAATGAGCATTTGGAGTTATATGACAAGGTTTCCAGCAAGCCTGAAGGAGCCATTGATTTAAAGTTGTAGCCCAACAGACAATTTAAAATTGAAGAAACAATTGTTGTAGAGGTAGATAAGAAGCTGAAAGAGATGAGGTTAGGTACTCATCAAGTTGCCCAAGTTCAACAAGCACAAAATACTGTATGTGAAATCTGTAATGGGTTGCACAATATTATGCACTGTTTAGCTTATCCCCGAAAAATTGAAGACATTAAGTTCTTGAAGCAGAATAATCCATACTCAAACACCTAAAATACTAGATGGAAGAATTATCCGAACTTCTCCTGGAAAGATCAACAACAACAAGCTCCTCAAAAGGCAGAGTGGGAGGTGGCTATTGAAAAAATGGCTGCCCAAACCTCTCAATTTCAAGAAGAGACAAGGATTAATTACAGGAATACCATAGCTGAAATAAAAATTTTGGAGGTTCAAATGAGACAAATTGCACAACAGGTAGCGTTTCAAGCACAAGAAAGTCAAAAACGTCATGAGAATGTGAATGCTGTCAAAACAAGGAGTGAGAAATTTGATAGAGAAAAAGAAGATGAGGTTAAGTTTGATGAAAATATCATAGAAGTAGAGATGGAAGTGAGAGAGAACAGGAACAAATAGGAAGAATTAGTATCACCTGTAAAACCAGTTATAGAGAAAACTAAACCAGCGATCAAGTTGTCGTATCAATCTCGAGTGGCAAAGAATGACACAAAATAAAAAGATTTTGGAAATTTGTCAAAATCTTCAAAAAGCTAGAGATCCATATGTCGTTCTTTGAAGGGCTCGACAAAATTCCTTTGTATCAGAAATTCATGAAGGAGGTATTATCAAAGAAGAAATCAACAGGAGGGGGACCGGTACCCGTTGATGAGAAATTATGTGCAATTGCACCCGAGAGAAAAACACTTGTCAAGCAGAGGGATCTAAGGACAATTGCAATACCATGCACAATAAAAGATAGAGCTTTCAAGAAGATTGTGGTTGATTCTGGATCTAGTGTGAGTTTAATATCATTATTAATTTTCAAGAAGCTCGATATTCAGAAGATAAGCGGGAGTGGGACAAAATTGAAATTTGCTTATCACACCCTCAAGCAGTCATTTGGAATAGCTGAAGATGTTTTAGTAGAAATTGACAATTTTTTCCCAGTTGATTTTCAGATCATGGACATACCAGAAGATGAAGAGACTCCTATCATTCTGGGTTGACCATTTATGCTGAAAATTTGATGCAATTTTGATATCGAGATAGGTAATCTGACACTGAAATCATTTGATAAGGAGATAACCTTGAAGGTGTTAGAAATCAGGAAGCAAGGTGCAGGTGGAAAGGATAAATCTTCAGTCGGAATGAGAAAAGTAGAAGGAGAAGGCCACAACTCAAAATCAAAACCAGAAGAAGTCTTAGGAAAAATCTCTCAGGTGGAAGTAATAGAAATTCATAAATGCAGTCAAAAAGGAAAGAAGAGAAAGAAGAAGGAACACCAAGCTGAAAAGATGGAAGTTATAAGTGACTGGAAGCACAAATGGGTTGAGACGTTTGATCTGAATGAGTTCCAGATTGTAGATGAAACAAGCAACAAGGTGTGGAAAACGAAGCACCCCCCATAAGGGGACGACTCGTCGAGCTATGCGACATTAAACGAAGCACTTCATGGGAGGCAACCAATGTTTTTAATAATTTAGTCTTTCTTTTTGTTTTATTTGCAGGTAATAAAAAGGGAGTCTAACTGGTGAGAGCTGGGAGGCTGCAACATGTGTTGCACTGCCCTCTGTGAGTCACCTTCTCGAGCTTGTTTTGAAACATTGAGGTCAATGTTTAGTTTAAGTTTTTTTTTGGGAGAGGGAGTTCTATTGATTTTCTTCTTTTCAAATTATTTGTTAATTCTCTGTGAATTGCTGTGTAAATCCACGAGTTAAAGTCCTCCAAGTTGGCCGAAATTTTTTTGAGTCTCATAGAGTTCGAGAATAGTATATAGAGACAAAGGGATGGTTATTCGAGGGTAGGAAGTTCAGAATAATGTGACAGGGATACGAGTCTAACGAGTAGATTTGTACCATAGTGCTTAAATCCTGAGAAGTACTCCCAAAGTAGTTTATCCTCATAGTCTTGCATAACATAGATTCACATGCATGTACGATTGAAGAAGAAAGAACTAAATTTGGAACGAAATGATGAAAAGGCGGTAAAAGGAAACTAGCTCGCTAAATTGGGTAGCCCTCACCAGGTTTTTTATCCCAAAGGGGGTTGATCCCCAAACGCCGTCCATAAAGGACAATATATAAATTGAAAAGTTTTGAAATTTTCATCTGAATTTATAAAGGAGCAAAAACTCTCTCTTAATTAGTCTTGTGCGTGTGATGATCATCAATAATTATCATTGCCTTAATTTGACTGTCCGAATGAAAAAGGAGGAAAATCTGAAAGAGACTTAAGTACAAAGCATATTTAGAGAGGTATATGAAGAAGAAACTCTAAATTTAAAAACTCTTAAGAAAACTCTTCGCGTCATGTTCACATCAGGTGTACTTTTGTTTGATCAATTTGAACGGATGTCTCACGTATGAGTATCGGGATATTGTGATTTTCATGAGGTCTTGTAACGGTCGCTTGAGGTCAAGAAATGGTTTAAGTTTGGGGGAGTTTGACCAATGGTTTTTACACAGGAATTTTGCATTTATTTTAGTCATCATTTCTTTTAATTGACTGTTGTTTTATTCCATTTTACCGCACTTTATGCTTTGGTTTGGTATTTTAGTGTTTTCAGGAATAAAAGAATGAAACAAGACAAATCAGGGCAGAAAAGTGCAGAATTCAGAAGTTCAGAAATAAGTGCTTCAGAAGTCCTAACACGAGTGGCTGTGTCACCTGACACGGGCCATGTCAGGGTGAAGACTGGAAAAATTAAGATGAAAGCAGGACAGAAGCTGACACGGGTGCCCGTGTCACACAACATGGACCGTGTCATTGCAGTTGGGCTAATTGTTGAAAAAGAGAAAGATCACAGAAGGCGACATGGGCGCCTGTGTCACACGACATAGCCTGTGTCAAGTCAGCTGAAGCGTACAATTTGGATGAAGATTCACAGAAGCTGACACGGGTGGCCGTGTCTGGTGACAAAGTCCGTGTCAGCTCAGGTGCTGAAAATTCGTGAGTTTGGGAATTTTTAGTATTTTTTGAACCCTGGAGGCTCTTTTGGACTTTTGGTATCACCTAGGAAAAACGAGACTACTTAAACCTATTTTGTAGAAGAAAAAATGGACTTTTGACAGGAACAAAATTTCACGATAGAAGATTGAAGTCTATGCAATTTTTGGGAGAACAAAGACCTATCATGAGCAGAAGCAATTGAAGATCAAAGTTCACCATCAATTTGTGTAATGTCTATCTTTATTTTTATTGAAATTTCCTTGAACATTATGTGCGGCTAAACCCCCTAATGCTAGGGGGTGTCCCTGATTTTCAATGTTTTATTCAACATAAAAGTTTTATGCATCAATTTGATTGTTTAGAAGAATTTATAGTTTTACCCTATGGGACCATAGGGTTTCACTTTTATTAACACATTAGAGCCGAATGGTCGTGTTAAGGTTTTCTAAATAATGATATTATAGATGATTTCACCTAGGACTAGGGGAATCCTATGATAACCAGAATAGTTCTTTATAATTACATGCTTAACCTCAACACTAATTTGAATGGAAATTGAAATTACAGTAGAAGTAAAAGGTTTTTCACCAAGGACTTAGGGAAAGATAATCTTAGGAATCCTTAATTGAGGTTGATGAACTTATTGAAAATATCAAATAGTGAAGGTTATTTCATGGAAAATCATACACTCAACCCTAGCCGCTTTTAACCAAACAGAAAAGTCAAATTTTACTTTCAGCCCTTTAATCTTTCTTAAAGATATATTCGAATCAAACCCTAAATTATTGTTTTTGTTTTATTGAATTAATAATAAACTTTATTATTTCCTACGTAGTCCTTGACATCGATATTCGGGGTAAAACCCATTATTACTACATCGGTGAAAATAGGACACTTGCTATTTTTCCGATCAACATTTGTGATATTAGTTCGTCCATGTGTATGCATAAGATCTCACTTTAAGATGTAGCAAAAGCAGTGAGGCAGCCCCATAACCTTTTGGTCCTTGTTGTTGTGACATATGAGATTACCTTCACGTGCCCATTCAAAACTTTTACTCATCGGAGATTGTTCTTTGATTCCGGAATAAAAGGTGAAGGCACTAAACTAAATTTCAAGGTCAATGGACACTACCCGAAGCTGCTCCATGAGAGCCCTACTTTGGAAGTAGAGATTGTAAAAGAACTCTCACTAGAAAAGGATGCATATGCAATCACCTACCCTCCTTGATTGTTCAGGTGTGCTCTTTCCTTTCTCTCACTCTTATTTAATAGTTATGTCCTTTCATTGAGGATAATGCATGTTTTAAGTGTGGGGGAGGGGATCATTTATTTTATTTATTTTCTTTGCTTTTGTTCTTGGTTTTGTTTTGTTTTTGGTTCAATAAAAAAATTGTAATTTTTTTAAAGTTTTAGGCTATGATTAACCATATGTTAGTTGTGGAGACTTGGGAAAAGTTCACAAGATTGGTATTGTATTAACACTGTAAGTCTCATACATATGGGAATTAATTTGAATACTTGTTATGACATAGCCTTGAGTAATTTATATTTTAATAGCCCTTGAGTAATTTATCTTAGCAGTTGACACCATCTGACACACTCTCTACGTAAGGAAGCCGATGAAAATAAGTGAGTGATCCAAGTTTAATTTGAAAAAAAATAGGGAATGCACCCAACGGTTGTGGAACCTACAAAATTTGATTATCAGACCCATTGTTGGTTGGTTAAGAGGTTTTCTGGTGCTGAACTTGGTAGGACGGATTACGGTGCGATCCCCCGCAACTACAATTGGGTAAGCAAAGGGTTATACCACTCATGTATCAGAACTCCATATAAAAAGGATCAGAGTCACTAATCGGTTGCCTTATCATTAGTGTGTGGAGATAACTGGCTTAATGATATTGCGCCAAAATGAAAGAGAGCAAAAAATGAGGATGAGTAAGTTAGGCTTTGACATAATAACATGATTCAAATTGGGTTGTATATTCAGGAGGCTTATGACTGCACAATTGCGGAGTAGTGTTCCTACGATATCCTTAGTGTGCAAGAATAGTACCTATCGATGCAGTCTTAACTGAAGAAATTTTTTTAGCCTGGAATGAGTAACTGATGATGCCATTGTATTTCTTGAGTTTTTTATTTTATTTTGCTCGGAGTGCAAAAGTTCAAGTATGGGGGAATTTGATCACTGCATTTTGATGCACATTCTTCCATGATTGTACTTAAGCATTTCTATGTTTTACTTTGTTTATTTTTATGTTTTATAATGTTTTTCTAATTTATTTTATTTTTGATTTATTTTGATTTTCGTATTTAATTTTCATCATTGGCAACTTTTATTGAAAAATTCATAATTGGAGCTACAGGAATCAGATCGAGGCGTTCTAATATGCGTTGGAAAGATGAGACAAAGATCTATAATTTTCATGTTCAAGTCAAGAGCTGATTTAGAAGGTATTAGTACCATATAATTCGTGGAAGTTTTTGCCTTTAGAATAATTAGTTTTTGGGTCTTTTTAGTGGGCCTGGGTTATGTTTTTGACCGTGTTCATTTTGTAAGTGGAAAACCTTATTTTATTTTGTAAGTCTTGCAGCCTCTAGAGAGGTTGTTACAGAATTTTCATGAGAAAAAATATTTGATTGTACGAATCCTTCATGAGGAACTAATCCTAAGGATTGATCTATTGTTCATGTTTCCGCCAAAACTTTGATGTTTTATAATTTCTATCCAATTTCTTTTCCCTTTCAATATTCTTCTATGTTTCATGTTTTCTTAACTCAAGTTATATAGAATTTTGTTGATTTAATTCGATTGGTTTATGTTTCCTTGATCTGTTTCGCATTTTAGCATTGCTTTACCGTTAAATTGCGTATGTCAAATCATGTTTGCTTAATTCATGAGTGTTGGATTCGTTTTCTTAATTCGGATAATCGGAATATAAACCATATAATTTCAATTTCGCTTGTTAATTGGTGTTGTAATCGAATATGGATTAGAATTCACTCGGGGATTGGATTAATAATTGTCGATGATAAGTTGGGAACCCGAATAGTAGGTTGATTTGTTTTAGCTTATTTGATAATCACTTTTTTTTGCATTACTTTCTTAATTAAATCCTAAACAGAACCCCCCATATTCGTTTATGTTGGTTAATAACAATAGAAAAATCCCCACGATACGATACTCGAGTTGTCGTTACCGTAACTACATTTAAAATTTACTCGTTTTTGATCTGTGTGCGACAGAGGATCATAGGGCCATTTGCAAAACTTCTTAAAAGTCATGGTATTCGTGAACAATATATGATGCCATACACACCATAACAAAATGGTGTGATAAAAAGGCATAATCAAACACTAATGGTATGGTTAGGAGTATGATGAGCAATTCATCATTGCCAAAATTTTTGTGGGTGTATGGGTTAAAGACTGATATGTATTTATTAAACAGAGTTCCTAGAAAAGTTGTTCCTAAAACTCCTTTTGAGTTATGAATAAGTAGGAAACAAGTTTAAGGAATCTGCACGTTTGAGGTTGCGTAACAGAAGCAAGAGTATATAGTTCACATAAAAAGAAGTTAGACTCTCGAACAATAAGTTGTTAATTTATTGGTTACCCAGAGAAGTCTAAAGGGTGTATCTTTTATTTTCCTAATCATAGTCAAAGAATTATAGAAACTAGAAATGCAAAATTCCTTGAAAATGGTCAAGTTAGTGGGACTGAAGAACAACAAAATGTTGACACAAAGGAAGTTAAGGTAAATGTCACTTTACCTATAATTATTCCTTTGTCAAATATTGTTCCAAGTGTTGTTCCTATTGTTCAAGAACATTATAACAACAATGAACAGAATTTGAATGATAACACTCTAGATGAAGATACTAACTCTCAAGTCTCTAAACTAAATGAGTCTCAAGAAGTACCTTTGAGAATATCTCAAAGATAAAGAAAATAAGTTATTCCAAGTATTTATGAGACTTATTTGTTAGAGTCAAACATAGCAGTTAATAAAGATCCAATTTCTTTCATAGAATCCACGAATAGTATTGAGTTAGAGAAATGGATTGATGCTATGAAAGAAGAGTTAAAATCCATGCAAGAAAATGAATTTTAGGAAATCTTCAAGTTACCTAGATATGCTAAATGAGTTGGCTTTAAGTGGGTCTTTAAGACAAAGCGAGACTCAAATGGAAATATTGAACGATATAAATCCCGACTTGTTACTAAAGGATATACTCAAAAAGTTGGTGTTAACTATAAAGATACATTTTCTCCTATGTCAAAGAAAAACTCGTTGCGCATTATCATGGCACTAGTGGCTCATTATGATTTTGAGTTACACCAGATGGATGTGAAAACAACCTTTCTGAATGGTAGTCTTGAAGAAGAAGTTAATATGGACCAACTTGAAGGTTTTCCAATTCAAGGAAAATGGCATATGGTGTGTAGACTTAAGAAATCAATATATGGACTCAAATAAGCCTCAAGGCAATGGTACATCAAGTTCAACGATGCCATTACCTCTTTCAGTTTTAAAGATAATCTAGTTGATAGATGGATATATGAAAGATCAATGAGAGTAAGTTTATGTTTTGGTCCTATATAATGATGATATCTTGCTTGCAGCAAAAAGTTTAAGTATGTTGCACGAGACTAAAGAATATATATTTAATAATTTTGAAATGAATGATTTAGGAGAGGCATCCTATGTGATAGGGATTGAAATATTATGTGATAGATCATGAGGATTGTTGAGATTGTCTCAAAAACCCTATATCAAGAAAATTCTAGAGAGATTTAACATGGAAAATTGTTCTCCTGGGATTGTACCAATTCAGAAAGGAGACAAATTTAGTCTTATGCAATGTCCAAAGAATGACATTAAGAATAAACAAATGGAATCAATTTTGTATGATTCTGTAGAGGGTAGTCTGATGTATGTGCAAACCTGCACGAGACCAGATATTAGTTTTGAGGTTTGAATGTTACACAGGTATCAAAGTAATCCTAAAATTGATCATTAGGATGCTGCAAAGAAAGTTTTGAGGTATCTTCAAGGGACTAAGGATTACATGCTCATGTTCAAAAGATCCAATCAGTTGTAAGTAATTAGATATTCATACTCAGGTTTTGGTGGATATATTGACACTAGAAAGTCTATATTTGGCTACATATTCTTTTTGGAGAAGGAGCCATATATGGAAAAGTGCGAAGTAAACAATTGTTGCTTCTTCCACCATGGAAGCTGAATTTATAGCATGTTTTAAAGCTACAGTTCATGCATTATGGTTGAAAAATTTTATTTCAAGACTTGGGGTAGTTGACACCGTTACCAAGCCATTGAAAATTTACCGTGACAATTCCGCATCATTATTTTTCACTAAGAATGACAAATAATTAAAGGGTGCAAAGCACGTGGAGCTAAAGTATTTCCCCTTTAAGGGAGAAGTTCAGAAACAAAGAGTATATGTAGAGCATATCATAATAGACCTTATGATTGTTGATTCCTTAACTAAAGGGTTACAACCAAAGACATTTAAGGAACATGTACATAAAACGAGTCTTGGTTATCCTCTTGAATGGTGTATTTGATGATGTTTATACTATGAGCTCTTTATGATTATGTATTTTTGAACCTTAATGAATGTTTCTAGATATTGTGCACATAATTTTACTAATGATTATAACATGAATGTTCTAAAAACACTTACTAGACCATAATGAAATTTTATATGGTGATTAAGCACCTGTATAATAGGATAATGGTGTTTGTGGTATATGGAAGGAATTGTGTTTATAAAATACTACATGACTGTCATAACTGACACTTGGTCTTCTTTTATACTAATGTAATTATGTATTCACGAGGATGACATTCAATACATTAATGTTTATGTATCATAAATTGTATGGAGGTTCTATCTAATTTGGGCCAATTGGGACAATGTAAGAAATTACATAATAACTTTGTAACCTCTTAATTAATGGGCCAAATAATTTTGTGTAATTTATTGCCTAAAATAAAATAGAGTAATGACAATTATTATCATTGTAACGTATAAATTAACGGCATTAAGAAAATTAGAGTAAATGATTATAGTAAATGACAATTATCAAGAAATTAATTGTTTAGTAACCACTACAAATAATCGATCTCATTCGTTGATACTAGATATGATGGACGTCTCCAATTAAATGACACCATCTACAAATTGGTTATGTCTCTGCCTATAAGACTCCATCATTTTACATTAACGTGTGTGTGTCATTAAGGGGAGAGAAACCAATTTGCGTGTTTGCGAATATGGCCTCATCATCAAATCCAGGTATGTGAAAATCATAAACTTTCAAGATCCTTATGTTGGATGTTTGATGTTTCCGTTGAACGGTTTTATCGATTAATTATTCCAAATTCCACTTGAACCAAGGTATAAAATAAATTCACACGCAAAAGCAAGATACATTCTCTGATTTCCACTTTTTACTAAACTCATCTTGAATCTTAAACTGGCTCGTGCGTTGGAGTGTTAACCATGCAGGTCCAATCCACACCACTATTGTTAGTGCGTGAGGAACTTTTAAGGAGGATAGAACAAGAGAATAATAAAGGAAATAAAATTTTGTATTATTGAATTGTACAAATAATGATACATACTAGGACTATTTATATATAACCCTTTTGGGCTTGGGTCTATACAACTTAGATTATATTTAAATATTAAATTAAATTTAATCTAATCTAATCTAATATTTTAATAAATCTAATTTAATATTTTAACACAACCCAATAATCAATGTTGTCAAACATACTATAAAAATAGTCAATCTGAACTATTCTAAATTTCTTTCTCAAATTCAGGAATCTGTCGATCTTCAATCATTTGGTGAAAATGTCGGTCAACTGTACTTCACTAGAGCAATGCCTAACTTTAAGTTCACCTTTTTTTCTTTCTTTTCCCTCATGAAGTTAAACCTTGATTCGATATGTTTACTTCTTCCATGCAGAACTGGATTCTTTATCAGATATATGGCTGACTTGTTGTCAATTTATAGCACAAGAGGTTTCTTCACTTCGACTTTCATTTCTTCAAGTACGAATCTGATCAAAATTACTTGACATGCAGCATAGGATCCTGCTATATATTCAAGTTCACACGATGACAATGCCACCACAGGTTTCTTCTTCGAACACCATGAGATTGGGGTACTAAATACTTGAAAGAAATATCCAGTTGTACTTCTTCGATCTTCCTTATCTCCACACTAATCAACACCTGAAAAATAATTAATTATTGCTTCTTTACTTTCAGAGTCTCGTCGAAATAGTATTCCACAATTTATTGATCCTTTTAAGTATTTTATGATTCTTTTTACAGACTTCATGTGTGACACCCTTGGTTCACTCATGTATCTGCTCACTAATCTGACTGTGAAACCTATATCAGGTCGACTGTTGCACACATACCTCTGAGATCCCACAATTTTCTTGAACAAAGTTACATCTACTTTGTCTTCCTCTCCATTCTTCTCCAATTTCACATTTGGTTCGATAGGTGAGGATACATGATTCGAATCATCCATTATGAATCTCTTGAGTATTTCTTTGACATACTTCCTTTGATGTAGCACCATACCTTGCTTCGACATTTAAAATTTCATGCCTAGGAAATAAGACAATTTTCCTAGATCCAACATTTCAAATTCCTTCATCATCAACCCTTTGAACTTCAACAAGTTTTCTAAGCTATTTCCAATTACCAACAAGTTACCGACATACAAGCAGATGATTGTTATATCTTATGATACAACCTAAACATAGACACCATACTCTGACTTGCATTTGACAAATCCTAATTCACCTAAGTATGAGTCAATCTTATCCCATGCCCTAGGTGATTGCTTAAGGCCATAGAGCGCTTTGTGCAACTTATATACTTTACTCGCTTCCTTTTAAATAACAAATCCAGAAGGTTGTGTGAAATAGACCACTTAGTCTAAAGGACCATTCAGAAATACTGATTTCACATCTAAATGAAATGTCAACGATCCTTGGTTGCATGCCAATGCTACCACTAGTCGAACAGTCTCCAATCTTGCTACTGGAGAAAATACTTCAGAGTAGTCAAGTCCTGCTATTTAAATAAAACCTCGAACTACTAATCTTTCTTTATGTCTTGTTATCGACCCATCAACATTGTGTTTCAACTTGAACACTCACTTTATTTCGATATCTTTTGTTTGCGCTGGAAATTTGACTAACTCCCATGTGTTGCTTCTTTCGATTGCCTGTAACTCTTCGACCATAGATAACTTCCATTATTTAGTTTTCAAATCTTCGCTATAGTTAATTGGTTCAACACCTACAAGTAAAGCAAAACGAACTAATTCTCCATCTGGTGTGACTTCATCATCACTAGTTACTTCATATTATTGAAGTCTTGGTGGAAGAACTCTAGTTCGTTGAGGTCTTTGTCTTGTTTCAGCCACAACCTCTTCGACTTCGACTGTGTCAGGAACTTCAGAACTGATTCATCTTTGACTTTGACTAGATTCTAAGTAATTCCTTCAACTTTGACTTCATCAGTTTCTTCGTTAAAATATTAGCTCATAAATGGCATGTTAATTAAATTACTAGAATTCCAATCCCAGGAAGAATTTTCATCAGTCACAATATCTCAACTCAACACAATCTTTTCATTAACTTGATTGAATAGCCTGTATGCACCAGTCTTATGATATCCTACCAGAATTATAGGTTCACTCTTGTCATCAAGCTTCCTTCTTCTTGCATCAAGAACATGCTTGTAACACATAGAACCAAACACCTTCAAATGACTCACTTATGGTCGTTTTCCACTCCATACTTCTTCAGGAAGTTTGTTCTTCAATATCTTGGTAGTGTAGCGATAGAAATGTTTAAGACTAAGCCATTGGATTGACTAGACTTACACATATCAAAATAAAAATCGCCACCGCGCTTTATTGTTTCCAAAGGAATGGGAAAAGAGCGAATAACCTAAAAGAGGGGGGAAAGATTCAAGGTAAGGGGGTTGTTATGCAAAGGGAAGGTATTAGCACCCTAAACATCTACGGTACTCCGCAGGAACCTCTTTGTAAAAATCTGTATATTTTGGCTATAAAATGTTGTATGAAAAATCGATGGTGGAGGTGAGAAAAGAAGCATATTTTTTTATGATTTTTGCACCCACCGTGGTTGCGAACCTTTAATGCCTACGTACCACCTTTCGTGCAATAGGGGATCAGGGTACACGTAGTTCAACTTTTAAAAGTTTTAAAACACAAGTGTGTTGATTAATTTTACGAGTTAAGACATCGTTATCATTATCCGTGTGGAAAACATACTTACTACCCACAATTATGAGAAAGGAGAATTTGCATCATCTCAAAGTGGAGGATATGGCTTGGATTTTAAAATCAACAATGCCTCACTCAACACCCAAGTGGAAACTATCTCTCTTCACTACATATTGTAGAAGTATAGTTGTTTGCATCACTACAAGGATTGACAAGAGTCTAAGCTTTTGAGAAAAGTTTAAAGTAAAACCCAAAGTTGGAAAAATGGTTTGAAATGAGATTGATTAACTTTTAGTCTTCTCACAAAAAAAATGTCAAGGTAGTATTAAGTTGATTAAAATTTGTTTATGAAAAATGTTTTGAAGATGCATGGACCTAAGTCCAAGTGTATTATGAAAATAATTCAAGTTTCAAAACAAAAAGAGTTTTCAAAAGGAGGAATAAGATTTTTGAAATTAAAGAAGATGGGAGGAGAAGAAGAGACTATCCTAAAGCATAAGGTAAAAGCTAGGGATAAGGACCATCTAACCAACAAGAAGCCAATACTTGACATTATGAGTCAAGATAGAATTCCAATTCCTTAGATGGAAACCAAGCAAGCAAAGATACTAGACCTCTTGAGAAAAACCAAACTTCAAGTGTATTAAGTCTTCACGAAAATTGTCATCATGCTTTGTCCTTACTGTTGTACCCCAATTTTTGCACATAAGATTCCTCTATCATCTCAAATCAACTCAATCACAACAAGATCACACTTGGGTTTGGTTGTTTTTCCTATCTTTAAGCTTGCTCATGAGGAATCACCAAGCACCTTGATTTATATATTGTGATCATATATGCTTTGTATTGATTAACTTTTAACTGATAAATATATTGAATGTTTTCTCTAATTAATGATATTATAGGTAAGGGTACAACATATTTCATCAAGTTGATTAATAGGTTTATGAGTTTATTTCCATGCCTTCTTCAACAAAGCTTCATTGATATTCAAGCTTCATCATTGAAGATACCTTGAAGTAATATCATGACAAGGTTTAATATGATTCTTCATGCCTCAATTTGTCAAAAATGTCAAAAGATACAAGAGTTGATTGAGGAAGTTTGACCTAATTGGACAAGTTCTTGATTTCTTGGTCACAAGTGCATAACTCTCTCAATTCTTAATATTTGGTTTTTGTGTCTATGGGTTATTATTATCATCCACAACAACTTATATTCACATGGAAAGATTTATTGTGCAATGAAGATTGTCAAAATTGAAAGGGGTTTCCAAGTCATTTTGGTGCTTGAGGAGCTAGGGTTTTGAACTTCTAAGGGTTATATTTTGCTGATATTTTGCTCATATTTTGAGATTTTTTTAGTGATTCCAAAGATATGTTTCTCTTTAAAGGGTTATCAATTAAACACTTCAAGAGTTTCAAGAAAATTTTGTGTGAAAGATATCTAATGATGGAGAAAGATTACAAATCCTCTAGATAGGTCATAAAATCATGTGACTTCAAAAGATCATAGCTTGGTCAATTTTTATCTCCTTGAGCCCATTCTTTTTCCACAATTATCTTAAGGATGTGAACTTCAACTCTCCTTTTATGTGCATAACTTTCTCAATTCTTTGAATTTTTAAGTGGTGCAAATTTCAAAATGTCATTTAAGAGATCTAATTCATGCTATCTTTTTTGGTCAAAAGAAATTTTTTAGTGAAAGGCCATGTTTGAATGCAAAACATTATAGATCATTTTTGAAGAAAAACTTAGAATTTTTCTAAGTACAAAAAGTCAGCATCTTTTTCTCAACTTTGACTCATCACAACTTTTAGCTCAAGCATCCATTTGATACAATTCTTTTCACATTTTAAAGATTGTAAACTTATATTTCAAATGCTTCAATAATCATGCCCTAAGACCCCTTGAGCTATGAACACCATGGATTCAAAGTTGGTACCTTGAATTTGATGTTTCCTCCAAACTCAGAATTTGAAATCCACAATCCAGCTTCTAATCACCAAATTGTTGCATGTTTTTACTTCTAATCATGTTTAACAATCTTCCGGAAGTGGTTAGCACCTTGAAACGCAAGAATCAGCTGAGTTTTGAAAAAATAAGAATCACACTATTCATGCTTGCAACTTAACACGATTTCCCTCCAAACTCCACTATTTCTTTCAATTCTCATTCCCATTCACTTCCTTATAAATAAAGGGACATATTGCATTTGTTTTCTCAAGCTTGGAGAGCCAAAAACACCCTGCCAAAGTTCATTCGTAACTCAGAAATTTGAAATTCCATTTACAATTTCAAGCTCTTACTTCATAATTTCTTTACATATTCACCATCCTCCATAAACACACAAACTCTCCACCACTTAAACCAAGCAAATCGAGCCATATTTTGAGTTACAAAAGTTCACTTTTAGAGCTATTTTCATGAGCCTCGTTCAAGTAGTTTTATTAATTAAATTATTCCAAATAAAAGCCTATACACGAGCCTTGTGTTTCTAACGATTTTTAAAATCATTGAGAATTGAGTGAGAAATCCTAACCTAAAGTGCTCGCTATTATTTTTTTTAGAACAAAGTTTGAATCTACTACCCTATATTTAAGTTTTGATGATAACAAAGTGAAAAGATATATTACTTATATGATTCATGTATGAACTATCTGCTGCCTAAATTATTACGTTCTGATTTGCAGATACTCTGATTGGTATAAGCAAGATCACACCTAATCAACATCAGAATTTTGGTTTCTGACATCAGCATCAGAAGTTGCAATATCAGAATATCAGAATCAGAAGATTAACTCACGTATATGCTGAAGTCTGATGAACAAAACTGCGCTCAACACTCTGATAAAGAAACACAACAGTTCATCAGCAGCTAAGCAGAGTCAGAATGAGCCAAGCCAGAACTTGCATTAAGTAAGCAACGGTACTGTGCATTGAAAGCAAATTAATACCAACGGCCTCATTCCAGACAAGATCTGCTCGATAAGGAAAGTTTGTTAATAGCATTGAATCAAGAATATTGCTCCAACCTTCAACATCTCAGTGCTATATAAACAAGACTTTGAAGATTGAATTGGCTAATGCTCTCCAAATCTTTACACACATAAAAGCTGATCAAAATCTTCCTTCTCTCAGTTTGCTAAACACTACACATTCTATTACTCAATCATTGTTTAGCAATCTAATTTCTAAGCTTTAAGTTGTGTATACATCACAGTTGTGATACAGTTTTGTAGAAAACATTCACACACTTAGATTTATCTTCTTTGTAAGAAAGTGTTTCCTTGACAAATCGGGTTGTGGTTTGCATCAAGAAGGCTTTAGCAGTTGTTAAAGCAGTCTGTAATATTCAGTTGAATATAGTGGATTAAGACCTCGTTGGAGAGAGGCGAAATCACCTTGACGGGTGGACTGGAGTAGTTTGAGATCAAACGAACCAGGATAAAAATATCTTGTTCATTGCATTGATTTTCAGTTTTACAATTCAACCCCCCCTTCTTGTGTTTTTCACTACTTCAATTGGCATCAGAGCGCCTGGTTCTGAGCTAAAACACTTAACCGTGTCAGTACAAGATCCAGCGTCAGAAAAACACAATGGCAGGAAACCATTCTCACACCAGCAATGACAACAATGAGGACAGAGACAGATTCAGCGGCAAACCTCCAGTCTTTGATGGAGAAAACTTTGATTACTGGAAAGACAGAATTGAAAGCTTCTTTCTGGCACATGATGCTGATCTGTGGGATATGGTGACAGATGGATACACGCACCCTGTGAATGCAAGCGGTCAGAAGATTGATAGAAAAACAATGTCTGACCAACAAAAGCGTGACTTCAAGAATCACCACAAGGCCAGAACCATCCTTCTCAGCGCCATCTCCTATACTGAATATGAAAATATCTCCAACAGAGACACAACAAAGAATATTTTTGACTCACTCAGAATGACGCATGAGGGCAACGTTCAGGTCAAAGAAACTAAAGCTCTGGCGCTCATTCAGAAGTATGAGGCGTTCAAAATGGAAGAATCTGAATCCATTGAAACAATGTTCTCAAGATTCCAGATTCTGGTAGCTGGTCTCAAGGTTCTGGACAAAGGATACTCTACTGTTGATCATGTCAAGAAAATCATCAGAAGTTTACCCAAGCAGTGGAGACCAATGGTTACAGCTCTGAAGCTAGCTAAAGATCTCAACAAAATCACTCTGGAGGAACTTATCAGCTCCCTCAGAAGTCATGAGATAGAGCTAGAAGCTGACGAGCCTCAGAAGCAAGGTAAGCCTTTAGCATTAAAATCTAACAAAAAATTTGAGTCTAAAGTTTTGCAGGCAGTTGAAGAAACATCTGATGGATCCTCATCAGAAGAAGACGAACTCTCCCTCCTCTCCAGAAGAGAAAATCAACTATGGAAGCAAAGACAAAGGAAGTTCAGGAATCCCAGAAGATCTGATCAGAACGAGTCTTCTTCCAGATACAGAAGGACAGATTCTTCCTCTGGATACAGAAGATCTGAAGGCTCCTCCAGTAGCAAAAAGCCAAACACCAAGGACATCATCTGCTATGAGTGCAATGAGCAAGGACACTATAAGAGTGACTGCCCAAAGCTTCAGAGGGAAAAGCCCAAAAAGAAGTTTGGAAGAGAGAAGAAGAAAAGTCTCATGGCTACATGGGATGACTCTGACTCGTCTGAAGCTGACTCAGAATCAGATGATGAGAGGGCAAACATAGCTCTCATGGCTAACATCTCAGAGGATAGTGAAGCTTCTAAATCAGACTCAGAATCAGATACTGAAGAGGTATTTCCTAACTTTGTTGTTAACTTTACCAAGGCTGAACTTGCTGAAAGCCTTAATGAGATTCTGGAACGATATCAGCAAATTAGAGTTAAATTCAGAGACTTGAAAAGGAATCTTGAATCTGACTCTAATAAGACTGAGAGTCTCAAATTGGAGAATTCTGAGCTGAGAAATAAGATTTCAAAATTAGAAAACACTTTACAAAACTCTCAGAAGGAACCAATTTCTGAAACTCCCAGCAACGCTGATGAGATTATCAAGGAGTATGATCACAGTTTCCAGAAGTTCCTCGCTAAAAGCATAGATAGAAGCAAAATGGCTTCGATGATCTATGGAGTTAGCAGAAACGGCAAGAAAGGAATAGGATACCAAGGTAAGGTTCCTACACCAAAGAATGTCATGGACTTAACCATTAAACACACTCCTCTGAATTCACATTTTGTGTATGGTCACACACATGATATTAAATACACTAGCAGTAAGCACTCTGTGAAACCAAAATTCAACCAGAGTTTTGGTAAAACTAACAAATCAGGACCCAAGAAAATCTGGGTACCTAAGGATAAAATAATACATGTTGCAGATATCTTTAGCAGCAAGTCAGAAACACCAGTCATGGTACCTGGACTCTGGCTGCTCGCGACACATGACGGGAAGAACGCATATGTTCCAAAGCCTGGAACTTAAGCCTGGAGGCCACATTGGTTTTGGAGGCAATCAGAGGGGAAAGATAATTGGCTCTGGAACTGTAGGTAATGGAAATCTTCCCTCTATTAATAATGTTCTGCTAGTAGATGGATTGATGCATAATCTGTTATCCATAAGTCAATTAAGTGATAACGGTTATGATATAATCTTTAATCAAAAATCATGTAAAGCTGTTAGTCAGAAAGATGGGACTATCTTGTTTAATGGTAAGAGGAAAAACAACATCTACAAAATCAAACTTTCTGAACTAAAGAGTCAGAATGTAAAATGCCTTCTGTCTGTTAACAACGAGCAGTGGATCTGGCACAGAAGATTGGGGCATGTTAGTATGAGAAGAATATCTCAGATTAACAAACTCAATCTGGTCAGAGGACTTCCTAATTTGAAGTTCAATTCAGATGCTCTGTGTGAAGCATGTCAGAAAGGCAAGTTTGCAAAACCTTCTTTTAAATCCAAAAATGTTGTTTCTACCTCTAAGCCATTAGAACTTCTGCACATTGACTTATTTGGACCAGTTAAAACTGCTTCAGTCAGTGGCAAGAAGTATGGGTTAGTAATCGTAGATGACTATAGCAGATGGACATGGGTAAAGTTCTTAAGACACAAGGACGAGTCACACTCTGTGTTTGTTACCTTCTGTAATCAAGTTCAGAATGAAAAGGATCTTAGAATTGTTAAAGTCAGAAGTGATCATGGTGGAGAATTTGAAAACAAAGATTTTGAGTCATTCTTTAATGACAGAGGCATTCTGCATGATTTCTCTTGTCCTAGAACTCCCCAACAAAATGGAGTTGTAGAACGAAAGAACAGAACATTGCAAGAAATGGCCAGAACCATGATCAATGAGACAAACGTTGCTAAGACCTTCTGGGCAGAGGCAATAAACACAGCGTGCTACATTCAGAATAGAATCTCAATAAGACCTAATCTGGAAAAGACTCCATATGAATTGTGGAAGAACAGAAAGCCCAACATTTCATATTTTCATCCATTTGGATGTACTTGCTTTATATTAAATACAAAGAATTATTTGAACAAGTTTGACTCTAAAGCACAGAAGTGTATCATGTTAGGATACTCTGAATGCTCAAGAGGGTACAGAGTATACAATATAGAAACATAGATTGTAGAAGAATCAATCAGTGTTCGTTTTGATGATAAGCTTGACTCTGAAAAGTCAAAGCAGAATGAAGTTTTTGCAGGTATGGAAATTGAATTTACAGGTTCTGAAGACAAGTCATCAGAAGCTCTCAACACAGACACTCCTTCAACATCTGAAAGGAGCACTGCTAGCAATCCTACAACAGCTGATGATCAACCTCAGAAGAGATTACCCAGAAGCAGCTTGGATCACCCAGAAAAGACTATCTTAGGAAGAAAGGAAGATCCAATCAGAACAAGAGCAAGCTTCAGAAACTCTGAAGAAACTCTCATGGGACTTGTGTCTCTGATTGAACCTTCTTCTATTGATGAAGCACTTCTGGATAATGACTGGATTCTGGCAATGCAAGAAGAGCTGAATCAATTCACCAGAAACGACGTATGGGATCTCGTTCCCAGACCAAAAGGATTCAACGTCATTGGAACAAGATGGGTGTTCAGAAACAAGCTAAATGAACAAGGTGAAGTCATCAGAAACAAGGCACGACTGGTTGCACAAGGTTATAGTCAGCAAGAGGGGATAGACTATACAGAAACCTTTGCCCCAGTCGCCAGGTTAGAATCTATCAGACTTTTAATTTCATTTGCTGTTAATAGAGGCATCACTCTGTATCAGATGGATGTCAAAAGTGCATTCTTAAATGGTTATATAGAATAAGAAGTCTATGTACACCAAACCCCTGGTTTTGAAAATACAAAACATCCAGAACATGTTTTCAAACTAAAAAAGTCACTATATGGTCTGAAACAAGCTCCCAGAGCTTGGTATGAAAGGCTAAGTAACTTTCTATTAGAAAATGAATTCACCAGAGGGAAAGTGGACACTACTCTATTCTGTAAATCAGTTAAGAATGACATCTTAGTTTGTCAAATTTATGTTGATGATATTATCTTTGGTTCTACTAATCCTTCTCTTGGAAGAAAATTTGCTAAGTGTATGCAGGCAGAATTTGAGATGAGCCTCATGGGGGAACTGAAATTCTTTCTAGGAATTCAGATCAATCAAACTCCAGAGGGAACTTACATTCATCAGAGCAAATACATCAGAGATCTTCTGAAGAAATTTGACCTCTCAGAATGTAAGCCATCAAAGATTCCAATGCATCCCACGTGCATTCTGGAAAGAGAAGAGGTAAGCAAAAATGTAGAACAGAAAGTCTACAGAGGTATGATTGGTTCTCTCCTCTATCTGACTGCTTCAAGACCTGACATATTATTCAGTGTTTGTATCTGTGCTAGATTCCAATCAGATCCTAGAGAATCTCACTTAACAGCTGTTAAGCGAATTTTCAAGTATCTGAAAGGTACTACTAATCTGGGTTTGTTTTATAGAAAATCTAGTGATTACAGCTTAGTAGGCTACTGCGATGCTGATTTTGCTGGAGACAGAGTGGAACGTAAAAGTACTTCTGGAAGCTGCCAGTTTCTGGGAGAAAATCTGATCTCTTGGTCCAGCAAAAGGCATTCAACAATTGCGCTATCAACAGCAGAAGCTGAGTACATAGCAGCAGCAGGATGTAGCACACAAATGCTCTGGATGAAAAGTCAGCTTGAAGACTTCCAGATTTTTGAGAGTAACATTCCTATACTCTGTGATAATACTTCTGCTATTTGCTTAAGTAAGAATCCCATTTTACATTCTAGAGCTAAGCATATAGAAATAAAACATCACTTCATTAGGGACTATATTCAGAAAGGAATTTTGAACTTAAAATTTATAGATACAAACCATCAATGGACTGATATCTTTACTAAACCCCTTTCAGAAGATAGGTTTAATTTCATTCTGAAACATCTCAGCATGAAAGTCTGCCCAGAGTGAAAATGTTTTAATTCCATATATTTACCTTCAGAATGTAATTATTTTACTGTGAACTTCTGATCAATCTTCTTTCAGAAAGATAGAACATGCAGATTGTATCAGATGCAAGTCTAAAGATCTGAGAGTCTAAGCTCAAAGACAGACGTGCTGATCACTACATCAAACAAGTGTCATCCAATCATCAGCAAATCTCTGAAGCAGAACGCGTGCAAGCTTCTGAGAAGGCAAAACGCTGATTGGGTGCATTGAGACACATGTCTGGTAACCGTTTTAAGTGTCTTTCTCAAATCCCCCAAAATCAGCAAGCATTCAATAAAAGTAATCATGCTTTTAAAATGCAATCATGATTTTTCTCTTTCTTAAAAACGTTTATTTTTTCAAAATATTCTGAAACTCTATTTAAACACATTAACCTCTCATTCTAATTCTTTACAGTTTCTCACTAATACTCAAGCATTCTCTGCATTTTTCTGTGTTCATCTCTTGCAAAACCTCTTTTTCTCAGTTTCTTCTCAAAAATCTTTTAGTGTGAACATGGTAACCTCCAGCAGTGCTTCTGCAGGTCCTCAGAAGAAAGCATCATCTGAACAGTATCAAGTGCCATTCAGAACACTCCTCACTCCTATGAAGAATCTTGAAGTGTTATCTGAATTGATCATTGATTTTGGAAGCTTGAAGGAGAACGGTTTTGACCTAACAGAAGAAGTTAGGGCACAGAAATGGGAAAGGTATTTTGACAGATTGGTTGGACCAACATTCCCTATGTTAGTCAAGGAGTTCTGGATTCATGCGAAGGCTTCAACGCATCTAGTCACCTCCTTCGTTATGGGGAAGAAGATTGTGATCACTGAGGATCACATAGCAAGGTTAATCGGTTACAGTGGCGGTGGCGTCCGCTGTGTTGATATGGCTGAGAGATGTGCTGACGTGGGCGTGATAGCTGCAAGGATTTTCACCCATGGGGTGCCCAGCAGCAAGATCAAAGATCTGAAGGATCATCACAGAGTTTGGGCTAAGATAATTCTGGGGTGCTTCAACCATAGGAAGCCAACTAGTTCACCTGATTACATAAATGTGGATCAGCAGTTTCTGATCTACTTTATTGATCAGAAGGTAAAAATCAACTTGGCTCATCTTCTGTTCAACCACCTCAGAACAAGTGTGAAGGAAACCAGGGAAGAAGAAAGAACAAAGAGGGATTGGATACCCTTTGGAAGGTTGATATCAGATATTCTGACAGAGAATAGGCTGATAGAGCATCTGATAGAAGCTCAAGAGTTAAGCACCATTGAACCAACAGTTGGGAAGCCTCTGAACACGAAGAACTTGAAGAAAATGAAGTTGATAGAGAATATCAAAAAGGAACCCAGAGCTACTCCTATTGCTGATATCACCAGCAGAAGAGTTCCACTGAGTGACTTTCCTTTATTTTTTGAGATAGAATCTAAACCAGAGGTGGTTCTCAGATACTTAGATGCGTGCAAGGCAGATGGTACAGATCCAAATCTGATTATCAAAGCTCTGCATCAACCTCAACAAGAAGTGACTCTGAAGAAGACGAAGAAGAGGAAGGCACCTTCAGAAGGATCATCCCAGCAGACACCCAAGAAAAGAGGTAATTTATCTGCTGCTTCTATTTTAAATTCTTCTACTATTCCAGCATTTATTCCTCCTCCAACCTCTCATAGAGTCTCAATCCCCATCCCAACAATAGATGAAACTGAACCAGAAGATGACCCTTCTGAGGCATTAAAACTCAGAAGACCCAGAACCAAACATCCCAAACCAATCTCAACAACATCAGCAATTGACAAAGTGCTGTCTGACATTGATCAACACACTTCTGATCACTCCGCCAATCCAAACTCTGAACCACAAATTGTCCCTCCTCCACAACCAGAACAACAACAATTTGCTGAAGAACCAGAACAACAACAACCTCTCTCATCAATTCCAGAAGAACCCCTTATCCCTGAACAACCAGAAATTCCAACAACTTCTCCTCAACCAGCAATTCCGTCTCCTTCTCCTCAACCAGAAATTCATCCACCATCACCTCAACCTGAGTTTCATCACTCTGAAACTCCTTCTCCTCAACCATCTGAACCTCATTCACCACAACCATCACCTCTGGCAATCCAGCTGCCAGGTGGAACAACAATCACCATGGCCCAGTTGCCATCCTCACCAGAATCTACACCACCAAATACTCCCAAAACACCAAACAGTCCAATCATAATCTCTGATTCTCCCACTCCATCTCCAAAACAAACAGCTGCCAAGCAAACCACCGAAAACCCCAGCAGGACCTTCATAGACTTAACCAGCCTTGACCGTCTTGCTGATCTGAAACACAAAATTGCCATACCAAAACCAAAACAACCAGATGTTGGCTCTGGTATTATGAATTTTGAAACAGGTGTGCAGCAATGGATTGCTTCTTTGAAGCAAGTCTGTCCTAGAATGATTGACCCAGCTGCTTCTGATCAGCTCTGGTCACAATTCAGACTTTGGGTACGTGCTGAAGCCCTCAAGTTGCAGGATATCAACTATGAGCAGGCACAACAGAACTTCAGCAAGCTGCTGAAGGAAGTTGATAGTCTACTGCCTCAGGAAGCTGTGCTCCCTCTGGATAGTGAACCTTGGTCTGAGAAACAGCTAGCTTCAAAGGTGCAAATAGAAGAGCTGCCTTGGACAAGCAGACTCTGGAAGAGCTGAAGCTGAATGACATGCGTCTGCAGCAGAGGATGGATGAAAATGACCGGAAGATGAAAGAAAGAATGGATGTGCAGGATAGCAAGATTGACACTGTTGTCAGCATGGTGCACAAGCAGAATGAGACTGCTGATCAGATCAAAGCCATGCTGGAGAACCTGTTCACACGCTTTCCTCCCCAACCTTAGTTTTTTCATTCATGTCATTTCCATGTTTTCTTTAATTTTCTGATGTACTGTTTGAATATGTTTTGTTTGATGCTGAACCCTTTTAATATGACAAGTTTTTCTGATCTTAATTTGTTTTAGCACATCACCTACACTTTTTGATTGCTGACAAAAAGGGGGAGAACAAGAATGATATTTTAAACAATAACGGCTAACTAGACAGAAATTCTCAAACATTCTAACTCTATTATACTTGAAAATGTTTTTTTGTTTTGCTTAAAGTCTACAGGTACAAGGAAGCTCCTGGACACTCTGAAGACTAAAAGCTATGAAGCTCTAATCCGCTCTGATACTATGATCCAAAGCAAAGCTCTGACAAGAAAAGCTCTGATACGCTGATCTGAAGCTCTGCTCTAATATGCTGATCCAAAGCTTCTAATAGTCAAAGACTCTGATACTCTGATGTTCAAAGAAAGGCAAAAAGATCTGATCCTGAAGAACACTTGTAATCAAAAAGGGAAGTAATAAACTCAGGGGGAGTATCTCTCAACTCTGATATCCTGTTATCCCTTATCTTTGATAACCTCTTACTCTGATGCATCTCTCTGATACCTTTTCACGTTATTTTCATTTAAAAATATCTAGTTTTTGTCATCATCAAAAAGGGGGAGATTGTTAGAACAAAGTTTGAATCTACTACCCTATATTTAAGTTTTGATGATAACAAAGTGAAAAGATATATTACTTATATGATTCATGTATGAACTATCTGCTGTCTAAATTATTACGTTCTGATTTGCAGATACTCTGATTGGTATAAGCAAGATCACACCTAATCAACATCAAAATTTTGGTTTATGTCATCAGCATCAGAAGTTGCAATATCAGAATATCAGAATCAGAAGATTAACTCACGTATATGCTGGAGTCTGATGAACAAAACTGCGCTCAACACTCTGATAAAGAAACACAACAGTTCATCAGCAGCTAAGCAGAGTCAGAATGAGCCAAGCTAGAACTTGCATTAAGTAAGCAACGGTACTGTGCATTGAAAGCAAATTAATACCAACGGCCTCATTCCAGACAAGATCTGCTCGATAAGGAAAGTTTGTTAATAGCATTGAATCACGAATATTGCTCCAACGTTCAACATCTCAGTGCTATATAAACAAGACTTTGAAGATTGAATTGGCTAATGCTCTCCAAATCTTTACACGCATAAAAGCTGATCAAAATCTTCCTTCTCTCAGTTTGCTAAACACTACACATTCTCTTACTCAATCATTGTTTAGCAATCTAATTTCTAAGCTTTAAGTTGTGTATACATCACAGTTGTGATATAGTTTTGTAGAAAACATTCACACACTTAGATTTATCTTCTTTGTAAGAAAGTGTTTCCTTGACAAATCGGGTTGTGGTTTGCATCAAGAAGGCTTTAGCAGTTGTTAAAGCAGTCTGTAATATTCAGTTGAATATAGTGGATTAAGACCTCGTTGGAGAGAGGCGAAATCACCTTGACGGGTGGACTGGAGTAGTTTGAGATCAAACGAACCAGGATAAAAATATCTTGTTCATTGCATTGATTTTTAGTTTTACAATTCAACCCCCCCCCCCCCTTCTTGTGTTTTTCACTACTTCAATTTTTGGTTTTCTGCATCTTTCTCTTTACTCAGTTTATATAAATTTTTCGCGAGGGTGAGGTTAGGATCGGCTGGAAGAGACGAATCCAATGTTATTAGTCTGAGCTTCTAACATTTCTGTTTGAAGAATCTTAGAAAATCCCACGCGTAGGGTGTCTGGAGGTTGAAGACGACCTACCTGTCGTTTTTCAACTAATGAATGTTGGTCATTTGTTTTATTTTCATTGGCTGCTTGCTTTGTGATTCAACGCGTTTTGGATGATAGTCCATGATATGCACAGCGCGCCAGGTCCTTTGAATCTGTTTACTAACGCGTTTTGACTTTTCATCCAATAGACCATATTTTTTCCTTTTTATTTTATTAAAATCTGATTTAATAATTGATTTGGTGTGATTTCTAATAGTGACCATATCTTGCACAACGTGTCAGATCCCTTGGATATTCTTACTAACACGTTTTGACAACGATCCAGTGGCCTACTTTTTTTAATTTATTTCATTTTCTGATTTTTTATATTTATTTGTTTTAAAATTCAAAAATCCATAAAAAATTCATTTCTGGTCCAAAAATTATGAAAAAATTCACAAAAATATTTTCAAATTTTCTCTTCCTGATTTTATTTTTTCATGATTTTATTTGTAGATTTGATATTTATTATAATTTTTCCTTTATTTTAACTTGTTTTTAATCATTTAAAAACACTTTTTGATGTTTTTAAATTGTAAAAAAATTTATAAAAATCATTTTACTCATTTCCAACTTTCTGCAATTTTTCTAGAATTTTATCTTGACTTCTATTATTTTTGATCTTTTTCTTCACTGCTTTGAGTAATTTTAATTAGTTTTAAAATACTTTTCTCTTTTAAAAATTACCAAAAAATTTATAAAAATATTTGAGGTCATTTATGATTTTTCTGTGGTCTTTTTAATTTTTTTTTGATACTTTGAAAATAGTTTTCCATTTTACCTCTTATTTTCATTTTAAAACAATTTAAAAGTCATTTTTCTTTTTTATTTTATTCATTAAATACAATTTATTTATTTTTTATATATTCTGACTATGTGATTGTTGATCAAAAATTCATTAACATCATTGAATATTGAGTGTTGAGTTTACTCCACTAAAATGGATGGATGATTTTAATGATAGTTTGATTAAATTTTGATTCAAATGTATCCCCCCCCCCCCCCCCCCCCTCTTCATCTCTTCCTCTTCTTTTTGTGCTAAATTTTGTTAGAGGATGATCTACATATCTTCACTTCAAACATATGGCACATAGATTGCTATTGAACGACCTCAAAATAGGTGCGACTTTTATATAAGTCCACTTACGATTGCTTATCATAGTGCTAAATTTTATCCCGATTCGAGAAATGATCATTCGTGGCCCAAACCTATTTTTGCAAGCCCAAACATATTTAATTTGAAACCTTCGATCCAATAATCTTGAGGTTCATTGTTAGGAGGCTTTGGTCTTATCAATCCTCCAATGAATCTTCATAAATTTTGGAACTAAGTGAATCATTTAAACATCGTTGATCATTTATTGTTGCCTTGAGATTTTGAAATGAATGCTATACTTAACAAAAAGCAAATGAAACTTGTTGTTGAGAGGCTTTGATTTTATCAATCTTCTAATGATTTTTCAAATGCAAGTTTCAAGATGGTCATTCAACTAACCTCTAATTTCTAACTCATTAACAATTGACTTCTATTTTATGCTTTTACTTTATGCCTTTACTTTTACGCACCATTTATCTTAGAATTTTCATTTCATGCTACTTTCATCTTTGCTCATTTGAGCATTTATCTTTATGCCATTTTTATTTTTCTCACTTGAGAATTTCATTTCTTTTTGAAGATACTTAATAATCAACTTGATCTATAAAAAGCTTTAATGTTACTTGGACTATTTGGTTACTATCCTTGGCATTTTGGAGTTATGGACTACTTGGACTTAGGATTCGAGACCTTGACCTACCTTGAGACCCTTGTGACTTATACTGTTATTTATTCTGGAGTTCTTGGGGTTTACCAAAAGACATAAGGTTGTTTGTTTTCTTTGTGTACATGTTATTCTGATTATATGCTTTGTATGATTGGGATTTCATTTGTATACAGTTGTTACTCTGACAAATTTTTGTGAAGACTTAATGCCTTTGAAGTTTGGTATTCTTAAGAGGTTTATTATCTTTGCTTGGTTGGTTTCAAATCCAAAGGATGGAAATTCTACATTGAATCATTGTGTCAAGTGTTGACTTTTTGTTGGTTAGGCAGTTCTTTTCCCTATATTTTACTTAATACTTTAGGATAGTCCCTTAATCTCCTTCCACCTTCTTTAATTTCGAAAATCTTCCCCCTCCTTTTCAAAACTATTCTTGTTTCTAAACTTGAACCGCTTTCACAATAAACTTGGACTTAGGTCCATGCATTTTCAAAAAATACTTTCTTAATCAAACTTTAAACAATTTAACAATACTTTGACCTTTTTGTGAGAAGACTAAAAGTCAATCAATCTCATTCAAACCATTTTTCCATTTTGGCTTTTTACCTTAAAATGTTTTCTTAAAATATTTAGACTCTTGTCAATCCTTGTAGTGATGTGAGCTACTTTACTTCTACGATATATAGTAAAGTGATATATTTTCCACTTAGGTGTTGAGTCAAGCTTTATTGATTTTAAAATCCAATCCATATCCTCCACTTTGAGATGACACAAATTCTCCTTTCTCATAATCGTGGGTAGTAAGTATGTTCTTCCACTCGAATAAGACGATGATGTCTCGTCTCTTAAAATTAACCAACACACTTGTGTTTTAAATTTTTTAAAGGTGAACTACGAGTACCCTGATCCCCTATTGCATGAAAGGTGGTACTTAGGCACTAATGGTTCGCAACCACGGCGGGTGCAAAAGTTATAAAAATATACTTCTTTTCTCATCTCCACCATCTATTTTTGTATACAACTTTTATAGCCAAAATACAAAGATTTTCAAAGAGGTTCCCGCAGAGTACCGTAGATGTTTAGGGTTATAATACCTTCCCTTTGCATAACCAACCCCCGAACTTAGATTCTCTCCCCCTTTTTTTGGGTTATTCGCTCTTTTCCCATTCCTTTTGAAACAATAAAGTGCGGTGGCGATTTTTATTGGATTTGTGCAGGTTAAGTCAATCCAATGGCTTAGTCTCAACATTTATATCGCTATAGAAAAAAATGGAAACTTCATTGGGGAAAGAACGACCAAATTTTGGTCCATCCCTAAGTGGGTTGAGCCTATCTTTGTTTGTTTGTGTATGTGCTATTATTGTTTGTATATTTTGTGTTGTACATGTTTGTCTGGATTTTCCTGGTTTTCAGGGTGCTTGGTGATTTCTCATAAGTCCTCTACCCGGATTTGGGAAAACTTAATATAGGACGGGCGGTATAGTCATGTTAATTTTGAGGGAGTAATCCCAAAAAAGGAGGCATTAGATCCGTCACTCAGTGGAGGCCCCTTTGACTGTAGTGTTGTTTACCAAGTAATCGAGAAGACGTGTTACTTTCGACCTGGGAGCCTGGTGAAGCTGAGGACTGTAGAACCCTTAACCCATTTTGGCCTTTTAGGTGTAATGAGAAAACTATTATGGAGTAACCCAGAAATGGTTGTCACGCGATACTACACTCAGACAAGTTTTTCTTGAGAATATTACTAATTACCGAGCCAATAGGGACATTGGTAATATCCGAAGGAAGGATGTAGACTCTGGGAACCTCTTAGAACCTTGTTCGACAGGTGATAAACTATTAGACCATACCTTGTGGGTAGTACCTTTAACTTCATGCTCATGACGTCAAACCTATAAACCCCCCATTTTTGTGATCTTGTGTGTGATTGTTGCATCATGAATTCATGCACCCATGAGCATCTTTTAAAATATTTTCGTTCAAGGGATTTAAAGTTGACTTTTTGAGAATATCTCAAGTACTTTTTGACCATGGATTCTGGAAAAAGAAAGATTCAGAAGTACAGTTTCAAGAATTCTAAGATATATGATTTGATGAGTCTAATTCCCAAGATTGAGATCTCTACATATTTCCGGAAGAAGTATGGATCTATCGTGTCTCTCATGAAGCTCATGATGAAGGAGGGTACTCTCTCGACCTTGGTGCAGTTCTATGACCCGATGTATCAATGTTTCACTTTCCCTAATTATCAGTTGATGCCTACATTGGAGGAGTATTCTTATCTACTGGGTTTACCTATTACCGATCGTGTCCCTTTCACTGGTTTAGAGGGGGAGCCAAAATATCATGAGATTCCTACTATGGTTCATTTGGGGAAGTCCGAGATTGACGAACACATGACTACCAACGAAGGAATTAGAGGATTAATCTCTTATCTTTTATTAGAGAAAGCTCGTTACTTTTCCAGGATGAAGAGTACAATTGCTTTTGAAGCTTTCTTTGCTCTGCTTGCTTATGGGTTGTTCTTATTTTTGAATGTCGACAACTTTGTGGATATCAAAGCCATCAGGATATTTTCGATAGGGAATCCAATCCCTGCATTATTAGGATATGCTTATTACTCTATACATCTTCGGGATTCTTATCATGGAGGGATGATCATTTGTTACACGCCTTTGTTGTATCTGTGGTTTATTTCTCACTTACCTCGGTCCGACGCTTTCTGGGATGTCAAGAAGGAACCTCGTTAGGCTCCAAAGATTATGGCCCTCACTCATTCAGATATTGTTTGGTATCATCAGGCTTACCATGATTTAGAGATTGTCGATTGTTGTGGTAGTTTCCCCAATGTACCTCTTCTTGGTAAAAAGGGAGGAATTAACTACAATCCCGTTCTCGCATGAAGGCAACTTGGATATTCGATGAGAGATAAGCCAAATAGTATTCATCTGAGTGGTTTCTTTCTCAAAGAGGGAGAGGATCATAAGAAAGCTAAGGAGGATATTGAAAATGCTTGGTGCCATATTCATAGGAAGAGTAGAAAGGACTTGGGACCAAGAGGAGTTGTTTCTTTGGAGCCTTATCTCCGGTGGGTGCAAGAGAGGGCTATCCAGTTGAAGATTTCGTATTCCCATGAAGCACCTATGTTGGATATGTTTGAGAAGACCACTCATCCCATTTTAGATGATGTGGAAGAGCTTTAGCTTTCCCTAGTCAGGATGCAGCAGGAGAAGGAGGCTTGGAAGAATAAGTGTCAGACTTTAGAGATATCTTACCGAACCGACTTGAAGGAGAAAGATGACTTGATCGAGATTCTTGAGAGTCATGTTGTATATATGATGGAGAAGAAAGAGGATTTATTTTTCTCTCGAGCTCGATCAGGACTTAGTCATTCACTTCCTGACTCTGATGACTGGAAAGGGGTTGTCGACAAGTATGCAGAATAAAACAAGTAGTTGAAGGTTCAAATTGCAAGACTCACGGGAAAGCTTCAGTGTGTGGAGTGATTTTCATCAGCTTTTCTTTCTTTGGATTTTATATTCTATCTTCTTTTGTACTTGGTATTGTTGAAACTTGTACTAAAAAGTTGTAATCCATTTTGAAGTTGTTATAATGAGATTTTCAGTATTTCAAAATGTGTTAGTACTTTAATATTTGTGAAATTGTCTATAATTCTTTGTGTCCCTTGAAATATTAATAATAATCAATAAATCATGTGCATCACATATCATGCATCATCTGGTACATATTTCTTCATTTTTGTTCATACCCAGGTATCTTACTGAATTTATCTACTTCGTTCAACAAGCTGTCTCATCGGTACAATACTCGAGCTAATTCCAGGAAGAAAATGGAGAATCTTAAACAAGAGAATCGCGAGCTACGCGACAAAGTTACTGCTTTGAAGGCCAGTATGGCTAATCTGACTACTTTGATGGAATCATTGGTGGCTGCTCAGAATCAGCCACCACTTGCTCAGCCTCAACAAACAACGGTCACTTCCGAAGCTCCATCAGTTCCCATTTCCGTTATTCTAGTTATTGTTGATCATAATCATATGCCTTAGGGATACCCATGGGGGATGCCAGAAAATTTCATGCTAGAAGGTTACAATCTCGATGCTCAAGTTTCTTCAGTTGTGCAAGTTGTTGCTACTCTCGCACCTCCAACGGTGCATATTCCTGCTGCTACTAGAAATGAGATTCACTATACTATACGTCTTTCGGTGAATACTATTCTGTTTGTTAATGATGTAGTTTATTGTCATGTTCCTCCACAAAGTGAAAGTGTAGGTTTCTATAACCGGTTGGATGACTTTCAAGACCAATTCAATGAGATGCAGAAGGACATGAAGGCCCTTCTAGGAAAAGAATTGTTTGGACAAAACTTCAGTGAGCTCTGCCTGGTTTCCAATGTAAAGGCTCTAGCCAAGTTTAAAGTGCCAGAATTTGAGAGGTACAAGGGCAACTCTTGCCCTCGTTACCACCTTGTGATGTATATCAAGAAAATGTCTACCCATACTGATGATAAACATTTGCTCATTCATTTCTTCCAAGATAGTTTAACTGGTGATGCTCTGAAGTGGTATATGAGTCTGGACAGTAGTAGTATTCGTACCTTCAATGATCTGGGAGAAGCCTTCATAAAACAGTACAAGTACAATATGTTCATGGCACATGACCGTGACCAGTTGAGGGCAATGGTTTAGAGAGACAAGGAGTTGTTCAAAGAATATGCATAGAGATGGCGCGAGATAGCTTCCTGGGTGGTACCACCTATGGGGAAATAAGAAATTACCAAGATCTTCCTGAAATCCTTGGATAATTTTATTATGAAAGGATGGTCGCTAGTGCATCGAGTGATTTCACCGAAGTGGTGAGCATATGTGCTCGTTTGGAAGAGGCTGTTAGAGAAGGGCGCTTGACAAAAGACGAGGGGACAAAGAAGTCTTCGTACAGGTTCTCTTGAAAGAAGGAAAGTAAAACGAATGCTATTATTGGAGAAAGGAAGATTAGACCAACTAGAACGAATCAACGGTACCAGCAACAGGTTTCTTCTGTGACTCCGGTCGTCAATGTAGCTCCAACCATAGTTGCCTATATGAGACCATCTCCTTAGGGGAACCAAGGGAAATGTCAAAAGAGAGAAGCTTTTGACTCCATTCAAATGAGCTATGCAGAGTTACTTCCGACCTTGATTCAGAAGAGGTTGGTTCAGACCAGGCCGCCCCTACCATACCATCACCTTTACCTTGGTATTATAAAGCAGACCAGACTTGTGCTTTTCATCATGGAGCAGCAGGGCACAATGTTGAGAATTGTTATCCTTTAAAATTTAAAGTACAAAAGATGGTGAGATATGGCCTTTTATCCTTTAAAGATGTCGGCCCTAACGTGAAAGATAATCCTTTGCCAAATAATGTAGGAGCAAATGCTGTAAACATGGTTGTTGGTTGTCTAAGCGACTTCTGGATTTTTGATAACAACCTGGTTAGATGGGATTTGGTAAAGATGCATGCTGACCTGTACGAGTTTAGTTACTATACACATGACTATGTTGGTTGTGCTATTTATAATACCAATATTTAGGGATGTGATAAAATAAAAGTTGATCTTCAGGAAATGATGGATGAAGGCCTCACTCATATAATCTGGGCTGGGGCAGAATACGAAGAGGATGTGAACATGGTCTATGGATGTCCCTGTGAACTCCCAGATTTTTTACGTAAATCATATGAATGATAATATGGTGCAGTTGCACACTACCTTTTGTCACATGGATGGTCAAGAAGAACACCAGTATGGGTCTTGCCAGGCTTGCTGCAGAGATTTTTGTGGTTGTTCCATCGTAAGAAGGGGTATTCAGTTGTTGTTAGACAATGGTACTATCAAAGTTTCAGGAAATAGAGATGATTACAATGGGATTAATATGATTTAATATTGCTTGGCTGAGACTGTGTCAGATGATGAGTATGCTTCTATAGATAAATTGTTTTCCTCAGATGAAGATGTGTTCTCCAGCAATGATTCTGTGATGTCTAAATATTCTGAAGAAGGGGTGAATGTTATTGTGCCTTGTTTTGGTGTTCCCTCCCCTATAGAGATTTAGTACCATAGCAAGCCAACTGTTTCTCTAGTGGTGATTTGTTTGTCGGGTCCTGTTCCTTACGAATCAGACAAAGTCGTGCCATATAAATACAATGCTACAATTTTGGAGGATGGTGTGGAAGTTCCCATCCATCCTCTGTCTGATGTCACGAATATTGCTGAAGCTAGCCGAGTGACCCGCAATGGCCGTGTTTTCGCACTTGTCATTCAAGGAATGTTAATGCTTATAAAAAGGTTGTTGGAAGTACTGAACCCAAGAAAGCAGTGAGGGAATCTAGTTGCACTACTCTGGAAAAGATGTGGACGATATATTGAAGATTATTAAGATGAGCGACTACAAGATCGTAGATCAATTATTGCAGACTCCGTCAAAGATATCAATTCTAGGCTTGCTAATAATCTTTTGCCAACAGGGAATCTTTGATGAGAGTATTGGATCAAGCTTTCATGGAAAGGGATATGACTTTGGACCAATTCTGTAGTGTGGTAGGGAATATTACATCCTGTAATAACCTGAGTTTCTATGATGACGAGCTTCCCGACGAAGGAAGGAATCATAATTTGGCTCTCCATGTCTCCATGAACTGTAAGAACGATTCAATGTCCAATGTGCTAATTGACAATTGATCCGCTTTAAATGTCATACCGAGGAGCACACTTATGAAGCTGAAATACCAAGGAACTCCCATTCCCGCGAGTGGCATAATTGTGAAAGCTTTTGATGGATCAAGGAATTCTGTCATCAGAGAAGTAGATTTGCCTATTCATATAGGCCCGCAATTATTTCGAATAACTTTCCAGGTTATGGATATTGTTCCCGCTTATAGCTGTTTACTAGGACGACCATGGATACACAAGGAATGGGCCGTTACTTCAACTTTGCACCAGAAGTTGAAGTTTGTGCGTGAAGGAAAGGTGGTCATCATAAATGGAGAACAAGCTTTGTTAATATCTCATTAATCATCTTTCAGTGTTGGCAAAGCAGATGAAGTTGTTGTTGGAACTCAGTTCCAAGCTTTATCCATTGATAATGTAAGGGAAAATTAGAATTCTATAACTTCGTTTAAGGATGATCATCAGGTAGTGCATAATGGTCCTAGTAATGTACGGGAGCAGGTTGTGGATCCACCTGTGAATTAGAATAGAGTTGGTTTTGGATTCTCTATAAAGAATAGTAAAGGTGAGAACATGAAGCCGAAGTCTGCTTTGGGAAAATATCAAGATATCTTTCATAGCGGAGGTTATCTTCATCTAATTGTTCCTAGGATCAATGCTATTGTGGAAGGTGAAGCAGAGCAGGAGATGCCGAACTACGTGACGCATGTAGTTAGAGTCCAAAATTGGATAACTATTGATGTTCCCTCTTGCATTCATGTCTCAAAGTAATTTGTTTTTTGTTAATCTTTTCAAAACTCTTTCACTCAACCCAAGGTGAATGTATGGATGTTATATGGACTTATTTATGGCTTTGATGTATAAATAATTAATAAAAGTTATCTTTGATTCCCAAATTGTGTCTTTATTTTCTGATTTTTCTTGGAAAATGGTAATCATAAAAAACCTTTCAAAATAAATAATAATTGTAATTTAATCTGCATAATCACTTGTTATATGTGTCAGTTTCTAAAACAATCATAAATCATATGTGCAAATTAATAAAAAAAAACATGTTGAATACATTGACCTTGCACACTCTCTAAACTTCGAATATCCTACGTATGTGGTCGTAGAAGAAGAATATGATGAAATCACAGAAGAGGTTTCACAGTTTCTTGAGCGCAAGGAAAGTGCCAGACAGCCATATAAAGAGCCGTTAGGGACGATCAATTTGGATTCAGAGGAAGATCCAAAAGAAGTCAAGATTGGAGCATGACTGCATCGCGACGTGAAGAGCAGGTTGATTGAATTGTTGAAAGAGTATGTGGATATATTTTCTTGGTCATACCAAGACATGCATGGTTTAGATACTGGTATTGTGGAACATCATTTTCCGCTAAAGCCAGAATGCCCGCCAAACAAGCAGAAATTGTGAAGAACTCACCCTGATATGGTAGTGAAAATTAAAGAAGAAGTTTTAAAGCAAATTAATGTCGGTTTTCTTGTGACATCAGTGTAGCCTTAGTGGATTGGCAATATTGTCCAAGTACCAAAGAAAGACGGAAAAGTTCGCATGTGTATTGATTATAGAGATTTAAACAAAGCTAGTCCAAAAGATGACCTCCCATTGACACATATTGATATGTTGGTTGATAGTAAAACAATCAAATTAAAATGGCTCATGAGGACATGGAAAAAACAACATTTATCACACCCTGGGGAACATTCTATTACAGAGTGATGCCCTTCGGGTTGAAGAACACTGGTGCAACGTACCAGAGCGGCTATAATGACCCTATTCCATGATCTGATACATAAAAAAATTGAGGTGTATGTTGATGATATGATTTCTAAGTCCCGGACTGAAGAATTGCATATAGAAGATTTGTTGAAATTGTTTCAATGTTTCAGGAAGTATCGTCTCCGCTTGAATCCAAATAAATGCACATTTGTTGTCCGATCAGGAAAATTGTTAGGTTTCATTGTCATCCAAAAAGGAATTGAAGTTGGTCCTGATAAAGTCAAAGTAATTCAAGAAATTCCAGCTACAAGAACTGAAAATCAAGTTAGAGGTTTCCAGATTTATTTCCCATATGATTGTAACGTGTGAACTAATCTTTAAGTTGTTAAAGAATAATCAAGGTTGTGTGTGGCCAGATGATTAACAAAGGGCATTTGAATGTATTAAAGAGTATCTGCTTGAACCTCCTATCTTGCTCCCTCCTGTTAAAGGAAGACCATTGATTATGTATCTTAAAGAGTTAGATAATTTATGGGCTGTATTTTGGGACAACAAGATGAAACAAGAAAGAAGGAATATGCCATTTATTATCGCATAAAGAAGTTTAATGATTGTGAGTCATGGTATTCTATGCTGGAAAAGACATGTTGTGCTCTGACCTGGGTGGCAAAATGGTTGCGGAAATATATGTTGAATCATAATACTTGGTTGATTTTCAAAATGGATTCGATTAAGTATATTTTCGAAAAGCCTGCTCTTACTCGGAGAATTTCCCGTTGGCAGATGTTTTATCTGAATATGATATTGAATACTGCACTCAGAAGGCTATAAAAAGCAGTGTGTTGGCAAATTATTTGGCTCACAATCGGTTGATAATTATCAGTCTGTTAAATATAATTTCCCTGATGAGGATGTGATGTTTTTGAAAATAAAAGATTGTGATGAACCATTTCCTAGGGAAGGTCCTGATCCTGAATATCGGTGGGGTATGGTATTTGATGGAGCTATGAATTTTTATGGGAAAGGAATTGGTGTTGTGATTATCACTCCTCATGGATCACATATTCCTTTTACTGCAAGGCTAGCATTTGATTGTACCAATAATATGGCAGAATATGAGGCTTGCATCATGGCTCTCAATGAGGCTATAGATCTCTGAATCAATGTTCTAGATGTATACGGTGATTCAGCATTGGTAATAAATCAAATTAAAGGAGAATGGGATACACGCCACCCTGACTTGATTCCCTACAAAGACTATGTTAGAAGATTATTACCCTTCTTTAATAAAGTTGAATTCCATCATATCCCAGAGATGAAAATCAGATGGTGGATGCTTTGGTCACTTTGGCTTCTATGTATCAAGTGAATACTTGGAACAATGTGCCTCATGTCACGGTGCGTCATTTGGATAGACCAACTCATATGTTTGCAACATAGGAAACGTTAGACGAAAAACCTTGGTATTATGATATCAAGCATTTTCTACAAACTCAGGAATACCCGATTGGCGCATAAAACAAAGATAGAAAGACATTGAGAAGGTTGGCATGTAGCTTCTTCCTCAATGAAGATGTTCTATACAAAAGAAATTATGACATGGTCTTTCTCAGATGCGTGGATAGACACGAAGTAGACATGTTGATGCATGAGATCCATGAAGGTTCCTTTGGCACTCATGCCAATGGACATTCAATGGCAAAGAAGATGCTTAGGGCAAGTCACTATTGGATGACAATGGAATCTAACTGTTACAAATTTGCAAAGAAGTGCCATAAATTCTAGATTTATGCTGACAAAATTCACGTGCCTCCGACGCTTCTCAATGTTATTTCTTCTCCACGGCCTTTCTCTATGCAGGGTATTAACATGATTAGAATGATCGTACCCAAGGCGTCGAATTGACATCATTTTATCTTGGTGGCGATTGAATATTTCACCAAATGGGTGGAACCAGATTCATATGCTAATGTTACTAAGCAAGTGGTAATACACTTCATCAAGAACAATCTTATATGTCAGTATGGTGTGCCCAGCAGGATTATCACCGATAACGGCTCAAATCTGAATAGCAAGATGATGACAGAACATTGTGAAGAATTCAAGATTGTCCATCATAATTCATCTTCTTACAGACCAAAGATGAATGAGGTTGTTGAAGCTGCTAATAAGAACATCAAGAAGATCATCTAGAAAATGGTTGTTACTTATAAAGATTGGAATTGAACGCTCCCTTTTGATTTACACGGGTATCGTACATATGACCGCACTTCAACATGGGAAACCCCATTCAGTCTTGTGTATGACATGGAAATTTTTCTCCCCGTTGAGGTTGAGATTCCGTCCTTACGTGTGATAATGGAAACCAAGTTGTTAGAGGCTGAATGGGTCCATAACAGGTTTGAATAGTTGGATTTGATTGAAGAAAAGAGAATGACAGCTTTGTGTCATGGTCAGTTATATCAGAAGAGAATAAATAAAGATTTTGATAAAAAAGGTCAAGCCTCACGAATTCAGAGAAGGCGACCTCATGCTCAGGAAGATCATGTCTTTTAACTCTAATTCTAGGGGCAAGTAGACTCCCAATTTTGAAGGCCTATATGTTGTCAAGAAAGCCTTCTCTGGCGGTGCATTGATTCTTGAAAATATGGATGGCGAGGAGTTCTCACATCCTTTGAATACTGATGCAGTAAAGAAATACTTCACCTAAAGAAATAAAAGAACAACTCACTAATTCAAAAACCTGAAAGGGCGGCTTAGGCAAAAAAGAGCGCCTCGGTAGGTTGAAAACCCGAAAGGGCGGTCTAGGAAAAAATAAGAGACATAAACAGAATAAATTCTTCCCACTAGGTTGAAAACCCGCAAGGGAAACCTAGGTAAAAGTTAGGGATTTCGTGGCAAGTAACTGCGTCAGACAAGACTTGATCATTGAAGAAATAATATTTTTGGATTATCACCACACTTCAACGGAAGTCACTGCTCAGGAATTCAAAGTTGTTAGGGAGAATAATGGTCATTGTATTTCAATGTATCTTTTCCAATACATTACCATTTTCTAAACTTTGTAATCATCTATGGAGTCTCGCCATTCACAGACTACCATTTTATTACTAAAGTTTGAGCTTTTATACAAATTTTTTACAATTCTTATTTTATTCTTCTTACAAAGACTCCATTTATTATTGATAGTAATTTTCAAAATAAAAAGATTAAACAAAAAAATGGTTTTTTGAACAGAATTTACAAATTACTTTTTATTATAGATTTTGTGACTCAAGAGAAACAAAAATGGTGATTCCAAGGAAGGACAAACTCTGAAATTTTGGCAGTATGTATTCCCCAGGAAGGTTCTCCCAGGTCACTTTTGATGGTATGTGTTGCAACTGGTTTTTTAATCAGAGTCGCCACCCTTAACTTTTATCCTAAAGGAAGGGAGTATAAAGGAATAACCCTAAAGTTCAGATATTCTAGATTTGGACTCGGTTCTAGACGAGGGGAAGGTGTTTGGCACACCTTATCTACCTTGCTCACAAGGATACTAGGTTTAGAAGTGTGTTCTTACGAAATAGGATTTTATATAATTATTGGGGGAAAAGGGTTTTAATTTTAGTTAGCGGAACTCGCCACTATTTTTAATCGTATGCCTATGTATCCTCTTAGGAGGAATCAGAGTCTCATTTCGTAGTTCGCGGGGTTGTTTGTATTTTTTATGGATTGCGAAATATATTTGAATTTCCCGCATACATGGTCTAAGAGTGTGAGTAACGGAGTTTGTTTAGACCAAGTACGCAGTTAATTTAAATATATTCGCGTTCCTTTTCGAAAATTAATTGTTTGAATTAATTTAATTTGCAAAAAACAGATTTGGTGTTTGGTTGAATATTTTTTATACGTAGAGCAAAGGAGTCTGATGTAGTCTCCTCATCACGTGGCCAGATATTGGCCACGTGTCGTTCGCGGATGGTGAATTTGGTGAATTATGTGGATTTTAACCGTTTGATTTTAAATAATCAATTGGTAACCATAAGTCGACCACTTAATTACTCGAGGATGTACATTTATTATTTGTAAAAGGTTTGAGTTAATTTGATTTGAAAAGAATTTTGGAATTATATAGAAGTGGCAAGTATTTTGCAAGGAAGTCTATTTTAATCGAATTAACAATTATATGACTAAATTAATTACAAATAAATTTGAATCTAATAATTAAAAGACATATCTTTTGTATTATCAAATTTTTATTGTTTTTTTTTGTTGTAATTTTCTAATTATTAACTAATTAGTAGTAAAGCTAATAATTAATCACTAATAAAAACCAACTAAAATCAAATGGATGAGAAGATTCATATGGGCGTGAATAGAAAAGAGGGAATTGGACTCAATCCAAATAAAAATACTAAACCTTAATTGATATAATATAATAAAAAATAAAAAAGGTTGATTAATAAATAAATACAAAAAACTGGAGAAAGATAAAGATGAGATCCGCTTCCATCATTATCTTCATGTGCCCACCCTTCCCACTTTTTTAGAAAAATTTGTTTTAAATTTAATATAATAACCACTTATTACGTGGCTCCTATTAAACAAAATTAAAATTAAAAACAAAAATAAGGCATAACATGAAACAAAGAGACATATAATACATTTGTAGATCTAAAGATTATTTCTTTCATCTCTTCCGTAATTCTTTTGTTTTCTTTCAAAAACAACACCAATCAAAAACTTCTTAACACATAATAACAACAAATTGCAGAACATAATATGAAAGGAAAAAGGAGAACCTTATGCGATGGAAATCGAAGGTAGGGGTGTGGATCGTGATAATTCAGCGTCGATATTCGGCGACTTTCTTTCTTTTGATTTTATATTTTCTTTGTTTATGTTACAATTATTGTTGCAGACCTGCAAAAATCTTTGTACAAAATATTGTGATGCATATATGTTATATGCAATAGTTTGATAAAACCAAAAAAATACACAAGTTTAGAAATTGAAAAAAAAGGGAATAAAAATAAAAGAGAGGCCTCGTATGAAATCATTGTCCAAAGACTAAAATAAAAGTAATACCAATAATATTTAAAAGAAAAAAAGGCAAAGTGTGTGTGAGTGAAATTTGTAAGATTGTGGATTTGCGAGAATTTGTGAATATTTCAGGATGATCAACTAGGACGAACTAAGATCCTACTTATTGATAAAAGAAACTGTCTAAATTGGAAATAAAATAAAATTGACCAATCAAAAATAAGGTGTGACACAAATTGACATCAAATGGCCAATAAGAAACACCTATTTAAAAAGGAAATAAAATTAGTGCCGAAAAAAAGAAAAAAAAATGAAAATGTTGAAAGTGCGGCACAAAAGATTCGAACTCGTGACCTCATTCTTCTAAGCTTCATTCTTTACCAATTATGCTATGTTACTTATTTATAAATAAACTCAACTAAAAATATATGAAGGGTGTGCAAATATTTGCTATTTTAAAAATACAAATAATTTTAAAATGAATCATTATTTTTTTAAATAGGTTTGGAAGCAAATATTTATAAAAATCAAATAATATTATAAAAACAAAGTTTAAAATATTTTTGACTGGACTTGAGAATGAACATCTATAAAAATCAAATAATATTATAAAAAAAATGTTTTAAAATATTTTTGACTGTAGAAATGAAAGGGCGAGAAAATTTGGGGTATGACAGCTGCCCCTATTTAATCACTCTTTGATTGAATGGTGCAAAAATGCGCATGTCTTGCATATTCGAATCAGAGGGTTAGTAAATAATGAAAAACCCCAAAATTTGGATCCAAGATTTATTAAACAAGGATACACTGATATTGCATACCCCAGAGCTCAAAGAAATAGGCAAGGAGGATGATGTGTCATCCTACCAGAGTTTGAATTAAGAAATAGGCAAAGATGGTGATGTATCATCCTACCCGAGTTTTGAATAAAGAAATATGATAGAAGAGTAAGTTTGACTCAGATATGATGATGCAGATAACTCACCAATACCTAGAAAAGAGATCGTAGTTTTTTTGCGTATTTACCATGACCTAGGAGACAAACAACACAAGTTGAAAGATTATAAGGATATGACGTACAATGTTCCCATGGGTATGAAGAGTAGGCATAGATGATGATGTATCATCTTACCAGCATTTGAACCAAAGTTTTGATTTAACTTAGATACGACGACATGGATAACTCATCAGTATCTAAGAGATATTGTAGATTTTTGTCTATTTACCGTAACCCAGGAGGTAAATGATACAAGTTTGAACAACTAACTTACTAATGCTTGGAGACTAATATAGCAGGTTTTGATTTGATTTTGTTTATTCATCACAACCTAGGGGAGGGATAAAAAAAAGTTGGATGATGCAACGCTGCATGGAGACTGATGCAAAGAGTTATATTGTAGGAAACACTGATAACAAACATTGATGCATTGAGAATGATGCAATGAGTTATGTCGAGGAAGAAACTTTGATGGTGACATTGCTTCATGGAGACTGATGCAATGGATTATACCGTGAAAAAATCTTGATAAAAATATTGTGGCATGGAGATTGATGCAGTTGACAAAATCTGGTAAAAGCATTATTGCATAGAGACCAACGCAGTGGAAGGAATTTGATAATGACATCACTGCATGGAGACTGATGCAGTGGATTATATTGTAGATAAGGAAACATGTTGCTGCATGAAGACTGACGCAATGGGTTAAACTGCAGATTTAGTACATTGCTGCAAGGAGCCTAACACAATGAACTATTTCATAGAGGAAGGAATACACTGATGCTTGGAGACTGATACAAAAAATTAAATATAGAAAATTTCACACATTGTTGCATAAAGACTTACACAATGAGTGAAATTGCTGATTTTGCAACATTACTGCCTGGAGTTTGAAACAATGAGCTGGATCGCGAAGAAAAAACACATTGCTGCATAGAGACTGACACAATAAGCTAAATATAGAAAATTTCACACATTGTCACATAGAGACTGACATAATGGGTGAAATTGCTGATTTCACAACATTATTGCTAGAGTCTGACACAATGAGCTAGATCGTGAAGAAATAACAAATTGTTGCATGGAGACTGACACAATAAGTTAAATATAGAAAATTTCACACATTGTCGCGTAGAGACTGGCACAATGAGTGGACTTGATGATTTCACAACATTGTTGCCTGGAGTCTAACACAATGAGCTGGATCATGAAGAAAGAACATATTGTTGCGTGGAGACTGACATAATAAGCTAAATATAGAAAATTTCACACATTGTCACATAGAGACTGACACAATGGGTGGAATTACTGATTTTGCAACATTGCTGCCTAGAGTCTGACACAATGAACTAGATCGTGAAGAAAGAACATATTGTTGCATGGAGACTGACACAATAAGTTAAATATAGAAAATTTCACACATTGTCACATAGATACTGACACAACCAGTGGAATTGCTGATTTCGCAACATTGTTTCCTGGAGTCTGACACAATGAGCTAGATCGCAAAGGAAAAACATATCGCTGTATGGAGACTGACAAAATAAGTTATATGTAGAAAATTCACACATTGTTGCATAGAGACTAACACAACTGGTGGAATTGTCGAATTCGCAACATTGTTGTCTGGGGTCTGACACAACGAGCTAAGAAAGAAACACATTTCCGCATGGAGACTAACACAATAAGTTAATTTGAAAATTTTAGACATTGTTGCATAGAGGCTGACACAATGGATGGAATTGCTGCTTTCGTAACATTACTGCTTGGAGTCAGACACAATGTGCTAGATTGCAAATGGATAACATATCGCTGCATGGAGACTGACATAATATGTTGAATAATTCACACATTTTCGCATGGAGACTGACACAATATGTTTGAATATAAAGGAAGTTATTTTGATTGATCCATATCTTAGTTAACTAAAATTGAGATGAGAACAAATTTTGCTGGTGATCCGCTGTCGCGCGCGGGTCAAAAACGAGTTAAATTGCAAAACTGTAGTAACGACGGTAACGGTAACTCGTGTATCGTCTCTCAAGGACTCTTGGGTTTTACTAACTAAAAACGAAATTGGGGGGGTTTGGTTTGGTCGAAAAATGATTATCAAAAGTGATTATGAAAATAAGTTGTTTTGAAAAAGTGATTATGAAAATAAGTCAATCTACCGATTCAGTTCCTACCAATCATCGATTATTAAAATCTCACTATCCTAAGCGGATTCCTTTCCCGTTCGATTACAATATAATCAACAAGCGCAACAATATTATACGAATTATATTTTTCGTTTGCCGAATTAAGCATCCGGTTAAGCGATAAACGGTTTAACGATTAAGCATATGATAAACACGCAGATAAATTGAAAAACATAGATCAATCAAACCAAACAATATATATTACGAATATCAAATTAAGCAAAAGATAAACAAAATATATAATTGAAGAAAAAGGAATTTTATTGCAAAACTTATAATAATCTCATAGTTTCGGAACCTGAATTCGGTAGATCAACCAAAAGTGATTAGTTCTCCATGGCCATTCGTACAAGCTTACAATCAAAATCGTCAATGGAAGATTGCTGCTACAGTACCGCGGCTGCTACCCTAAGGGGAAAGAGTACAACCCGTTTTACAATCCAACTGGGTCAAACATACGACCCAGGCCCAAAACTAATTGACCCGAAACTTAACTAAAACTAGTGCTGCAACTTCAACGAATTGTCTGGCCCTTCTACAGTCCGATTCTGACTTTGACTCCAACATAAGAATTGTAGTTCTTTCTCTTAGCTTTCCGTCGATTATTAGAACGCCTCAATCGGACTTCTGGAACTCCAGTTATGATCGTTTCCGTGCAGACTTCTAAAGCTGAAAATTAAATACGAAAATCAAATAACAATAAAAATAAATTAAAATATAAAAATATTATAAAATACAAAAATAAGACAAGCAAACCATGGAAATGTATAAGTACAACCGTAGAGTAATGTGCATCAAAATGCACTGATCAAATTCCCCCACACTTGAACTTTTGCACTCCGAGCAAAATGAAAAACAAAACAAAGAAATCACAAATACATCAACAGTTACTTATCCTAGGCTACAAATCTTCTTCGGGTAAGTTTGCATCAACAGGTACTAATCTTGCACACTAAGGACATCGTAAGAACACTAACCACAGATCTGCAGACATAAGCCTCCTAAATACACAAACCAATTTCAAATCATATTATTATACCATAGCCTAACTTACTCATCTTTTTTGCTCTTTTTCATTCAGGCGCAATCACATTAAGCCCGTTATCTCCACACACTTATAGCAGGACGACCAGTTAGTGACTCTGATCCTTTTGCACGGGGTTCCGGTACTTACGTGGCATAACCCTTTGTTTACTCAGATGTAGTTGTGGGGGATCAGACCGTAATCCTCCCTACCAAGTTCAGCACCAGAAACCGCTGAACCAACTAACAAAGAGTTTTAAAAACTTTTTTTTTTTGAAGATTACACAACCGTTGGGTTAAGTGACCGGGTGAGGGTCACCAAACTTAGAATGTGTATTCTCTTTTTCTTTTCTCTCTTTTTTTTTCTTTTCGGGACATTCACTTATATTCATCGATTTTCCTGCGTAAAGTGTGTGAGAGATGGTGCCGACTGCTGAAATAAACTACTCAAGAGCTGTCAAAGAATGAGAAATTAAGGCTAAAATATAATAACAAATTCAAATCAATTTCCATATGTAGGAGACTTACGGTGTTAGAACGATACCGATCTTGTGAATTTTTCCCACGTCTCCGCAAACCCGACTCAAATCAGTCTATAGCCTAAAACTTTCAAGAAGATGCATTTTTTTATAGGTTGAAATTAAATTAAAAAAAAACTAACAAACAAAAACAAATAAAACACACGATTTCCTCCCCCACACTTAAACTAAGCATTGCCCTCAATGAAAGGACATTACTAATAAAGCAGAGAGAAGGAAAGAAGGACTCCCTGATCAAGTTGCAGTGTAGTTAGGTTCTTTCAAATAAAGCTCCTCTATGCTGACATTTTCAGGCACCGAACTTTCATGGAATAACTTCAGCCGCTGCCCGTTAACCTTGAAGATTTTGTCAGTACCTGCACTTTTTATTTCTACTGCACCATGAGGGAAAACATTAGTAACAACAAAGGGGCCAATCCATTTGGATCGAAGTTTCCCAGCCATAAGCTTAAGGCGGGAGTTAAACACTAAAACCTGTTGGCCCACAAAAAATTCCTTCCTAGAAATCATTTTATCATGGAAGTGCTTAGTTTTCTCTTTATAAATTCTAGAGCTCTCATAAGCCTCTAATCTAAGCTCTTCCAACTGTTGTAATTGGAGTTTTCTTTCAATACCTGCTTGTTGCATCTCCAAATTACAACTTTTCACCGCCCAAAAAGCACGGTGTTCTATCTCAACAGGAAGATGACATGCCTTACCAAAAACAAGTCGATAAGGAGACATCCCAATGGGTGTCTTGAAAGCTGTCCTTTGAGCCCAAAGTGCGTCTTCTAGATGACGGCTCCAATCTTTCCTGTTTGGCTGCACCATTTTCTCTAAAACCTGTTTGATCTCCCTGTTTGAGATCTCAGCTTGCCCATTAGTCTGTGGGTGATATGCAGTAGAGACTCTGTGCACAACTCCATACTTTCGGAGTAAAGCTTCCATGGTGCGGTTACAGAAATGAGTGCCTTGGTCACTTATGACGGCTCACGGTATTCCAAACCTGCAAAAGATATTAGACCTGACAAAATCTGCAACAACTCGAGAATCATTAGTACTAGTGGGGATAGCTTCCACCCACTTTGAAACATAATCAACAGCAAGTAAAATGTAAAGGAAACCAAATGATACAGGAAAAGGACCCATGAAATCGATTCCCCATACATCAAATACCTCACAGAAAAGCATCGGCTGCTGAGGCATTTCACTCTTGCGAGTGATGTTTGTACCTGCTATCTGGCACTCTTTACAAGTGCGGTAAGTCTCAAAAGCATCCTTAAAAATAGTTGGCCAATAGAAACCTGAATCAAGGACTTTTCTCGCAGTCCTTTGAGGACCGAAGTGTCCGCCGACTTGAGATGCATGAGAAAATTTCAAAATAGATTCAATCTCATTGTCGTGGACACATCTCCTGATTACCTGATCACTACCAAACTTCCATAGATATGGATCATCCCAAACATAATACTTGGCATCACTCTTGAGTTTGTGAACCTGTGCTCTCGACGCACCTGTGGGAAAAACACCAGCAACAAGAAAATTAACAATGTAAGCAAACCAAGGTGTAATCCCGTGCAAAAGAAACAACTGCTCATCAGGAAAGTCATCCTGAATAGGAAAAGGGTCTTCATCTCTCTCTATCCTGCTTAAGTGGTCAGCCACTAGGTTCTCAGCTCCACTTTTGTCTTTAATCTCGACATTAAACTCCTGGAGCAACAACATCCACCGAATCAATCTCGGTTTTGCATCCGGCTTCTTCAGCAAGTACTTTAAAGCTGCATGGTCAGTAAAAACAACAACCTTGGAACCTAGCAAATAAGATCTGAATTTGTCAAGAGCAAAAACAATAGCTAGCAGTTCTTTTTCAGTGGTAGTGTAATTTGACTGTGCAGAATCTAAAGTCCTAGAAGCATAGTAAATAACATGGGCAGCCTTGTCAACTCTTTGTGCAAGGACAGCCCCAACAGCATAATTCGAAGCATCACACATAAGCTCAAAAGGAAGTGTCCAGTCAGGGGGCTGAATGATGGGAGCGGAGGTCAATGCTTTCTTCAAGAAGTCAAACGCTTGTTTGCATTTGTCATCAAAATCGAAAGTGACGTCATTCTTCAACAAGTTCGACAACGGAAGAGCTATCTTGCTGAAATCCTTGATGAAACGCCTGTAAAAACCTGCATGACCAAGAAAAGAACGAATCTCGCGAATGCAAGAAGGGTAAGGAAGTGTAGAAATCACATCAATCTTAGCAGGGTCAACAGAAATTCCTTTTTCAAAAATAATGTGACCAAGGACAATTCCCTGCTCAACCATAAAATGACACTTTTCATAATTCAACACAAGGTTAGTCTCGATGCATCTTTCTAAAATCAAGCTTAAACTGTTCAAGCATGCATCAAAAGAAGAACCATAGACAGTAAAGTCATCCATAAACACTTCCATGCAATTTTCAATAAAATTAGAGAAAATACTCATCATGCATCGTTGGAAAGTGCCAGGAGCATTGCAAAGGCCAAAAGGCATCTTCCTGTAAGCAAATGTACCGAATGGGCACGTGAAAGTGGTTTTTTCTTGATCTTCAGGTGCAATATGAATCTGAAAGTAACCTGAAAAACCATCAAGAAAACAATAATGTGATTTACCAGCTAGCCGTTCAAGCATCTGGTCAATGAATGGCAAAGGAAAGTGATCCTTTCTAGTAGCCTGGTTCAGTCTCCTGTAATCAATACAAACTCTCCAGCTGTTCTGGACTCTAGTGGGAACAAGTTCATTCTTTTCATTTTTTACCACTGTGAGTCCAGATTTCTTAGGTACAACCTGCACTGGACTTACCCACTTACTGTCAGAGATAGGATAAATGATACCTGCTTGCAAGAGTTTGGTTACCTCTTTCTTTACAACATCAAGAATCAAAGGATTAAGCCTCCTTTGGGGCTGCCTTACTATTTTCGCTCCATCCTCAAGTAAAATCCTGTGCATGCACATCGAAGGACTAATACCTGGAAGGTCGGCTAATATCCACCCGATTGCTTTCTTGTGCCTCTTCAATACCTGCAAAAGTCTGTCTTCTTGATTGAAATCAAGGTTAGAAGAGATAATAACAGGAAGTTTTTCATTATGCTCCAAGTAAGCATATTTCAGGTTCCCAGGGAGCTCTTTTAGCTCTAAGGACAGGGGCTGCTCGATGGATGGAATGCTTGGGGCAGCCGGGATGTCAAGATCATCGATGACAAAAACAGCCTCATCGGTAACAACTTCACCTGTAGGAAATGTATCAGGCTGCAAGGAAGCATCAATCTCAGCATAAAGAACACAAACGTTAGTGTCAGTGCAATCAGGACATGAATAAGTATCATCAAAATCAGAGAGAGATGGAAAATCAAGTGCAAATAATTCAGAACAACTATCATCAACTAGTTCAGAAATCAACTCAATGTGAAAAACGGAATGCTCCTCCAAGGGATGTTTCATGGCGTCAAAAATGTTGAATTTTGCGACAATGTCACCAAATTCCATGGACATGGTTCCATCGTCAACATCAATCTTCGTTTTTGCCGTTTTCATGAACGGTCTGCCTAAAATTATGGGAGCTCTGGTTGTCTTGGTTTCGCCTTCCATGTCTACAATATAAAAATCTGCAGGAAAAATCAAATCGTTAACTTGAACAAGGACATCTTCGACAACCCCGGCGGGTCGAGCGTTGCTCCTGTTTGCCAATTGAATGATTAAACCTGTATGCTGCAAAGGGCCAAGACAAAGGTTATTATAAACAGAAGTAGGCATAACATTAATGCCCGCTCCCAAATCAAGCATGCAATTCTCAAATTTACTATCCCCGATGGTACAAGGAATAGCAAATGTTCCCGGATCCTTCTGCTTTTGTGGCAGCACCTGAGTAGTGAGGGCTGAAACATTTTGCTCACTTACAGCCTTGTCAGATGATTGTTTGGGCTGAATAAAGGCAGAAATATTTCGTCCTAAGTTCACTCTTTCACTTCCCTTAATCCCCCTCTTGTTAGTACACAAATCTTTCAGAAACTTTGCATACTTAGGAACCTGTTTTATAACATCAAGTAGCGGAATATTTACCGCCACCTTTCGAAACACATCCAAAATCTCTCTTTCTTTGTCTCCCTCCTCAATTCTTTTATTTTTCAGAACTCTATGTGGGAAGGGGACTGGTGGCACATACTCCTTTTCTCTAATTTTTTCAGTTTCGACCATAACAGAAGAAGGAGAAGAAAGTGCAGCAGGGGAAGGTTCAGATGGAGAAAGTTCAGAAGTTACCTCAATGACTTTTTTATTTTTTTCAGGGGCTGGTTCTGTAACTTTTCCGGATCTCAAAGAAATAGCGCTCACATTAGCATTACCATTCGGATTGACAACAGTTTGTGCTGGAAGTTGGTTCGAACCTTGAGCTTGCATATTATTTATTTGAGTAGCAAGTTGTCCCATCTGTGTGGTCAAGGTCTGAATGCTAGTGTCGGTTCTTTGTTGGAACTGAAGGTTGTTCACGGCCATTTGTTTAACAAGATCTTCCAAGGATGGTCCGGAAGTAGTAGCTGGAGGGGTGTGATGTGGCTGGGGTAGTGGAACGGTGAGTTGTTGTTGTGAGGGCTGCTGATTTCCATATCGAAGGTTGGGATGATTCCTCCAATTGGGGTGATATTTGTTGGTGGACAAGTCAGGGGTGTTGTTGTACCTGTTCTGGTTGTAAAGGTTGGCTGCATAAGCTTGAGGCAGCTCGGTAACAGTATCATCTTTCAGAAGAGGACAAGTATCAGTGGGATGATCATGAGCTGTACAAATGCCACATACAGTTGCTGTTTGAGGTTTCGCTACTGCAAGTTGTTTGACTAAAGCGGTCAGCTCATCAATTCTGGTTTCTAAAGCTCTGTTCGAGGAACCTTGAATTTGATGTACACCCTTGGTCTGGACAGAATTGGTTCGAGTGGTGAACTGCTGGGAATTTAAGGACATATTTTCAATGAGGGCCCTGGAAGCAGCTGGAGTTTTGTCAACAAGTGCTCCACCACTAGCAGCATCAAGAATGTTTCTATCCATAGGTAGCAACCCCTCATAAAAGTACTGAATGAGAAGTTTCTCGGTAATCTGATGTTGAGGGCAGCTTGAAACTAACTTCTTGAACCTATCCCAGTACTCAGCCAATGACTCGTTATCTTGTCTAATGCCACAAATCTCTTTTCGGATTGAAGCAGCTCTAGAGGCAGGAAAATATCTCTCAAAGAACACTCTTTTCAGAGCATTCCAGCTTGTGATTGAATTCGGTTCGAGATCATATATCCAATCATTCGCTGCACCCTGCAAAGAAAAAGGAAAAGCACGAAGTTTGATATGATCTTCAGTGATCCCTTCAGGCTTCAATGGTATAGAGCACACCACCTGGAATTCCTTCAAATGTTTGTGCGGATCCTCACCTGCAAGACCATTAAACTTTGGAAACAAGTGTATTAAACCCGATTTTAATTCAAAAGGAACAGCAACAACACCATATTCAATACACAAGCCATTATAATTCACATCAGGGGCTGCAAGTTGTCTTAGAGTTCTATTGTCATCCATTTCAAAAGCAAATTCAGAATCAGAAGCAAACAAGTTATGCAAACAGTCGGACTCAGAATCAGACTCAACTATGGTCGGTGAAGGTGAACTATTGCTAGCCTGGCCTGCTCTACGAAGTGTGTGCAAGGTTCTTTCTACCTCAGGATCAAAAGCAACAAGTTCAGGACAAGAAGATCTAGTAGCCAGGACTAGTGCACAGCAATGCAGCAACAATCGTGAAAATGCCAACTATGTCCCTAAAACAAACAAAATGAAGCAAATCGATTAAAAACAATTCAAAAAAATAAACTGACACCGAAAATAATCAAATGACGTAAAAATAAAATTCTGATAATTTTTTTGGATTTTTTTGACTCTATGAGAACAGAAAATAAATCTTTAAAAATAGTAAAAAGGCTTTTTTCGCGATTCAAATTTTTTTTCACATACTACTTTGTAGTAAGTGACTTTTGATCAGGGAATTTTTTCACACCTAACTGTCGGGACAGATTTTCAAAACGGTGCAATTTTTCCGAAAACCGACTTTTCGACTCAAAAGGCGTTATGGTCGAAACCGCGAGGAACCTATGGCCAAAACGCATAAACACTACACTTAAGACTCTAATATCAGTTAATATTCACAAGAGTCCCCGACAACAGCGCCAATTTGATCCACTGTTGCGCGCGGGTCAAAAACGAGTTAAATTGCAAAACTGTAGTAACGACGGTAACGGTAACTCGTGTATCGTCTCTCAAGGACTCTTGGGTTTTACTAACTAAAAACGAAATTGGGGGGGTTTAGTTTGGTCGAAAAATGATTATCAAAAGTGATTATGAAAATAAGTTGTTTTGAAAAAGTGATTATGAAAATAAGTCAATCTACCGATTCAGTTCCTACCAATCATCGATTATTAAAATCTCACTATCCTAAGCGGATTCCTTTCCCGTTCGATTACAATATAATCAACAAGCGCAACAATATTATACGAATTATATTTTTCGTTTGCCGAATTAAGCATCCGATTAAGCGATAAACGGTTTAACGATTAAGCATACGATAAATACGCAGATAAATTGAAAAACATAGATCAATCGAACCAAACAATATATATTACGAATATCAAATTAAGCAAAAGATAAACAAAATATATAATTGAAGGAAAAGGAATTTTATTGCAAAACTTATAATAATCTCATAGTTTCGGAACCTGAATTCGGTAGATCAACCAAAAGTGATTAGTTCTCCATGGCCATTCGTACAAGCTTACAATCAAAATCGTCAATGGAAGATTGCTGCTACAGTACCGCGGCTGCTACCCTAAGGGGAAAGAGTACAACCCGTTTTACAATCCAACTGGGTCAAACATACGACCCAGGCCCAAAACTAATTGACCCGAAACTTAACTAAAACTAGTGCTGCAACTTCAACGAATTTTCTGGCCCTTCTACAGTCCGATTCTGACTTCGACTCCAACATACGAATTGTATCTCTTTCTCTTAGCTTTCCGTCGATTATTAGAAAGCCTCAATCGGACTTCTGGAACTCCAGTTATGATCGTTTCCGTGCAGACTTCTAAAGCTGAAAATTAAATACGAAAATCAAATAACAATAAAAATAAATTAAAATATAAAAACATTATAAAATACAAAAATAAGACAAGCAAACCATGGAAATGTATAAGTACACCCGTAGAGTAATGTGCATCAAAATGCACTGATCAGCTGGTTATTTGTTTCTAATTAAGGTAAGAATTGGTGGAGGGCCCTAAGATACCGGCTTTGTTCCTAGTGGATTTCGAGGAATGCCATATGCGTTGTATGATGTGTAATGATTGATTGATGTATGTGATGTGATGATTGATTGATGTATGTGATGAATGACTTGGATAATGTGATTGGATGTTGGACTTTGAAATACGAATGCGTAATTGGGCCTTTTGAGGTATGCTTAACCCATGCTATCGGATTTCGTCATATGGATGAGATGATAAGTATAGCCTGGTTTTCGATCGAAGAAACCTAATGTATGATTTATGCAGCCTTATACTTTATGATTATGACTTGAATGCTTTTTTTAATAGTGCCCGCGTGATGGGTCATGGATGATTAGAGTGTAGAGGTTTGGTTATGCAACAATGTTGGTTGTCACATGATGTTATAGGGTTGTGCTTTCATGATTCCATGATACTTGATTTGAATTTGAAGTCTGCTGATGTAGAAGAAAGACCCACTGAAGGTTGTGAAAGTGTGCGGAGAGCTTGCCCCTGTGTGGACTGTTTCTTTTTTAATTTGTGGGTAGGGTCTTAGAGGAGATTATATTTAATATGAGCTTGGAAACACTTTAATTATAATGTGGATGACCCCGCTATTTTGTATTATGCCTCTAATTAACAGATTCTTGAAAATGCTTGGCTTGGATAGAACCATTTTGAATCAACTCCTATTGATCGAGCCTCACAGTAGTTTTCCCCAACATTCGAATTTTGAAAAGACGTGCCCCCTCAATCTCCAGGATCTGGAGGAAATACCCTCAGAAAGAGCTTTAGACTTCACCATGAACTCAACATAGGTTGCCCCAAGTATTCGAAGCTTGAAAAGATTTGTACTCGAAGTTGCTTGAAAATTTCAGACCCTACGTGCAGTAGGATGAACATGGAATGTACTTCCCCAACATTTGAATCTTGGAAGTTTTCCCCTACTTCTAGGCCTTGAGAGGTTTATTAGAACGAGGAAACCGAGTCATATCCTGTCGTGGCATGAATGCTTCTTAGAAAGGTATGCCCCTTGTTGAACAGTGCTTTGAAATTTGATCCAAGTTGATTGAACCTCAGAATGATCACCCCTTGTCAATAGTATGCAATATACCCTATGATCATTAGTATTTGCCCTCATATATAGGGATCCCCTTAGATGCTTTTCACCTAGTTAGGAGCTTCCTGGGAAGGATGACTTTTGTTCAAATCAAATTTGAGATCTCGTTGATGCTAAGAATTGATCCATGGAGAAAATTGTACATTTTGAAAAAGTAATTCAGTTTGATGCACACGCAAGTTCTTGAAATCCAAATTAATAATTTGAAAAGAAATGGAAGGTTAGAAGATGAATATTCGAAGAAGCAAGTAGTTTGAAATAATTTTAACAAACATAGGAGTCAGTTTAACACAAATCTTGCTGGGTATTTGTTGTACCCCAATTTTTCTCCATAAGATCCCTTCATCATACCCTGTTGATTCATTCACAATAAGATCACACTAGGATTCTTGGTTCCCCTCCCTATATTTAGCTTTACTCTTTAAGGAATCACCAAGCACCTTGAGTTATTTTACTCATTTCTTATGATTTTAAAAATAGTTTCTGACTTTAAAAAATTACCAAAAAAATTATAAAATCATTTGAGTCCTTTTCTGATTTTTCTATGGTCTTACTTTTCATTTTTTGATCAATTTGAACATAGTTGATATTTTTTTCTTTTATTTCTATTTTTAAACTTTTTTTAAACCTTTTTTTGTATATATTAAATGTAATATTATTTTGTGTCTATTTTCTGGCTAATCTTGGGTTAAATTTTTGATCATGAACTTTATTAACATCATTGGATCCATGGTGTTGAGTATAACTCCATAAAAATGGATGAACGATTTTAATAATAGTTTCATTAAATTTAATTCAAAAGTGATTTGTATATTCTTTCCCACCCCTTTTCATCTCATCCCTTTTCTTATTGCACTAAGTGTTATTGGAGCATGATCTCTATATCATGTCTCAAAACAAATGGTGCATAGATTGCTATTGACTGACCTCAAAATAGGTGCGACTTCTATATAAGTCCACTTACGATTGCTTAACATAGCGCTGAATTTTGTCCCGATTCGAATAAATGATCATTCGTGGCCCAAACTTATGTTTGCAAGCCCATGTATGATAATTTGATCTCTTTAATCCAATAACCTTGAGATTCATTGTGTGGAGGCTTTGGTTCTACCAATCCTTTACAACACCTTTGGTCAACACGGATCACTTAAACATTGTTGATCATTAAATGGTACTCATGAGGATTCCAAATGGATGATATACTTGACAAAAAGCAAATGCAACTTGTTGTGTGGAGGCTTTGGTTCTACCAATCCTCTAATGAGTTCCAAATGCAAGTTTCAAGATGATCATCCAACTAACCACTAACCACTAATAATTGACTTTATTGTTTATTTTTATTATATGCCCCTTTATTTTTATGCACTATTTACTTTTAGCATTTGCATTTCATGCCATTTTCATCTTTGCTCATTTGAGTATTTACTTTCTTGTCATTTTTATTTTTGCTCACTTGAGCTTTACTTTTATTTTTCAAAACACCTAATAATCAACATAAACCCTAAAAATCTTTAATGATACTTGGACTATTTGGTTACTATCCTTGGCATTATGGAGCATTGGACTTTTTGGACTTAGGATTAGAAACCTTGGCCTATGATTGGAGACCTTGTGACCTTATCTGATTATTTTTTCTGGAGCTCTTGAGGTTTACCTCAAGGAATTGGGTTGTTTGTTTATTTTGTGTGCAGGTTATTGTGATTACACTCTTTGTTTGTAATATGGAATTCACCCGTATACAGCCGTTACTCTGCCCAATTTTTGTGAAGACTTAATACACTTGAAGTTTGGTTCTCTCAAGAGGTCTAGTATCTTTGCTTGCTTGGTTTCAATCCGAAGAATGGGAATTCTATCGTGGCTCATAATGTCAAGTATTGGCTTTTTGTTGGTTAGATGGTTGTTATCCCTAGCTTTACATTATGCTTTAGGATAACCTCTTCTTCTCCTCCCATCTTCTTTAATTTCAAAAATCTTCTCCCGCATTTTGAAAACTCTTCTTGTTTTAAACTTGAACCACTTTCATGATAAACTTGGACTTAGGTCCATGCATTTTAAAACATTTTCATAAATAAACTTCAATAAACTTAGTAATACTTTGACTTTTTTTTGAGAAGACTAAAAGTCAATCAATCTCATTTCAAACCATTTTTCCACTTTGGCTTTTATCTTTAAACTTTTCTCAAAAAGATTGGACTCTTGTCAATCCTTGTAGTGATGCAAACAACTATACTTATACAATATGTAGTAAAGAGAGATATTTTCCACTTGGGTGTTGAGTGAGGCATTGTTGATTTTAAAATCCAAGCCATATCCTCCACTTTGAGATGATACAAATTTTCCTTTCTCATGATTGTGGGTAGTAAGTATGTTTTCCACATTGACAATGACGATGATGTCTTATCTCTTAAAATCAACCAACACACTTGTGTTTTAAAATTTTTAAAAGAGGAACTACGTGTACCCTGATTCACAACCGCGGCCGGTGCAAAAATCATAAAAAATATATTTCTTTTCTCACCTTCACCATCTATTTTTACACAACATTTTTTATAGCCAAAATATAGAGATTTTACAAAGAGGTTCTTGCGGAGTACCGTAGATGTTAAGGGTGCTAATAACTTCCCTTTACATAACCAACCCCCTTAACTTGAATCTTTCCCCCTTCTTTTTTGGGTTACTCGCTCTTTTCCCATTCCTTTGGAAACAATAAAGTGCGGTGGCGATTTTTATTTTGATCTGTTTAAGTCTAGTCAATCCAATGGCTTAGTCTTAAACATTTCTACCGCTACAGAAAAATGGCGACTTTAATAGGGAAATATTGACCTCTTGTTGGTCCATCCCTAAGTGGGTTGAGCCTATCTTTGTCTATATATGTATATGTGCTATTGTTGTTTACGTGTTATATTATTTGTTGTATATATGTTTGCATGGATTTTCCTGGTTTTCAGGGTGCTTGGTGATTACTTATAAGTCCTATACCCATACTTGGGCAAACTTTAAGATAGAACGGGAAGTATAGTCATGTTAACTTTGAGGGAGTAATCCCAAAAAAGGAGGCATGAGATCCCCCACTCAGTGGAGGCCCCTTTGACTGTAGTGTCGTTTACCGAGTAATCGGGAAGACGTACTGCTTTCCACCTGGGAGCCTGCTGAAACTGAGGACCGTAGAATACCAAACCCATCTTGGCCTTTTAGGTGTAGTGCGGAAGCTATGACGGAGTAATCTGGAAATAGTTGGCACGCAATACTACGCTCGGGCGAGTTTTTCTTGAGATTATTACTAATTACCGAGTTAATTAGGAAGTTGGTAATATCCGAAGGAAGGATGTAGACTCTGGGAACCTCTAGAACCTTGTTCGGAAGGTGATAACTTTTAGACCAATACCTTATGGGTAGTACCTTCGACATCATGCTTGTGACGTTGAACCTAGAACCCTATATGTGTGATCTTGTGTGTGATTGTTGCATCATGCATCCATGCACTCATAAGCATCTTTTTAAGAGATCTTATTTCAATGGATTTAAAAGTTGACCATTTGTGAATATCTCAGGTACTTTTTAACCATGTGTTGTACCCCAAAATTTTCCCTCCCATATTCTTCAAGATTTTCCAAGTCAAAGCTTCAAAATCTCCCCAAGGGTTGCACAGTTCAAGGGCCTCCTAACAGTCAAAAACTAGGGTTTTGGTTCTGGTAAAGTAAATGAAGTTTCCAAGGGTCCAATCAAGTCCCACATGCCTACAAACATGGTCAAGCATCCTCATACCAAGTTTCAAGACTTACAGCACAAAATTGCACAGTCAAAAACCCTAATTGCACTACAGTCAACTGTAGGGGAAAAATGGTCATTTGACAGTCAAAAGTTCAAATTTTTGGTCAACATCTCATTTTGAAGTCACAAACATCATTTGATCAATGCTTGATCATGATTCTCAAAGCTTGTCTCAAAAGGTCTCAAGATGCAAAAGTTTCCATATTTGGACAGTTGAAAAAGTCAACTGTAACTTGACCAAGGCATAACTCCCACATGGATTATCAGAAAAATTCCATCCAAAGCTCATTTTGAAGAGAAAGACATTTCCTACAACTCCTCTTCACACTTCAAGTCCAAGAAATGCTCTCACAAAAAGTTATCAATTTCAACATTATAGGTCATTTTCAAAAGTCAACAAAAAGGGACTTTAAGTCAAAGACCATAACTTGAGATTGGTAAATCAAAATGACATGGCACAAAAGGCATTGGTTAGAGGACTCAAAGACCTTTCCAAAATGTCCAAGAACATTAGCAAAGCTTAAAAATTGAGCAAGTTATGCCTTGTAGAAACTGGGAAATTTTTGGATATTTTGAAAAGTCAACATTGCTTCAAATGTCCTAAAATTGCTAATGGGCCTCTTTTTCTTCCAAAATCCATCATCTAAGGCATGTGCACGACCATTTGGCCCAAAGGGAAGTTTTTTATCATTTTTATTTATTTATTTGGATTTTTAATTATTAATAATTCATTTAATTAAAATAAATATGTGGAAAATACTAAGCCTAACTTTTTAAATCTTTTTGTGCATGAAATAGTCTCAAGATTTTGTGTATAATCAGATTTGGAAAGAATCTTGATAGTTGGACATGATTTGAACCAAAATAGCATGAAAAAGATTGGAAAATTATGGCATAAAAATCAAATATTGATTCCTTCAATTCATGGATTCTTTGGACAAAAAACCTACCCTAATCATTCACACATAAGTACTGATGCAAACCCTAATGCCAATGACCTCCCAGCTGCGCAGAAAAGCCATAACCAAGTTGGCATTTTTTCAAGAAAATTCTAAAACTGAAATCGCCATTGCAAGGGTTTTCAAGCCAAAACAACCATTCTATCACCTTCCTGGGACATCAAGGAAGGCTCCTGGATCAAAATCACTACCTCTAACGCCCAGAATTGGTAGAACGACCGAGCCCTGTTCATGATTTTTTCCATACTCACTTATCATGATTCTTGCATTATTCTTGATTTTTAATGTTTGGTTTGTGTTATTTGAATCATTCTGAAGCTAACCCAGTTGTTTGATTGAGTTTTCATCACCTATACGCGAAACTACCATGGACGACGCTTAGGGTTTTCAGAATCTTGAATTGGGGTTTCCCAGTTATGGAAAAATCAGGACATGAAACCTAGGCCATTAAAATCAGGGGACTTGGACGAATTGTTTGCCATGGTCGCGCCCAATTTATATTCCAAGATGAGTTATTCGCTATTCTTGGAAACGACACATTTGGGGACGGTTCAAAACCGTTGCTAATTATTTTTTGTTTCAGGGAAAAAACAAAACGAGGAAGAAGACGCTTAGGTGGTGAGGCGTAAGTGGTTGATTTGAATTTCGCGCGAAAAAATACTATTAACCATTGTTTTGAATTATATTAATTGTTTGTCATATAATATACAAAACGCGCTAGGAGCTCCATTGGCAAGGCAGTTGATTGGTAACCTCAAGGACCTGGGTTCGATCCCAGGTCCCCCTCCCTTTCCTTATATTTTTCCTCTAATTGTCATCCTATGCAGTTTCAATACAAGAAGTCCACCATGCAACCTACCATCCAGCTTGCCACGCACATACTAAGGCCAATCCAAGGGGCATAGTTTGAAGATCATCATGGACACAAGTCAAAGGTGTTACATGCTAGCCAAAAAGTCAGACAAGGCCTTGCAAAGATGGGCCTAAAATGCTAAGAATACACCTCCAATTTGGGGACAGAACCCCCTAGGGTTTGCTTCTTTTATTCTTTTTTATATTTTTCTTTTCTTTGTTTTAATTAATTTCCTTTAATTCTTTGATTTAATATTTTCATAAAAAACATAAAAACAATATAAAAATCAGAAAAAAGACAAAAAATAAGTATTTTTATTTAATGTTATTTTTTTGTGAATAAATATCATTAATTAGATTTAAACTTAGGGTTAATTTTAATATCTTTTCTTAATAAACTTAAAATTTGTAGAATTAGGATTTTAATCACTTTTTATCCTTTTTATTTTCTTTTCATTAATAATTAATTATTTATTTTCATAAATCAAATTGCCATTAATTAATTAATTTAATTTTAGGTTTAATTTTAACATGTTTTTCTTAACAAATAAAAATTGTAGAATTAGGGTTAATATTTTAATTTCATTTAATCTTTCTCATAAAAATTCATAAATCCAAAAAATACCAAAATAATTTCCTTTTTCATCTTTATTTAATTAATTTAATAATTTAATTTAATTTCATTAAAAAGGGTCCAACGCCCTCGCTTCTAATTTTAATTCATATTCGCGCATTTCATTTATTTCTTGTAAATATTAATGTAATTCTCCCAAAGCCGTGTAATTTCATAATTTCTCGCACTTTACTTTATTTCTTTATTTTCTGTCAAATCGGGTCCTGGTTTAATTTTGGCGATGTGGACCCGCGCCTTTGTAATAGTTTAGAACTTTTATATTCCTGCATCTCTTTAACTGTTAAATAAATGCATGCAAGAATGAATGACAAAATAAAAACAAACGCATAGATCACTTTGACATGAACAACAAAAATAAATGAATCTGACACACAAATCACACACCACCCCTAGGGTACGCCTCACTGTTGCCTTGCCTCGAAAGGTGATCGTCGAGTAGAGGATGTCTTAGTAAGTCCTCATGATCCGGGAACCTGGCATGAGGGTAGCTTCTAAGGTGTCTTCCCATTGCTCTGGTGATCACCATGTCCCGAACCTCGAATTGACCCAAACACCTCCAACGGTGGTGCTACCTACCTCTCAATGGTGGGATGGCACTACTTTAAAGGACATTTACACAGACAAATTCCTTATGGTAGGTAGACGACTCTAGATACTTGCTCTAAATTTCAAAACAAATCAAAAATACTTTTCACACCAACACATTTTCAAAAAGCTTTCGAAAGCATTTTTTCAAACACTCTTGAGGACCGATACAAGAGTCGAACTGGAATTTTCAAAGAAACTTTTTAAAACCCACAGTTGAAAAGCAAGCAAACCATTTTTGAAAACACAATGAGCAAGTATCTAAGAGCCCATGGATAACCGTGGATAGAAAGGGTGCTAACACCTTCCCTTTCTATAACCTACCTCCCGAACCGAGAGCAATCTCTATAAGGAATTTTTCTGTGCTTTTGTCCTTTCCATTTGGAGAAAATAAAAGACGGTGGCGACTCTTGCTTCCGCGACATTTCGCGAACCAGCGTTAAACAGTCAGTTCCAGATCCACCGATCACAGAACTGGCGACTCTGCTGGGGAATCTTTATAAAGTGAGGTGTACCTTAGGGTTAGTTCATAACTATGTTTTCAATTGTATTGACTTGTCTGCTTTAAATTTGTGGGTTGCATGGGAGTTACATAGATCCTAACCTGGATCTGGGGATACCCTGTTAGGTAGCATAAGCTGTGAGGGACCTGTCCGGCGTAGATCGACATGGGTGAAGCAGTGGCTACATTGGTGTGGCACCTTGGTCTGTACCGATATCCCTTGTGTTACAACGAGGAGAATATGGGTCTTCTGAGGAGTCATTAAGCACCAACAACCTTAGAACCTTAAATGACACAACTTGGCCATTAGAACAGTAGCAGTATGCTACGCCCATTGAGGCTAAACTCTCGTGATGGTTCTGGCCGCAAGAAAAGATTGCGATGCTGGAGTTATGATCGATTGAGGGTAGTCAATGATATTGGGATCCTCTAAGAACCCGGTTACTTTGATAGGACAGGTATGAACCAACAAACTGAAAGAGGGTAATACCTAGACCTCATGCTGGCCTAAACTCTAAGGGCTTCTCTTGTGTGACTTGTGTGCCTTCGTACTTGCCTACTTGCATGCTTGTTATCTGACACATGAACTACTTGCAGGTTTGTTTATAGTCCTTAACTGGGACTCATAACAGGGTTTACTGAGTGTTTTGCAGGTTTTATTTAGTCCTTAATTAGGACTCATAACAGGGTTACCTACATTACCCCATGCATAGCATAACATCATACCATTGCATACATCCTAACCCATTTCAAGGATCTCAAGGGCTTGTGATGCAGGTCATGATAAATCAAACATCTAGCAAGGGGCAAAGAGGATTTATTTTCCTCTAAGCCAAGGCTGCCAGGGGCTATGACCCACTGGATATGGTGAGCCTTTGACCCTTGAAGAAGGACTCTATACAACATGAAGTTCCTTCAATCAAGCTACTGGATCCAAATTCTAACAAATTCTCTTGTCTACCCCGCGAGATCTTTGAAAACATTGCATGTCATATACATCTTTGCATAACAGGTATCCTTGTTGCAGGTCACTTACTTTTCTCGCTGTTTATTTCAGCAATGGCTTCCCAACAAGATAACCAGGACTTTCTTGCTCAAGAGACTCGGTTCGGGGAAATCCTCCTAAATCTATCCAAGGGACAAGAGGAGCTAAGGACACTTTTCATGGGGACCTTTGTCAGGAACAGTGCTGAGGATGAAAGGCTGAAACACCTACAAGCTGAGGTGGATGCATTGAAGGTCCAGATGCTGGGGCAGGTGACTGCCATTCAAGGGTTAGCTCAAAGACAAGATGAGCTCGGGGTTCTCGTTAACCAACTGCTTCAAGGTAACCAACTGGGGCAAATGTCTAAGGGTAAAAAGCCAGTCGTCGTTCAACCATCTTTGAGACAAGGAGGTAAGGGGAGAGCTCCTCAAATGGCTTCAGTGCCACAAATTCAACATCAACCTCACCAGCTTCAGCCAGACAAGTCCAGGAGGCAATTCACCCAGCTCAATATGTCGCTGTTTCAAGCTTTACAACGCCTGTTGAGGTTGAACCTGATCACATTAAGGGCTCATCCCCAGAATCCCAACACAGCACATCCTACTTATGATCCCAATAAAAGGTGTGCCTACCACTCTGCCTGTCCAGGACATGATACAAATGAGTGTTGGGCTCTGAAGAACAAGATCCAGGACCTGATTGATGAAGGGGCATTAGAGTTCACACAAGATGGTTAGGCATAATTTTTCTACCATCCCTCCAAGGCTCACCAGTTGAAGTGACAAGCCCTGAGACTAGAAAGCTTTTGTTCATTCGAATGTTCAAGTTGTGTTTTTCTTTTGATTGTTCAAACATTTGTTCATGTTAAACGTTGTTATTCCATTAATGCATCGCATATGTCTGTTTTGAAGCAATATATTCGTATTCACTATACGCAAATTATTTTCATATTTTTTCTGATGATCAACTCTCATTAATTATAAACCTCTTGAGGGAGGATGACGAAAACGATACTACAATCTTTACAGTATGCTTTTGAATAGATCCCGCTGATGAGGTACAGGCATTGTTTCAATTCCTAAACACTGGAGTTATAAGGAAGATAATCCCTCGTCAACCCCTTCGAGCCAAAGAAGTAGGAGTTTTTCTTTTCGAAAATTAAAACCCTTAATCATAACCTGGGGCAGGTAGTTCTCTCAGCTGATCCAAGTGCACAAGGAGTGGCACCAAAGAAGTCCTTCCAAAGCAAAAGATAGTGATGGTTCCGAATAATCATAAAGACAGGCAGTCATTATCTTTCAAAACAAACGCCCAATAAGTCAAAACCTATGAAGGAGACTTACAAAACTGGGGCATCCCACTGACTGTAATCACAAAAGAAACAGTTCAGGCAAAAACAGGGATAATGAAATCAAAAAGAAAGAGGTCCGATAAACCCTCAACAAAAAGAAATGACTGCATATTCAAAATAAATTGTCAGTATCCGAACCATCACCGGTATATCAGGGCAAAGACTCAAACAAGGTCTAACGCACGATCAGCTGAGTTTAGGTTTGAAGAACGTCACGAAGAACGGGTGGGTACAAATAAAATTTGAGCCTTATCCTTTGTTTCTTAAACCGTGAACCAGGCCACGTTATAACCCTTAAAAGTCCTAGCTGAAGCATGGGTTAGTTCGAAAGCATACTGTTACGAAAGGTATCCTGACTCCTTAAGGCCTACGGTAAAAACAGAGTTGACATCACGTTGTACAAACATTCATTTGTTTTATGAAAAAAGAATGCATTTTCAAAATCTTCAAGACAGACATAAGCTTTGCATTTTTGATATAACATTGTTTGCATATGACTATTTGTTTGAACAGCAGGGAAATTCGCACGATGAATACCTGGTGAACAAAAGCACTTCCAATCAAGGGGCACGACATGATCGTGGTCCATCACCTGGGGCAGTCCAATCAAGATTCAGAGAATCTCTCAACAATGCCCAATAGCCTGGGGAAAATCTCCGCCTAAGTCACTTGGGGCATTCCAGCAACGAATCTTGCCTGATCAAACACCTTCTGGTGGCATGACAAAACATTTCCAACCGGGGCAACTCCCTACATCCTGAAAGCACGGACATAGTCGAAAAAATAATACGCATAATCAAAGACCCGCCAGATTGACATACCTAGGCAAAAATAAGGGCTTCCCGGCAAACCAAAAGGGTTTGGGCAAAATGAAGGGATGAAATAAAGAAAAATTTGTACACCCGGCAAGTCGAAAACCTGAAAAGGCGGCTTGGGCAAAAATGGGTATCCCGGTGGACTGAAAACCCGAAAGGGCGGTCCAGGAAAAAGTTAGGGATCAAAGCGTACGACTATGTCCTGGCATCCTGTCACCTACCAGAAGAAGGTTTGTCCATCAACAACTATCAGTACCTCACAGGCCTTCCTCTCCCACATCAGAAGCAGGGGCAAGGATGAGTTGTCCAAGCAATCTAGTTGTTCTGTCCTCCAAGGTACCAAGATGGGTTCGGCTGAAGAACATAACCAGTACATCCCAATTCCCCAGAGAGTGAGCCAGCAAGTCAGTACCTCTCTCCCCAAGCAAAGTTATCAAATCTTAAAGAAGTTGGGTATCCTCCAGCAGGTCTCAACATTCCCCAGCAGCATATATACATTCTTAACAAGCATCCCCGGCAATCTTGGTCTAAAGATTGTTCCCCGACGGTATACCAGACATTCAATGGAGTCATTTCCCCGATACAACTCAAAACTTCCCCAGGAGAGTCCAATCCAGTTTCCTCAGGAAAGTTGGAATACATCTCCCCAAGCAGTAAGCTTATCCCCAGTAGATTCTGGAAGCTTATCCTCGCAGAGCACGAATGCGTCCCCCGGCTTTATTCAAAGAGTTATTTCCTTACCAGGATATAACTGGGTTATCCTCATCCAAAAGCAACGGAAAGAGCGTCCTCGATGAAGTCTTCTTATCCCCAGCGAAGTTTATTAACACTTCCAACACAACAATGGTATCCCCAGCAAGTTATTATCAACAACTCAGCAAAGTACCTCTCTCCACACAGAGTATCGCTCTCCAGCAAGATCGTTATAGTACTTTTCTCCCCGCAAAGAAATTCATTCGCCATGTTCATTCCCCAACGGAGTCATCTTCTCCTACCGGTATGCTTGCAACTATCATCCCCAGCGGAGGCAAAAATATATTCTCCAACATCAGCCCAGGAGTGACTTCCCGGCACCCGTCAAGGATTTACTTCCCTAGATGACAAACACATATTCATAAACATCGCACTTCCATACATCATTATAGCATGCATATACGCATCATATCTTACAAATCTCATTTATGTTGAGAATATCATTGCTTGATCTATATCATGCATTGCATATGACTGACCTTTACCTTTTAGGAAAGATCCAGTTGAGTTCTCAGCTATATTCAAATCCTAGACCGGTTCAGTTAAATCAACCCTAAGATTTTTATGTTCTTATCCAGTCAAAGGCCTTCTCTAGTCCAGCTAAATCGACCCCTAACAGATTTTCCTGATAAAGACTCAGTAGAAGTTATCCAAGATTCTCTCAATGATTACTGTTGAGGTTGTAGTCGCCTGTGGTTCTCTCCCCGTTACTGCGGAGGTAGTAATCACCCCAAGTTTCTCTCAGCGTTACTGTTGAAGAAGAAGTTATCCAAGATTCTCTCAATGATTACTGTTGAGGTTGTAGTCGCCTATGGTTCTCTCCCCGTTACTGCGGAGGTAGTAATCATCCCCATATTCTCTCAGCGTTACTGTTGAAGTAGAAGATATCCAAGATTCTCTCAATGATACTGTTGAGGTTGTAGTCGCTTATGGTTCTCTCCCCGTTACTGCGGAGGTAGTAATCATCCCCAGATTCGCTCAGCGTTACTGTTGAAGTTGAAGTCGTCCAAGATTCTCTCAATGATTGCTGTTGAGGTTGTAGTCGCCTATGGTTCTCTCCCCGATACTGCGGAGATAGTAATCATCCCCAGATTCGCTCAGCGTTACTGTTGAAGTTGAAGTCGTCCAAGATTCTCTCAATGATTACTGTTGAGGTTGTAGTCGCCTATGGTTCTCTCCCCGATACTGCGGAGGTAGTAATCATCCCCAGATTCGCTCAGCGTTACTGTTGAAGTTGAAGTCGTCCAAGATTCTCTCAATGATTGCTGTTGAGGTTGTAGTCGCCTATGGTTCTCTCCCCGATACTGCGGAGGTAGTAATCATCCCCAGATTCGCTCAGTGTTACTGTTGAAGTTGAAGTCGTCCAAGATTCTCTCAATGATTGCTGTTGAGGTTGTAGTCGCCTATGGTTCTCTCCCCGATACTGCGGAGATAGTAATCATCCCCAGATTCGCTCAGCGTTACTGTTGAAGTTGAAGTCGTCCAAGATTCTCCCAATGATTGTTGTTGAGGTTGTAGTCGCCTATGGTTCTCTCCCCGATACTGCGGAGGTAGTAATCGCCCCAAGATTCTCTCAGCGTTCCTGTTGAGGTTGTAATCATCCAAGGTTCTCTCACCGTTCCTGTTGAGGTAGTAACCATCCCTGGTTCATTCATCGCCGTTTGAAGCTCCAAATCCAGCTCCTGTAACCAGTCAGGACACATCTATACAAAAAGTTTGAAGACCAGCTCCCATAACATGCCAGGTACTCATTTTTCTTTTGCAGGTACGCAAGTTCTCGCTAAGGAATCTCTTACGCGATCAATACCCAGATGGCATCTATAAGCCCATCCACCTATCCATCACCTCTCAGCATGGCATCTATAAGCCCATCATCCTATCCATCAATCTCCAAATGGCATCTATAAGCCCATTCCCCACCACCACACTACTATGTGAGCGCAAATTTCTGGGCACTCTAGTGTTCAATCATCTTCCACCTTCGGATTACGAAAGGCACGTCAGCCAATCTGCATCCTCAGGTCTAAGAAGATTGAACAGGGGCAACTGTTGTACCCCAAAATTTTCCCTCCCATATTCTTCAAGATTTGCCAAGTCAAAGCTTCAAAATCTCCCCAAGGGTTGCACAGTTCAATGGCCTTCTAACAGTCAAAAACTAGGGTTTTGGTTCTGGCAAAGTAAATGAAGTTTCCAAGGGTCCAATCAAGTCCCACATGCCTACAAACATGGTCAAGCATCCTCATACCAAGTTTCAAGACTTACAGCACAAAATTGCACAGTCAAAAACCCTAATTACACTACAGTCAACTGTAGGGGCAAAATGGTCATTTGACAGTCAAAAGTTCAAATTTTTGGTCAACATCTCATTTTGAATTCACAAACATCATTTGATCAATGCTTGATCATGATTCTCAAAGCTTGTCTCAAAAGGTCTCAAGATGCAAAAGTTTCCATATTTGGACAGTTGAAAAAGTCAACTGTAACTTGACCAAGGCATAACTCCTACATGGATTATCAGAAAAATTCCATCCAAAGCTCATTTTGAAGAGAAAGACATTTCCTACAACTCCTCTTCACACTTCAAGTCCAAGAAATGCTCTCACAAAAAGTTATCAATTTCAACATTATAGGTCATTTTCAAAAGTCAACAAAAAGGGACTTTAAGTCAAAGACCATAACTTGATATTGGTAAATAAAAATGACATGGGACAAAAGGAATTGGTTTGAGGACTCAAAGACCTTTCCAAAATGTCCAAGAACATGAGAAAATCTTAAACATTGAGCAAGTTATGCCTTGTAGAAATTGGGAAATTTTTGGATATTTTGAAAAGTCAACATTGCTTCAAATGTCCTAAAATTGCTAATGGGCCTCTTTTTCTTCCAAAATCCATCATCTAAGGCATGTGCACGACCATTTGGACCAAAGGGAAGTTTTTTATCATTTTTATTTATTTATTTGGATTTTTAATTATTAATAATTCATTTAATTAAAATAAACATGTGGAAAATACTAAGCCTAACTTTTTAAATCTTTTTGTGCATGAAATAGTCTCAAGATTTTGTGTATAATCAGATTTGGAAAGAATCTTGATAGTTGGACATGATTTGAACCAAAATAGCATGAAAAAGATTGGAAAATTATGGCATAAAAATCAAATATTGATTCCTTCAATTCATGGATTCTTTGGACAAAAAACCTACCCTAATCATTCACACATAAGTACTGATGCAAACCCTAATGCCAATGACCTCCCAGCTGCGCAGAAAAGCCATAACCAAGTTGGCATTTTTTCAAGAAAATTCTAAAACTGAAATCGCCATTGCAAGGGTTTTCAAGCCAAAACAACCATTCTATCACCTTCCTGGGACATCAAGGAAGGCTCCTGGATCAAAATAACTACCTCTAACGCCCAAAATTGGTAGAACGACCGAGCCCTGTTCATGATTTTTTCCATACTCACTTATCATGATTCTTGCATTGTTCTTGATTTTTAATGTTTGGTTTGTGTTATTTGAATCATTCTGAAGCTAACCCAGTTGTTTGATTGAGTTTTCATCACCTATACGCGAAACTACCATGGACGACGCTTAGGGTTTTCAGAATCTTGAATTGGGGTTTCCCAGTTATGGAAAAATCAGGAGATGAAACCTAGGCCATTAAAATCAGGGGACTTGGACGAATTGTTTGCCATGGTCGTGCCCAATTTATATTCCAAGATGAGCTATTCGCTATTCTTGGAAACGACACATTTGGGGATGGTTCAAAACCGTTGCTAATTATTTTTTGTTTCAGGGAAAAAACAAAACGAGGAAAAAGACGCTTAGGTGGCGAGGCGTAAGTTGTTGATTTGAATTTCGCGCGAAAAAATACTATTAACCATTGTTTTGAATTATATTAATTGTTTGTCATATAATATACAAAACGCGCTAGGAGCTCCATTGGCAAGGCAGTTGATTGGTAACCTCAAGGACCTGGGTTCGATCCCAGGTCCCCCTCCCTTTCCTTATATTTTTCCTCTAATTGTCATCCTATGCAGTTTCAATACAAGAAGTCCACCATGCAACCTACCATCCAGCTTGCCACGCACATACTAAGGCCAATCCAAGGGGCATAGTTTGAAGATCATCATGGACACAAGTCAAAGGTGTTACATGCTAGCCAAAAAGTCAGACAAGGCCTTGCAAAGATGGGCCTAAAATGCTAAGAATACACCTCCAATTTGGGGACAGAACCCCCTAGGGTTTGCTTCTTTTATTCTTTTCTTATATTTTTCTTTTCTTTGTTTTAATTAATTTCCTTTAATTCTTTGATTTAATATTTTCATAAAAAACATAAAAACAATATAAAAATCAGAAAAAAGACAAAAAATAAGTATTTTTATTTAATGTTATTTTTTTGTAAATAAATATCATTAATTAGATTTAAACTTAGGGTTAATTTTAATATCTTTTCTTAATAAACTTAAAATTTGTAGAATTAGGATTTTAATCACTTTTTATCCTTTTTCTTTTCTTTTCATTAATAATTAATTAATTATTTTCATAAATCAAATTGCCATTAATTAATTAATTTAATTTTAGGTTTAATTTTAACATGTTTTTCTTAACAAATAAAAATTGTAGAATTAGGGTTAATATTTTAATTTCATTTAATCTTTCGCATAAAAATTCATAAATCCAAAAAATACCAAAATAATTTCTTTTTTCATCTTTATTTAATTAATTTAATAATTTAATTTAATTTCATTAAAAAGGGTCCAACGCCCTCGCTTCTAATTTTAATTCATATTCGCGCATTTCATTTATTTCTTGTAAATATTAATGTAATTCTCCCAAAGCCGTGTAATTTCATAATTTCTCGCACTTTACTTTATTTCTTTATTTTCTGTCAAATCGGGTCCTGGTTTAATTTTGGTGATGTGGACCCGCGCCTTTGTAATAGTTTAGAACTTTTATATTCCTGCATCTCTTTAACTGTTAAATAAATGCATGCAAGAATGAATGACAAAATAAAAACAAACGCATAGAGCACTTTGACATGAACAACAAAAATAAATGAATCTGACACACAAATCACACACCACCCCTAGGGTACGCCTCACTGTTGCCTTGCCTCGAAAGGTGATCGTCGAGTAGAGGATGTCTTAGTAAGTCCTCATGATCCGGGAACCTGGCATGAGGGTAGCTTCTAAGGTGTCTTCCCATTGCTCTGGTGATCACCATGTCCCGAACCTCGAATTGACCCAAACACCTCCAACGGTGGTGCTACCTACCTCTCAATGGTGGGATGGCACTACTTTAAAGGACATTTACACAGACGAATTCCTTAGGGTAGGTAGACGACTCTAGATACTTGCTCTAAATTTCAAAACAAATCAAAAATACTTTTCACACCAACACATTTTCAAAAAGCTTTCGAAAGCATTTTTTCAAACACTCTTGAGGACCGATACAAGAGTCGAACTGGAATTTTCAAAGAAACTTTTTAAAACCCACAGTTGAAAAGCAAGCAAACCATTTTTGAAAACACAATGAGCAAGTATCTCAGAGCCCATGGATAACCATGGATAGAAAGGGTGCTAACACCTTCCCTTTCTATAACCAACCTCCCGAACCGAGAGCAATCTCTATAAGGAATTTTTCTGTACTTTTGTCCTTTCCATTTGGAGAAAATAAAAGGCGGTGGCGACTCTTGCTTCCGCGACATTTCGCGAACCAGCGTTAAACAGTCAGTTCCAGATCCACCGATCACACCATGGATTCTGGAAAGAGAAAGACCGGGAAATACAATTTCAAGGAACCCAACATAGATGATTTGATCAGTCTAGTTCCCGAGATTGAGTGTTCTGCATATTTTCAGAATAAGTATAGATCCATCATTCCTCTCATGAAGCTGAAGATGAAGGAGGGTATTCTCTCGACCTTGGTCCAGTTCTATGATTCGATGTATCATTGCTTTATTTTTCATAACTATCAGTTGATGCCTACACTGGAGGAGTATTCTATTTGTTGGATTTACCTGTTACCGATCGTGTTCCTTTTACTGGTTTAGAAGGTGAGCCAAAAGCACATGAGATTGCTGCTTTTATTCATCTGGGGAAGTCTGAGGTGGAAGCCTATATGACTACCAAAGGAGGGATTAGAGGATTACCAGCTCGGTTCTTATTGTAGAAAGCTTGCTACATTGCTAGGATGAAGAGTACAGTCGCTTTTGAGGCCATCTTTGCTCTACTTGTTTACGGGTTGTTCTTATTTCCTAATATGGATAAGTTTGTTGACATTAATGCTATCAGGATCTTCATGATCGAAAACCCAGTTCCTACCTTGTTGGGTGATGCTTATTACTCTATTCATCTTCGGAGTTCTTATCATGGGGGGATGATTATTTGTTGCATGCCCCTGTTGTACTAGTTTTATCTCTCATATGCCTCAGTCTGATGCTTTTTGGGATGTCAAGAAAGAACCCCGTTGGGATCCTAAGATCATGATACTTACTCACTTAGATATTGATTGGTATTATCGAGCTTACCAGGATATGGATATTATTGACAGTTGTGGTAGTTTCCCCAATGTACCTCTTCTTGGTACAAAGGGAGGAATTAACTATAACCCTGTTCTTGCACGACGACAGCTTGGTTATCCGATGAGGGATAAACCAAATAGTATTCATTTGAGTAGTTTCTATCTGAAGGAAGGAGAAGACCATATGGGAGCTAGGGAGAAGATTGCGAAGGCCTGCCGTCACATTCATAAGAAAAGTAGGAAGGATTTGGGACCTAGGGGTGCTGTTTCTTTGGAGCCATATCTTCAATGGGTCCAAACGAGAGCTATTGAGTTGAAGATGTCGTATTCCCGGAAAACACCTATGCCTGATCTATTTGTGAAGACCACTCCTCCCTTATTAGATGATCTAGAAGAGCTGCAACTTGCTTTGGTCATGATGTAATAGGAAAAGGATGCTTGGAAGAACAAGTGCCAGACTTTAGAGATTTCTTATAGAGTAGATTTGAAGGAGAAAGACGACTTGATTGAAATTCTTGAGAGACTGGCTGTAGAGACCATGGAGAGGCAAGGGGATTTATTTTCTCCTAAGCCTCACTCAGATGTCATTTTATCACTCCCTGATTCAGGTTATTGGAAGGAGGTTGCCACCAGATATGAAGAAGAAAACCAGAGGTTGAAGGCTCAGATTGCCAGGCTCACGGGGAAGCGCCAGCGTATAGAATGATCTCACTCAGTTTTACTTCTTAGGGTTTTATATTTTATTTTCATATTGTACTTGGGATCATTGAAACTTGTAATCCATTTTCGAGTTTTTATAATGGAATTTTCAGTATTTTCAAATGCGTTATTACCTTGATATTTACAATATGTCCATAAATTTTAAATCCCTTCAAATATTAAATAATATAAAATCATTTGCATTGCATATCATGCATCATATTGCACATATTTAGTGCATTTGTAATGCATATCCAGGTGTCTTACCAAGCTTCTTTACTTTGTTCAACAAGATGACTCACCACTACAACACTCGGGCTAATTTCAGAAAGAAGATGGACAACCTAGAACAAGAGAATCGCGAGCTGTGCGAGGAGGTTTATGCTTTGAAGGCCGGCATGGCCAATCTGACGGCTCCGATGGAAGTTCTAGTGGCTGCTCAGAATCAGCCACCGAGTGTTCAACCTCAACCAACAAGGGTAACTACTGAAGCTCCGACTATTCCCGTATCTGCTACTCCAGCTGTTGTTCAAAACCGCATACCTTAAGGTTATCCATGGGGAATGCCAGAGAATTTTGCACCTGAAGGTTTCAACCTTGGTCCTCAAGATACTCCAATTGTTCAGACTATTGTTACTCTGGTACCTCCCATGGTGCATGTTGCTCCTGTTGCGCCTCCTTCGGTGAATATGGTTCCATTTGTTAATGATGATGTGTGCCGTCCTTTCCCTCCACCGAGTGAATACTTGGGTATTTATGATAGAATGGATGATTTTCAAGAGCAGTGTGACAAGATGCAAAAAGAGATGAAGGCCCTCCGGGGAAAAGAGCTATTTGGGCAGAATGTGAATGAGTTATGCTTGGTCCCGAATGTTAAGATACATGCTAAGTTTAAGGTCCCAGAGTTTGAGAAGTACAAGGGCAACACTCGCCCTCGTGCTGATTTGGTGATGTATGCAAGGAGAATGTCTAACCATACTGATGATCAGCGGCTGCTGATTCAATTTTTTCAGGATAGTTTGACCTGTGCTGCGCGGAAGTGGTATATGAGTTTGGACAATGTTAACATCCATACTTTTAATGATTTGGGAGAAGCGTTCATCAAAAAATACAAGTACAATGTGGACATGGCACCTGACCGTGATAAACTTAGGGCCATGGTTCAGAAAGACAGGGAATAGTTCAAAGAATATGCACAGAGATGGCATGAGGTAGCCGCCCAAGTGATTCCTCCCATGGAAGAGAAGGAGATGACTAATATTTTCTTGAAAATGCTGGGTGCTTTCTACTACAAGAGGATGGTAGCAAGTGCGCCAAGTGACTTTACTGAAATGGTAGGAATAGGTATCCTCTTAGAAGAGGATGTAAGAGAGGGCCGTTTAACAAAGAGTGAAAGTTCTGGAGGTATGAAGAAACCATCTTATGGGTTTACCAAGAAAAAGGAAGGGGATGCAAATGCTGTTATGCAAGAGAGGAGGGTTAATACTCCTAGAAGGAATTATCAGTGTCATCGGCAAGTCCCCTCAGTTACTCCAGTTGTGGTTGCAGCTCCAACTACCGTTGCTTATCAGAGACCTTCCCAACATGGGAATCAAGGGTATAATCAGAGAAGGGAGAGTTATGACTCTATTCCTATGAGCTATATAGAGTTACTACCAGCATTGATTCATAAGAAGTTGGTTCAGACCCGACCACCTCCCGCTGTACCATCACCATTGCCTCGGTATTACAAAGCAGACCAAACATGTGCTTTTCATCAGGGAGCACCAGGGTATAATGTTGAGAATTTCTATCCTTTGAAGACCGAGGTGCATAAATTTGTGAAGTCTGGTATTCTATCTTTCAAGGATGTGGACCCTAATGTGAAATACAATCCTCTACCCAAGCATGGAGGAGCGAATGCTGTGAACATGGTGGCCGGTTGTCCAGGCGACTTCCAGATTTTTAATATTCATCTGGTTAATGAAGATTTGGTGAAAATGCATGCAGACCTTTGTGAATTTAGCTACTATACGCATGACCATTCCGGTTGTGCTATTTGCAGTACAGACATACAGGGTTGTGATAAGATAAATGCTGATTTACAGGAGATGATGGATGAGGGCCTCATCCACATAATCAGGCTTAGGGCAGAGTATGAAGAGGAGGTGAATATGGTTTCTAGATGTCCTGGAGAATTCATAATTTTTGATGTAGAGTATATGGATGAGGACCTTGTGTAATTGCATGCTACTTTCTGCCATATGGCTGGTCAGGTGGAACACCAATATGGATCTTGCCGAGTTTGTTGTCAAGATCCCCGAGGATGTTCAATCGTGAAGAAGGGTGTTCAGTTGTTATTGGATAATGGAAATATCAAGGTTACATGTCAAAGGGATGATTACCATGAAGTTGATTTGATTGAGGTTTGCTTGACTGAAGAAGAGTCAGATGAAGAGTATGCCTCTGCATATGAGTATTTCTCCTTAGATGAGGATTTGTTTTCCAAAAATGACTCAATAATGACTGATTGTGTTGAAGAAGGGGTAAACGTTATTGTGCCTTGTTTTGGCGCACCCTCCCACTTTGAAGTTGATTATTATAGCAAGCCAACTGTTACTCCATTGGTGATTAGTTTGTCGGGTCCTATCGCCTAAAAATCAGATAAGGCCGTGCCCTACAAATATAATGCTACAATCTTGGAGGATGGTGTGGATGTTCCCATCCAGCCAATGCCTGATGTTGGAAATATTGCTGAGAATAGTAGAGTGACCTGCAGCGGTCGTGTGTTTGCACCGCTTGTTCGAGAAAATGTTAGTGCTGGAAAGATAATTGTTGAGAACATTGAACCAATGAAGGCTACGGGTGAGACTAGTGGGGCTACGTTAGAGAAAGAAGTGGGTGATATTTTGAAGATAATAAAGATGAGCGACTATAGATTTGTAGATTAGCTATTGTAGACTCCTTCAAAAGTATCTATCTTGGCTTTATTGATGAACTCATCTGCTCACAGAGAATCCTTGATGAGAGTATTGGACCAAGCTTTTGTGGAGAGTGATATGCCAGTAGACCAATTCAGCAGCGTAATAGGGAAAATTACGTCATGTAATAACTTGAGTTTTTGCGATGATGAATTTCCAGATGAAGGAAGGAATCACAACCTGACCCTCCACATCTCCATGAATTGTAAGAATGATTCACTATCCAATATGCTGATTGATAATGGATCCGCTTTGAATGTTATATCGAGAAGCACTCTTATGAAGTTGAAATATCAAGGAATGCCTATGCGCCCGAGTGGCATCATTGTGAAAGCGTTTGATGGATCAAGGAAATCTGTTATTGGTGAAGTGGACTTGCCTATTCATATAGGACCACATTTGTTTCAGATAACTTTCCAGGTCATGGATATTGTACCCGCTTATAGCTGTTTGCTAGGAAGGTCGTGGATACATGAGGCAGGGGCTGTCACTTCAACTTTACACCAGAAACTGAAGTTTGTACGTGAAGGAAAAGTGGTAATTATAAATGGAGAACATGAATTATTGATATCTCATTTTTCCTCTTTCATCATTGTGGAGGCGGATGAAGCTTCTTTTAGAACCCAGTTCCAAGCCTTATCAATTGATAACATAAGAGGAAATGAGAATTCCATGGTTTCGCTTAAGGATGTGCAACAAGTTGTGCGTAAGGGTCATAGTGAGGTATGGGGATAGATTGTGGATCCACCTGTAAACAAGAATAGAGCTGGCTTGAGGTTCTCTTTGAAGAATGACAAAAGTAAGAGCATGAGGCCAAAGCCTACTGCAGGAAAGTATCAAGACGTCTTCCGTAGCAGGGGTTATCTTCATCCAACTGTTTCCAGGATTAATGCCATTGTGGAAGATGAAGTAGAGCCAGAAATGGAAAATTATGTGACTCACGAAGTTAGGGTTCAGAAATGGATCACCATTGATGTTCCCTATTGCATACATGTTTCAAAGTAATTTGTTTTGTTAATATTTTTGAAAAGCTTTCACTCTGCCCAAGGTGGAAGTATTAATGTTGTAGGGCTTATCTGTTTGCTGTGACTTTTAAAATCAATAATAAAAGTTGTCTTTGTTTCCCAAATTGTGTCTTTATTTTCTGGTTTTTCTTGGAAAATGGTAATAAGAAAAAACCCTTCAAAATAAATAAATAACGGAAATTCAATCTGCATGATCACTTGTTATATGTGTCAGTTTCTAAAACCAATCATAAATCATATGTGCATATTAATTAAAATCCCCGTTGAATACAATGACCCTGCACCCTCCCCCAACTTTGAATGTCCTGTGTATGGGGCCGAAGAAGAAGATTATGATGAGATTCCAGAAGAGGTCTCAAGGTTACTTGAGCACGAGGAAAATACCATTCATCCATATAAAAAGCCATTGGAAGTGATCAATTTGGGTTCAGAAGAAGATCCGAAGCAAGTCAATATTGGAGGATTGATGCATCCTGATGTGAAGAGCAGGTTGATTAAGCTTTTGAAAGAGTATGTGGATATTTTTGCTTGGTCTTATCAAGATATGCCTGGTCTAGATACATATAATGTAGAGCACCATTTTCCGTTGAAGCCAGAGTGTCCGCCAATTAAACAAAAGTTGAGAAGAACTTACCCAGATATGGCAGTGAAGATCAAAGAGGAGGTTCTTAAGAAGATCAATGCCAGTTTTATTGTGACGTCAGTGTATCCTCAATGGATTTGCAATATTGTCCCAGTACCGAAAAAATACGGAAAAGTTTGCATGTGCGTAAATTACAGAGATCTAAATAAAGCTTGTCCAAAAGATAATTTTCCATTACCACACATTGATATGTTAGTGGATAGCACAGAAAAATTCAAAGTTTTATCGTTCATGGACAGATTTTCCGGGTATAATCAAATAAGAATGGCTCCGGAGGACATGGAAAAAACAACGTTTATCACACCCTAGGGAACATTCTATTACAGAGTGATGCCCTTCGGGTTGAAGAACGCTGGTGTAACGTACCAGAGGGCTATGACAACCCTATTCCATGATCTGATGCACAAGGAAATTGAAGTATATGTTGATGATATGATTGCCAAATCCCAGACTGAAGAAGGGCATGTAGAAGATTTGTTGAAGTTGTTTCAGCGTTTGAGGAAGTATCGTCTCTGCTTGAATCCAAATAAATGCACCTTCAGTGTTTGATCGGGGAAATTGTTATGTTTCATTGTTAGCAAGAAAGGAATTGAAGTTGACCCTGATAAAGTCAAAGCAATTCAAGATATGCCAGCGCCAAGAACTGAAAAGTAAGTCAGAGGGTTTTTCAGGTGTTTGAATTATATTTCCAGATTCATCTCCCATATGACTGCAACATGTGAACCGATCTTTAAGTTGTTAAAGAAAGATCAAGGTTGTGTATGGACGGATGACTTCCAAAGGGAATTAGAAAGTATTAAAGAATATCTGCTTGAACCTCATATATTTCTCCCTCCTGTCAAAGAAAGACCGTTGATATGTATCTGACAGTGTTAGATGAATCCATGGGTTGTATTCTGGGACAACAGGATGAAACATGGAAGAAAGAGTTCGCCATTTATTATCTCAATAAAAAGTTCACTGATTGTGAGTCATGGTATTCCATGCTGTAAAAGACATGTTTTTCTTTGGCCTGGGCGGCAAAGCGGTTGCGGCAGTATATGTTGAATCACACTACTTGGCTTGTCTCCAAAATGGATCCAATTAAGTACATTTTTGAAAAGCCTGCTCTTACTGGGAGAATTTCCCGCTGGAAGATGTTGTTATCTGAATATGATATCGAATACCGCACTTAAAAATCTATTAAAAGCAGTGTGTTGGCAGATTATCTTGCTCACCAACCAATGGAGGACCATCAGTCTTAGAATATGAATTCCCTGATGAGGATGTAACGTTCTTGAAAGTAAAGGATTGTGAGGAACCATTGCCTGAGGAAGGTCCTGACCCTGAATCTCGTTGGAGTATGATATTTGATGGAGTTGTGAATGCTTATGGTAAAGGAATGGTTATTGTGATTGTTACTCCACAGGGATCACACATTCCTTTTACCGCAAGGACAACATTTGATTGTACTAATATTATGGTAGAATATGAGGCTTGTATCATGGGTCTCGAAGAAGCTATTGATCTCAGAATTAAAAATCTAGATGTGTATGGTGATTCATCTTTGGTAATAAACCAAATTAAAGGGGAATGGGATACTCGTCACCCCAGCTTGATCCCTTACAAAGATTATGCTAGAAAGTTGTTACCCTTCTTTAATAAAGTTGAATTCCATCATATTCCAAGAGATGAAAATTAGATGGCGGATGCTCTGGAAACTCTGGCTTCTATGTACCAAGTAAATACTTGGAATGATATAGCTCGAATTATGGTTCAGCGACTGGATAGGCCCGCTCATGTGTTTACAACAGAAGAGGTAGAAAATGAAAACCCTTGGTATTATGACATCAAGCATTTTCTTCAGACTCAGGAATACACGATCGGTGCATCGAAGAAGGATAAAAAGACATTGAGAAGATTGGATGGCAGTTTCTTCCTCAGTGAAAATGTGTTGTATAAAATAAGTTATGACATGGTCTTGCTGAGATGCGTGGATAGACACGAAGCAGGCATGTTAATGCATGAGATTCATGTAGGTTCATTTGGCACTCATGCCAATGGACATTCGATGGCTAAAAATATGCTAAGGGAAGGTTACTATTGGCTGACAATGGAATCCGACTGTTACAAATTTGCATAGAAGTGTCATAAATGTCAGATTTATGCAGATAAGGTCCATGTGCCTCCGACACTTCTCAATGTGATTTCCTCCCCATGGCCTTTATCCATGTGGTGTATTGACATGATTTGGATGATAGAACCTAAAGCTTCGAATGGACACCATTTTATCTTGGTAGCAATTGATTACTTCACCAAGTGGGTGAAGGCTGCTTCATATGCCAATGTTACTAAGCAGGTGGTTGTGTGCTTCATCAAGAATAGTCTTATATGTTAGTATGGTGTGCCGAGCAGAATTATCATCGACAATGGGTCGAATTTGAACAATAAAATGATGACAGAGTTGTGTGAAGAATTCAAGATTGTCCATCATAATTCCTCTCCGTATAGGCCAAAGATGAATGGGGCTGTTGAAGCTTCTAATAAGAATATCAAGAAAATTATCCAGAAAATGGTCGTTACTTATAAGGATTGGCATGAAATGCTCCCTTTTGCTTTGCATCGATATCGAACGTCTGTCCGCACTTCAACAGGAGCAACCCCGTTCTCCCTGGTGTATGGAATGGAAGTTGTACTCCCAGTAGAGGTTGAGATTCCCTCTTTGCATGTGATAATGGAAACCAAGTTGATAGAGGCTGAATGGGTCCAAAACCAGTTTTACCAATTGAATCTGATCGAAGAAAAGAGGATGACAGCTTTGTGCCATGGATAGTTATATCAGAAAAGAATGAAGAAAGCTTTTGATAAAAAGGTCAAACCTCATGAATTCAGAGAAGGCGACCTCGTTCTCAGGAAGATCATGTTGTCAAGAAAGCCTTCTCTGGCGGTGCATTAATTCTTGAAACTATGGATGGCGAGGAGTTCCCACGTCCCATGAATGCTGATGCAGTCAAGAAATACTTCGCCTAAAGAAATAAAAGAACAAATCGCTAAGTTGAAAACCCATAAGGGAGGATTAGGCAAAAAAGAGCGTCTCGGTAGGCCGAAAACACAAAAGGGCGGTCTAGGAAAAAGTTAGAGACATAAACAGAATAAATTTCCCGCTAAGTTGAAAACCCGCAAGGGCAACTTAGGAAAAAGTTAGGGACTTTCTTGGCAAGTAACTGCATCATGCAAGATTTGATCATTAAAGCAACACTCTTCTCGAATCCTCATCATACTTCAACAGAAGCTGCTGCTCAGGATTTCAAAAATTGTTAGAGGGGATCGTGGTCATTGTATATCAATGTATCATTTCCATTATATATTACTATTTTCCAAACTTTGTTATCATCTATGGAGTCTCGCCATTCGCAGACTACAATTTTATTAATAAAGTTTAAGCTGTTACCCAATTCTTTATGTTTCTTATTTTGTTTATCTTGCAAAGACTCCATTTATTATTGATAATAACTTTCAAAGAAAAAATATTAAATAACAAAATTGATTTTTAAAAATATTTTACAATTTGTTCTTACTTTAGAATTTGCGATGCGAAAAAAAATAAGAACAACAAAAATGGTGATCACAGGAATGGGCGAACTCCGGTTATTTAAATAAGTTTTTGTTCCCCTCGGGAAAGTTTACTCAGGATGATTCGTCCTATTGGGTTCGAGACTCCGGTATCCTCGGTCAAGTTTGGATTCATTTCTCCTCCTTGTCTGAGTTTTCATGATGTAAGGTTTTTAATCCGAGATTTCTCCAGTGAAGTTTTCATTCGGTCTAATAGAAGTTCTTTTTTCCAGAGAAGTCGGTACAATAATTACTCCCGAAGAACACAGACCTATGTTTTCCCAGTGAAGAACATATATTGGTTTTCCCTTTGTGAATGTGGTGTTAACCTCCCCAATGAAGTGGGCCTGAATTCCCTAGTGAATGTTTTGATGATTTGGTGTCCATCTACTTTACTTGAGATTGGTTTTGCAATTCCCAGTAGAAGTGTTACTTTTGAAAACATTCGTTTCCCTGGTGAAGCCTGGAGAAGGATATTCTATTCCTGTATCTATACTATTCTGTCACTTTGTTCTGTTTACTTCCGGATTGTGTTTCTCCCCAGTAAAGCTGAAGCAGGCAATAGTTCATGTTTCCTCAGCTGGAACTTACTTTTTCTTGGAATGATCATCTTGGATGTCATTTAGCCGAATGTTGCTTGTGCCCGAGATGGTTTTGACTTGTTACTCCTAGTGTTGTACATCTGTTTTGTCAGCATACGCATGATAACACTCATACATTCATACGTACATCATGCATAGCTAAAACTGGAAAATCATTGCTCATTAACATTTTTTAATTTTTTTGTTGACATATAACGCTGTTTTGCAGAGTTACATTATCCTCTCTTCAATAGAGTGTTGGCCTTAAGCAGAAAGCATATATTCCTTCAATCTCATCACTGAGTTATCCCTCGTGGAAGATTTTTGCTTTAGCCTTCCTGTACAGCTCCTTGTTTGGGTGAATTTGGTTTTCCCTCTTGAGTTTATTTCTCAAAGGTTGTATTTTGGTTGACTGTTACATTCTAGTTTATTTCTGGTTTGAATCATTGGTTTCCCAACAATATTATTTACTCTGGATTTCTGAAAGCTTCGAGTTTTGGTTTGTGCATTTATTTTGTACAAGAAGACTTTATCTCCTCAGCAGGTGTATCATGGCATTTCTCAAGGAAGTCATATTTCATTCCCTATGAAGCCATACTGTTCTCCCAATAAAGTCATTTCTTTTTACAATCCTCCATGACAATAAGTGACAAGTCTCTTTATTTGTGCAACTTGTGCTTCCCTGGAAAAGTCGACGTAACTTTTTTTGCTATCTCCTCTATGAGTGGATAGTTTGCAGTTTGTTATCGGTTTACGCCAGCGAATGGCAAGACTTTCAAATTCAGAGACAGTTCATTGTGAAATCTTGGTAGGTGGAAGTCTCTTTATTTGAGACAACTTACCCTTTCCAGGAAAAGTGCCTCAGTTAAAGAAGAATTTGAGACCCGTTCTAGGCGAAATGGCATAATTTTAGGGAAACTTGTTATCTTTTTGCTACCTTCAGTGAACATTGGTAGTTCATCATCAGTGAACGGTGATGCTATGATATATTTTCTCTCTACCTTCAGTGAAAGTTGGTAGATCACCATCAGTGAAAGTTTGTGTTTGTTATCTTTTTTCTACCCTTAGTGAACGTTGGTAGTTCATCGTCAGTGAACGGCGATGCTATGATATTTTTTTCTCTCTACCTTTAGTGAAAGTTGGTAGATCGCCATCAGTGAAATTTGGTGCTTGTTATCTTTTTGCTACCCTCAGTGAACGTTGGTAGTTCATCATCAGTGAACGGCGATGCTATGATATACTTTGTCTCTACCTTCAGTTAAAGTTATTAGATTACCATCAGTGAAATTTGGTGTTTGTTATCTTTTTACTACCCTTAGTGAATGTTGGTAGTTCATCGTCAGTGAACGGCGATGCTATGATATATTTTCTCTATACCTTCAGTGAAAGTTGGTGTTTGTTATCTTTTTGCTACCCTCAGTGAACGTTGGTAGTTCATAGTCAGTGAATGGCGATGCTATGATATATTTTCTATCTACCTTCAGTGAAAGTTGGTAGATCACCATCAGTGAAAGTTGGTGTTTGTTATCTTTTTTCTACCCTCAGTGAACGTTGGTAGTTCATAGTCAGTGAATGGCGATGCTATGATATATTTTTTCTCTACCTTCAGTGAAATTTGGTAGATCACCATCAGTGAAAGTTGGTGTTTGTTATCTTTTTTCTACCCTCAGTGAACGTTGGTAGTTCATCGTCAGTGAACGGCGATGCTATGATATATTTTATCTCCACCTTCAGTGAAAATTGGTAGATCACCATCAGTGAAAGTTTGTGTTTGTTATCTTTTTTCTACCCTCAGTGAATGTTTGTAGTTCATCGTTAGTGAATGGCGATGCTATGATATATTTTCTCTCTACCTTCAGTGAAAGTTGGTAGATCACCATCAGTGAAAGTTGGTGTTTGTTATCTTTTTGCTACCCTCAGTGAACGTTTGTAGTTCATAGTCAGTGAACGGCGATGCTATGATATATTTTCTCTCTACCTTCAATGAAAGTTGGTAGATCACCATCAGTGAAAGTTGGTGTTTTGTTATCTTTTTTCTACCCTTAGTGAACGTTGGTAGTTCATCGTCAGTGAACGGCGATGCTATGATATTTGTTTCTCTCTACCTTCAGTGAGAGTTGGTAGAGCACCAACATTGAAAGTTGGTGCTTGTTATCTTTTTGATACCCTCAGTGAATGTTGGTAGTTCATCTTCAGTGAACATAGATGCTATGATATATTTTCTCTCTACCTTCGGTGAAAGTTGGTAGATCACCTTCAGTGAAAGTTGGTGATTGTTATCTTTTTGCTACCCTCAGTGAACATTGGTAGTTCATCGTAAGTGAAAGGCGATGCTATGATATATTTTCTATCTACCTTCAATGAAAGTTGGTAGATCAGCTTCTATGAAAGTTGGTGATTGTTATCTTTTTGCTACACTTATTGAACATTGGTAGTTCATCGCCAGTGAACGGCGATGCTCAGATATTTCTTTTCCTTCTACCTTTAGTGAAAGTTGGTAGTTCATCGGCAGTGAACGTCGATGATTCTTTCTCTCTACCTTCAGTGAATGTTGGTAGCTCACCGTCAGTGAACGTCGGTGTTATTATTTATTTCCTGTTTCTACCCTCAGTGAATGTTGGTAGTCCCGCCTTTAGTAGGAGTTGGTGTATCCTTTCACCATTTTACCACCCTCTCTAAGTCGGGTCTTTTGATCCACCAGTGATTTAGTTTCCTGGTCGGGTTGCTCTCTTGTTTCTTTATTATTGTTACATCCCCAATGGTGTTTTGTGTCTCTTTGGTCTTGTTCATATGCATTCGTGCTCATAAACATTGCATGGCATCTAAGGGCCTAAAATAGGGTTTGTTTTATATTTAAGTATCTTCGATCGCGTCGACATAAAGATTTTTAACCTTAGTATCTCTGGATAGAAGAAACTTAAATAAGGACAGTTGTTTTACCCCAATTTTTGACCCTAAGATCCCTTCATCATACCATGTTAATTCATTCACAATAAGATCACACTAGGATTCTTGGTTCCCCTCCCTATATTTAGCTTTGCTCTTTAAGGAATCACCAAGCACCTTGACTTGTGTTCTTTTGTGATCATGAATATTTTTTTGTCTTGATTTCTCCTCTTAATTAATAAAATGCAATGTTGGTTTGTCTTGTATGTTACTAATATAGGTAAAGACAATGAGATTTAACAAGTTGTTCCATGGGTTCATGAGTTTATTTCCATTCCCTAGTCAATAAAGCTTGAGAAGTTCAAGCCTCGCCATTGGATTTGTTTTGGAAGGAATGGCATAGCATGGTTATTTTAGTTCACCACATTTCAAGGTTATCAAATTTGGTTCAAAAGCACAAGGGATTCATTGGAGAAGTTGTCATGCTTGGACAAGGCTTTATTCCTTTTGGTCACAAGTGCATATTTCTATCAATTCTCAAGATATGGAAGTGGTTGTGGTTTCTATAAGTTCTCATTATCATCCTAAACAACTTATATTTACAAAGCATTTGTGTTGGTACAAGAAGTTTGTTCAAAATTGTCAAAGTTCCTCGAGGCATGTTTCTTGATCTAGGAGTTAGGGTTTTGAACTTCAAAGGAGTATATCTTGCTCATCTTTTGGTATTTTTGAGTGATTCAAAAGACATCATTCTCTTTAAAGTGTTATTAACAAATAACTTCAAAGTTTCCAAGGAGTTTTCATGTGGAAGAAACTTGATGAAGAAGAAAGATTACAAGTCCTCCAGATGAATCCCCAATTTTCCATGTGTGACTTTAAATGATCATAACTTGGTCAATTTTTATCACCTTGGTCCCATTATTTTTCCACAATGATCTTAAGGATGTGAACTTTATGCCTTATTTCATGTGCAAAGTGAGAAAATGGACGGAAGTTTCCTTAAGGATACAAAAGATTATAGGTCATTTTATGAAATTTTGCCAACTTCAACAATTCACAACTCTCTCAATTTTTGGAGATTTTGGATGGTTCAAGTTTCAAAATGTCATTAAAGAGATCTACTTCATGCCATCTTTTTTGGTAAAGAGAAAATTATAAGTGGAAGGCTATGTTTGGATGCAAGACATTATAAGTCATTTTTGAAGAAAAATTTGAAATATTTCTAAGTATGGAAAGTCAACATTTTTGTCCAATTTTGACTCGTTATAACTTTCATCTCAAGCATCCATTTGTCTCCATTCTTTTCACATTGCAAAGCTTGTAACCTCATCTTTCTAAAGCATCAAGAATCATGCCCTAAGACCCCTTGAGCTGAGAATTCCATTGATCAGAAGTTAGCAATTTAGAACTGAATTTTTCACCAAGTCAGAAGTTTGAAATCCTTTATTTGGCTTCTAAACACTTTGTTTCTGCATGTTTTTGCTTCTGAACGTGTTTAGTGAACTTCCATAAGTGATTAGAATAGCAAAACGTGCATTTTGGATGAGTTTTGATCAAATTAGAAGTCACACATTTCTTGTTTGCAACTTCACACGATTTCCCTCCAAACTTCACCATTTCACACGCTTGGACATTCCATTTGATTCCCTATAAATAGAGGGTCATTCCCCATTCATTTCCTCAAGGTTGGATAGCCAGAATCACCCTACCAAACTTGTTCCATAACTCAAAATTCAACAACTTCGAAATCCATATACAAGCCTTTTTTAATCCAATTTTTCCATCACTTCACCTCCCTTGATCTTCCCTGAAGCTAACCATATAACTACATTCAAGAATCGTGCCCTATAATGCTCCATAGAAATCCATTCTCAGAGCTCTGCAACTCAACTTTAATAGGTAGATTCCTTCATCAATTCTTCAAAACTTTGATATCATTGTGATGCTCTCATTGCCCTGGTTCTAGTTGCAACACTTGCTTTTTACTAGAAACACGTCTTGACCATGAAATTTCAAATCCCTTTTCAAAACATTCCTTTCAAATTGCTTGAGCTAAAATTTATATAAATTTGGCACGAGGGTGTGGTTGTCTTCATCTTGAAAAGACGAAGCGAATGGCATAGGTCTCAACTTCTGATTTTACAGTTTGAGAGACCTGCAATTCACGTTGGTTGGAGGTTGAAGATGACCTACGTGTCATCTTCCAACCAATGATGGTGTGCCACTTGTTTTTTTTTTTGAAATCTGATTTTATTTTTGATTTTATGCTTTATTTACTAATGACCATAATAAGCACAACGTGCCAGATCCCTTGGATTTGATTAATAATGTGTTTTGACTCTCATCCAATGGTCCACATATTCTTGAATTTTCTTTTCTTTTCTCATTTTTATATTTAATTGTTTTAAACTTCAAAAAATCATAGAAAATTCATTTTAAGTCCAAAAATCTAAAAAAAAATTGAAAAATATTTTTGATTATTCTCTTTCTGATTTTTAGTTTTTCACAATATTATTGTGTTTTGGTTTTTTTTTTTACAAATTTTCACTTTATTTGAATTATTTTAAATGTTTAAAAAAACTTTTAAGCATTTTTGAATTCTTAAAAAATTATGGATTGATCCAATGATATTGTTACAAATATTGGTGAACTCACTTATTTTTTATTTCTAACTTTGGTATTTTTTATCATTTTTGGTTTATTTTACTCATTTCTTTTAATTTTAAAAATATTTTTTGACTTTAAAAAATTACCAAAAAAATTATAAAATCATTTGAGTCCTTTTCTGATTTTTCTATGGTCTTACTTTTCATTTTTTGATCAATTTGAACATAGTTGATATATTTTTCTTTTATTTCTATTTTTAAACTGTTTTTTAAACCTTTTTTTGTATATATTAAATGTAATATTATTTTGTGACTATTTTCTGGCCAATCTTGGGTTAAATTTTTTATCATGAAATTTATTAACATCATTGGATCCATGGTGTTGAGTCTAACTCCACAAAAATGGATGAATGATTTTAATAATAGTTTGATTAAATTTAATTCAAAAGTGGTTTGTATATTCTTTCCCACCCCTTTTCATCTCATCCATTTTCTTATTGCACTAAGTGTTATTGGAGCATGATCTCTATATCATGTCTCAAAACAAATGGGGCATAGATTGCTATTGACCGACCTCAAAATAGGCGCGACTTCTATATAAGTCTACTTACGATTGCTTAATATAGCGCTAAATTTTGTCCCGATTCGAATAAATGATCATTCGTGGCCCAAACTTATGTTTGCAAGCCCAAGTATGTTAATTTGATCTCTTTGATACAATAACCTTGGGATTCATTGTGTGGAGGCTTTGGTTCTACAAATCCTCTAATGGATCTACAACACCTTTGGTCAACGTGGATCACTTAAACATCATTGATCATTAAATGGTACTCATGGGGATTCTAAATGGATGATATACTTGACAAAAAGCAAATGCAACTTGTTGTGTGGAGGCTTTGGTTCTACCAATCCTGTAATGAGTTCCAAATGCATGTTTCAAGATGATTATCCAACTAACCACTAATTACTAATAATTGACTCTATCCTTTATTTTTATTATATGCCCCTTTATTTTTATGCACTATTTACTTTTAGCATTTACATTTCATGCCATTTTCATCTTTGCTCATTTGAGTATTTACTTTTTTTTCATTTTTATTTTTGCTCACTTGAGCTTTACTTTTATTTTTCAAAACACCTAATACTCAACATAAACCCTAAAAATCCTTCATGATACTTGGTCTATTTGGTTACTATCCTTGGCATTATGGAGCATTGGACTTTTTGGACTTAGGATTAGAAACCTTGGCCTATGATTGGAGACCTTGTGACCTTATCTGATTATTTTGTCTGGAGCTCTTGAGGTTTACCTCAAGGCATTGGGTTATTTGATTGTTTTGTATGTAGGTTATTATGATTACAATATTTGTTTGTAATCTGGAATTCACCCGTATACATTTGTTACTTTGCCCAGTTTTTATGAAGACTTAATACACTTGAAGTTTCGTTCTCCCAAGAGGTCTAGTATCTTTTCTTGCTTAGTTTCAATCCAAAAAATGAGAATTCTATCTTGGCTCATAATGTCAAGTATTGGCTTTTTTTTGGTTAGATGGTTCTTATCCCTAGATTTACATTATGCTTTAGGATAGCCTCTTCTTCTCCTCCCCATCTTCTTTAATTTCAAAAAATTTCTCCCTCCTTTTGAAAACTCTTCTTGTTTTAAACTTGAATCATTTTCATGATAAACTTGGACTTAGGTCCATGCATTTTCAAACATTTTCATAAATAAACTTAATAATACTTTGACTCTTTTTTTTAAGAAGACTAAAAGTCAATCAATCTCATCTCAAACCATTTTTCCACTTTGGCTTTTATCTTTAAACTTTTCTCAAAAAGATTGGACTCTTGTCAATCCTTGTAGTGATGCAAACAACTATACTTCTACAATATGTAGTAAACAGAGATATTTTCCACTTGGGTGTTGAGTGAGGCATTTTTTATTTTAAAATCCAAGCCATATCCTCCACTTTGATATGATGTAAATTCTCCTTTCTCATGATTGTGGGTAGTAAGTATGTTTTCCACACGGGCAATGACGATGATTTCTTATCTCTTAAAATCAACCAACACACTTGTGTTTTAAATTTTTTACAAGAGGAACTACGTGTACCCTGATCCCCTATTGCATGGAAGGTGGTACATAAGCACTAAAGGTTCGCAACCGCGGAGGGTGCAAAAATAATTAAAAATATATTTCTTTTCTCACCTCCACCGTCTATTTTTACACAACATTTTTTATAGCCAAAATATACAGATTTTATAAAGAGGTTCCTGCGGAGTACCGTAGATGTTTAGGGTGTTAATACCTTCCCTTTACATAACCAACCCCCTTACCTTGAATCTTTCCCCTCTCTTTTTTGGGTTACTCTCTCTTTTCCCATTCCTTTGGAAACAATAAAGCACGGTGGCGATTTTTATTTTGATCTGTATAAGTCTAGTCAATCCAATGGCTTAGTCTTAAACATTTCTACCGCTACATTATGCTTTCATAGTGAACCTGACCTAAAATAGGACTTTTGAAGGTTATAACGTGGCTGTGGTTTGTGGTTTAGGAAAAAAAAGATATAAGGCTCAAAATTTATTTATTGCACCCCCTTATCCCTGATGTTCTCCAATCCTAAGTTCAGTTAATCCAACGAATGCATTTAATCCTCAAGAGAAGTTTTGTAGTCGCGCAGATGATGAGAAGCGTAGGCAAAGATCCAAGCGCTGATGAAAAGCATTGACAAGACCTTATTTATCCATTGTTTAGGACTTGAAACAATTCCTTACATCTTCGGCTAAGCCTTACTATAAAAAGCATATGTCAGCAGAAATTTGATTATTTTGTATTTTCACCATTCTCCATCGAAGTTTGTTAATTTAAAAATGGAAAAGAAAGAGTGAAAATGGAAAGTTGTTGATTTTATTTTTTTGTGTGGAAGGAATCGATTTCAATAACATGCATGCTTATTTTATTAAAATTACTTGACCAAAAAGTACAAAGTTTATGACAAATAACACTCAGCAAGAAAGAAATTACAATTTCAAATGATAAAAGTCTAATGATCTAGAGATAAGCCTTCTTGTTGATCCACTGAATTTAGGAGATGCTTTGTAGTTCATGGACTTGTTAGGTCATGGGGATGACCCTTGACTTTTCTTGGGCATACTTATTTCATTTATATGACAGTTGCTCTTGGTGTAGAGGGGTCACTAATGGTAGTGGAATTTGAGGCGCTGTGTAGGCCTGTAGTTGTCATGGTGAATGGATGCCTTCTCTATCCAATAAGACTTGTAGGACCAAGCTCTATTGAGTGTCTAGTATATAATCTCCTTCTTCCATAATTTCATACTTTCTTAATTTCGTTGGCGAGTAACAAGAAATCGACTAGAAAATGGATGATAGTTGGATAAGGGTGAAGGTGGAAATGCATGAAATGAAAATGTATGAATGTGCAAAAATGCATGGGTATGCAAAAACATTTTTCGCTTTTAGGTATGCAAAAAAGTTTCATGGATATGCAATGCGACGTAGACGTAGTATGATGATAGATGTAGGGGGTACCCTATATAGGTTTAAAGATAGGCATAATGATACCCTACACTCACTCAAATTGAGACAGATAGAAACTCCTTAAAATATAGATATCGATTTGATGATATTCTACATTGTCTCATAGACTAAGACAAGTAGGAGTTCCTTAAGGTTTATGGAAAATGAAATACGACTAAGAGTCCCTATGGGATTGGGACAATGATATAAATGGAAGCCCTATGGGCTAAAGATAGTAGTGGATAAAGGGATAACCCTTGCAATTTTGCAGATTGTAGTGGGATTTATGAAAGGTACCCATAGAAGGTAGGTTCTTAGTATTAGCCTACGGATATTCTACCCTCCCCTTAAGGTGGTTTCCTTAAGGGTATCATGAATGACACTAGAGGGAAAGGCACAAGGGCCTCCCTTAAGCAGAGTCTCTTTATAGACCGAAACTTTTGTATGTAGGTCATGAAAGGTCTCATCACGAGTTTCTAGTTTAAAGGCTATACAAAGAGTCATAGGTGTCATTCCAAAGTCCCACTTCCTAAGAGGATGTCTCTCAAGAGTTATTCCTTTTGCTGAACTTCACTGAATCTAGGCGAAGTCATCACATAAACTCATTGGGTTGATGTAAACCCTTCGCTAATAGACAAACCTTCTATCTAAGGGTTTTGAGAAAAATTATTGCAGAATTTTTAAATCCCACCACAGATATATAAATGAAATGAATAATAAAGAATAGGCAAGAAAATAAGTAAATAATTAAATAAGAAATAATAAATCCCAAAAGAAATAAGAAAAACCCTAAAAACCCTAAAATCGAAAGATAAGGCTTCTAAACCTAGGGTTGAGTCCCCATCAGAGTCGCCAGTTGTTGCAATTGGGTTTTTAATCAGAGACGTCACCCTTACCTTTTATCCTAAAGGAAGGGAGTATAAAGGAATAACCCTAAAGTTCAGAGATTCTAGATTTGGACTCGGTTCTAGATGAAGGGAAGGTGTTAGGCACCCCTTATCTACCTTGTTCACAAGGATACTAGGTTTAGAAGCGCGTTCTTAGGAAATTGGGTTTTAAATAACTATTGGGGGAAAAGGGTTTTAATTTTAGTTAGCGGAACTCGCCACAATTTTCGATCGTATGCATATGTATCCTCTTTGGAGGAATCAGAGTCTCATTTCAAATTTCACAGGGTTATTTGTATTTTTTATGGATTGCGAAATATATTTGAATTTCATGCATACATGGTTGTAGCGGTAGAAATGTTCAAGTCTAAGCCATTGGATTGACTAGACTTTATAAAAATCAAAATAAAAATCGCCACCGCGCTTTATTGTTTCCAAAGGAATGGGAAAAGAGAGAATAATCCAAAAAGAAGGGGAAAGATTCAAGGTAAGGGGGTTGGTTATGAAAAGGGAAGGTATTATCACCCCAAACATCTACGATACTCCGCAGGAGCCTCTTTGTAAAATCTGTATATTTTGGCTATATAAAAAAATGTTGTATATAAAAAATGGATGGTGAAGGTGAGGAAAGAAATATATTTACTTTTATAGTTTTTTTGCAACCGCCACAGTTGCGAACCTTTAGTACATACATACCACCTTTTCGTGCAATAGGGGATTAGAGTACACGTAGTTCCTCTTTCAAAAATTTAAAACACAAATTTGTTGGTTAATTTTATAAGATAAAACCTCACCGTCATTGTCCGTGTGGAAAACATGCCTACTACCAACAATCATGAGAAAGGAGAATTTGCATCTTCTCAAAGTGGAGGATATGACTTGGATTTTAAAATCAATAATTCCTCACTCAACACCCAAGTGTAAAATATCTCTCTTCAATACATATTATAGAAGTATAGTTTTTTTGCATCACTACAAGGATTGACAAGAGTTGAATCTTCTTTTTTTGAGAAAAATTTAAGGATAAAAGCCAAAGTAGAAAAATGGTTTTAAATGAGATTGATTGACTTTTAGTCTTATCAAAAAATGTCAAGGTATTATTAAGTTGATTGGAGTTTATTTATGAAAAAATGTTTTGAAAATGCATGGACATAAGTCCAATTTTATTATGAAAGTGGTTCAAATTCAAAAACAAGAAGAGTTTTCAAAAAGGGGGAAGAATATTTTTGAAATTAAAGAAGATGGGAGGAGAAGAAGGGACTATCCTAAAGCATAAGGTAAAAGCTAGGGATAAGAACCATCTAACCAACAATAAGCCAATACTTGACATTATGAGGCAAGATAGAATTCCCATTCCTTGGATTGGAACCAATCAAGCAAAAAAATACTAGATCTCTTGAGAGAACCAAACTTCAAGTGTATTAAGTCTTCACAAAACTTGAGCAAAGTAACGGCTGTATACGGGTGAATTTCATATTACAAACAAGGGGTGTAATCACAAATACCTGCACACAAAAACAAACAAGCAACCCAATGTCTTGAGGTAAACCTAAAGAACTCCAGACATAATAATAAGATAAGATCACAAGGTCTCCAAGATAGGCCAAGGTTTCTAATCCTAAGTCCAAGAAAAGTCCCATGCTCCATAATGCCAAGGATAGTAACCAAATAGTCCAAGTACCATTAAAGATTTTTTAGGGTTTATGTTGTTTATTAAGTATCTTAAGAAGGGAAAAGAAAAGCTCAAGTGAGCAAAGTAAAATGGCAAGAAAGTAAATGCTCAAATGAGCAAAGATGAAAATGGCATGAAATGTAAAATGCTAAAAGTAAATGGTTCATAAAGCATAAAAAAGAATAAAATCATAAGATAAGACAAGTCAATAATTAGTGGTTAGTTGGATGACCATATTGAAGCTTGCATTTGGAACTCATTAGAGGATTGGTAGAACCAAATCCTCCACACAACAAGTTGCATTTGCTTTTTGTCAAGTATATCATCCATTTGGAATTCTCACAAGTGTCATTTAATGATCAACGATGTTTAAGTGATCCGCGTTGACCAAAGGTGTTGTAGATCCATTAGAGGATTGGTAAAACCAAATCCTCCACACAATGAATCTCAAGGTTATGGGATCAAAGAGATCAAATTAACATACTTGGGCTTGCAATCATATGTTTGGGCCACGAATGATCATTTATTCGAATCGGGACAAAATTTAGCGCTATGTTAAGCAATCGTAAGTGGACTTATATAGAAATCGCACCTATTTTGAGGCCGGTCAATAGAAATCGATGCATCATTTATTTTGAGACATGATATAGAGATCATGCTCCAACAACATCTAGTGCAATAAGAAAGGGATGAGATGAAGAGGGATGGGAAAAAATACAAACCACATTTGAATTAAATTTTAATCAAAGTATTATTAAAATCATTCATCCATTTTGTGGAGTTAAACTCAATACCATGGATCCAATGATATTAATAAAGTTCATGATCCAAAATCTAACCCAAGATCAGCCAGAAAATAGTCACAAAATAATATCACATTTTTATATACACCAAAGGGTTTAAAAATAATGTTTAAAATAGAAAATAAAGAGAAAAATATCAACTATGTTCAAATTAATTAAGAAATGAAAAGTGAGGCCATAGAAAAATCAGAAAAAGGCTCAAATAATTTTACAAATTTTTTGGTAATTTTTTAAAGTCAAAATCTATTTTTAAAATTAAAATAAATGGGTAAAATAAACAATAAATGATAAAAAAAAATAGTAAAGTCGGAAACAAAAATAAAATAAGGTCCCCAATATTTGTCACAATATCGTTGGATAATTCCATAATTTTTTTCAGAATTTAGAAATGTATAAAAGTATTTTTAACATTTTAAACAAATCAAATAAAGTGTAAAATTTATAAAAAAATACCAAAACACAAAATTAAATTGTGAAAAAATAAAAATTAGAAAGAGAATAATCAAAAATATTTTTCATAATTTTTTTGGATTTTTTGGATTAAAAATGATTTTTCTATGATTTTTTGAAATTTAAAACAATTAAAATATAAAAATCAGAAAAAGAAAATAAAAGTAAAATATGGATACCATTGGAAGAAAGTCAAAATGCGATAGTAATCAAATCTAAGGGACCTGGCACCCTGTGCATATCATGGTCATTAGTGAATAATGTACATAATCATTAATAAAATCAGAATTTGAAAAAAACAGGTGGTGCGCCTTCATTGGTTGGAAGATGACACGTATGTCATCTTCAACCTCCAGCCATCACGAATTACAGGTCTCTTAAACTGTAAAATCATAAGCTCAGACCTATGTCATTCTCTTAGTCTCTTCAAGATGAAGACAACCACACCCTCGCGCCAAATTTATATATATTATAACTCAAGCAATCTGGAAGGAAAGTTTTGAAAAGGCATTTGAAATTTCATGGTCAAAACGTGTTTCCAGTAAAAGGTAAGTTTTGCGACTAGAACCAAGGAAATGAGAGCAACACAATGGTATTAGAGTTTTGAAGAATTGATAAAGGAATCTACCTATTAAAGTTGAGTTGCAGAGCTCTGAAACTGGACTTCTATGAAGCAGTATAGGGCACGATTCTTGAATGTAATTATGTGGTTAGCTTCAGGGAAGATCAAGGAAGGTGAATTGATGGAAAAATTGGATCGAAAAAGGCTCGAGAATGGATTTTGAAGTTGTTGAATTCTGAGTTATGAAAAAAGTTTAGCAGGGTGATTCTGGCTATCCAAGCCTGGGAAAATGAATGGGATAGTACATGTATTTATAGGAGGAGCAAATGGGATCAAAAGAAAGAGTGAATGATGCGTTTTGGAGGTAATTCGTGCAAACCTGATGCACAAGTGAAGTGTGATCCAAACTTCACCAAAACTCATCCAATTTTTTCATTTTGATGCACTAATCCACTTGGGAAAGTTGGCTAATCATGTTTAGACCCAAAATGCGTGTTAATTTGAGGTTCAGAGGTTATAACATGAAATTCAAATTCTGACTTGCAAGGAAACTTCAATTCTAAGTTACCACTTTTGACACAATGGCATTCTCAGCTCAAGGGGTCTTGAGGCATGATTCTTGATGCATTAGAAAGATGAGGTTACAATCTTTGAAATGGAAAAATAATGGAGTTAAATGGATGCTTGAGCTTAAAGTTGCATTGAGTCAAAGTTGAAGAAAAAGGGTTGACTTTCCATACTTAGAAATGTTTCAAATTCTTCTTCAAAAATGACCTATAATGTCTTGCATCCAAACATGGCCTTCCACTAGGAATTTTATCTTGACCAAAAAATATGGCATTAATTAGATCTCTTGAATGACATTTTAAAACTTGAATCATTCAAAATCTCCAAAAACTGAGAAAGTTATGACTTGTTGAAGTTGGAAAATTTTCATGAGATGACCTATAATATTTTGCATCTTTAAGGCAACTTACATCCATTTTATCACTTTGCACATAAAAGAAGCCATAAAGTTCACATCTTCAAGATCATTATGAAAAAAGAATGGACTTAAGGTGATTAAAATTGACCAAGATATGGCCATTTTAAGTCACACATGGGAAATTGAGGATTCATCTAGAGGACTTGTAATATTTCTTCCTCATAAAGTCTCTTCCTCATGAAAACTCCTTGAAACCTTTGAAGTGATTTGTTGATAACCCTTTTAAGAGAATGATGTCTTTGGAATCACTCAAAAATACCAAAAGGTGAGCAAGATATACCCCTTTGTAGTTCAAAATCCTAGCTCCTAGATCAAGAAAATGCTTTGAGGAACTTGGACAAGCTTGAAAAAACTTCTTGTACCAACATTCTTGCTTTATGAATATAAGTTGTTGAGGATGATAATGAGAACTCTTAGCAACCAAAAACACTTCCATATCTTGATAATTGAGAGAAATATGCTCTTGTGACCAATAGGAACAAGGCCTTGCCATGCCAATTCTTCCAAAACTAATCCAATGGTGAGGTTTGAACTTCTCCAACTTTATTGACTAGGGCATGGAAATAAACTCATGAATCCATGGGGTAACTTGTGAAATATCACTGCCTTTACCTATATGGATAACAAGCAAAACAAACCAAAATTTCATTTTATCAGTTAAGTGAAGAAATCAAAATAATATTCATGATCACAAAAGGAACATAAGTCAAGGTGCTTGATAATCCCTCAAAAGGACAAAACTAAATGTAGAGAGGGGAACCAAGAATCCTAGTGTGATATTATTGTGAATGAATCAACATGGTATGATGAAGGGATCTTAGGGGCAAAAATTGGGGTACAACAATGGTCTAAGAGTGTGAATAGCGGAGTTTGTTTAGACCATGTATGTAGTTAATTTAAATATATTCGCGTTCCTTTTTGAAAATTAATTATTTGAATTAATTTAATTTGTGAAAAAATATTTGGTGTTGGGTTGAATATTTTTTATACGTAGAGCGAGGGAGTCTGGTGTAGTCTCCTCATCACGTGGCCAGATATTGGCCACGTGTCGTTCGCGGATGGTGAATTGTGTGGATTTTAATCGTTTGATTTTAAATAATCAATTGGTAAACATAACTCGACCACTTAATTACTCCAGGATGTACATTTATTATTTGTAAAAGTTTTGAGTTAATTTGATTTGAAAAGAATTTTGGAACTATATACAAGTGGCAAGTATTTTGCAAGGAAGTCTATTTAAATCAAATTAACAATTATATGACTAAATTAATTACAAATAAATTTGAATCTAATAATTAAAATACATATTTTTCTATTATTATATTTTTTTTTGTGTTTTCTAATTATTAACTAATTAGGAGTAAAGATAATAATTAATCACTAATAAAAACCAACTAAATTCAAATGGATGAGAAGATTCATATGGGCGTGAGTATAAAAGATGGAATTGGACTCAAACCAAATAAAAATACTAAAACCTTAATTGATATAATATAATAAAAATTAAAAAAAGATTGACTAATAAATAAATACAAAAAAATGGAGAAAGATAAAGATGTGAGCCGCTTCCATCATTATCTTCATGTGCCCACCCTTCTCACTTTTTTAGAAAAATTTATTTTAAATTTAATATAATAACCACTTATTACGTGGCTCCTACTAAAGAAAATTAAAAATAAAAATAAAAATAAGGCATAACATGAAACAAAGAGACATATAATACATTTGAAGATCTAAAAATTATTTCTTTCATCTCTTCCGTATTACTTTTATTTTCCTTCAAAAACAATACCAATAAAAAATTTCTTAACACACAATAACAACAAATTGCAGAACATAATATTAAAGGAAAAAAACAAACCTTATGTGATGGAAATCAAAGGTAGGGGTGTGGATCTTGATAATTCAGCATCGGTATTCAATGTCTTGCTTTCTTTTGATTTTATATTTTCTTTGTTTATGTTATAACTATTGTTGCAGACTTACAAAAATCTTTGTACAGAACATTGTGATGCATATATGTTATATGCAATAGTTTGATAAAACCAAAAAATTACACAAGTTTAGAAATTGAAAAAAAAGGAGTGAAAATAAAAGAGGCCGTATATGTAATCATTGGCAAAAGACTAAAATAAAAGTAATACAAATAATATTTAAAAGAAAAAAAAGGCAAAATGTGTGTGAGTGAAATTTGTAAGATTGTGGGTTTGTGAGAATTTGTGGATATTTCTGGATGATCAACCACGACAAACTAAGATCCTATTTATAGATAAAAGAAACTGTTCAAATTGGAAATAAAACAAAATTGACCAATCAAAAATAAGGTGTGAGACAAATTGACATCAAATGGCCAATAAGAAACACCTATTAAAAAAGAAAATAAAGTTAGTGACGAAAAATAGAAAAAAAAGAAAATCTTGAAAGTGCGGCACAAGAGATTTGAACACATGACCTCATTCTTGCAAGCTTCATTCTTTACCAATTGTGCAATGTTACTTATTTGTAAATAAACTCAATTGAAAATATATGAAGGGTGTGCAAATATTTTCTTTTTTAAAAATACAAATAATTTTAAAATGAATCATTATATTTTAAATAGGTTTCGAAGTAAATATTTATAAAAATAAAATAATATTATAAAAACAAAGTTTAAAATATTTTTGACTGGACTTGAGAATGAACATCTATAAAAATAAAATAATATTATAAAAAATGTATTAAAATATTTTTAACTGTAGAAATAAAAGGGCGGGAAAATTTGGTGTATGACAATATGCGTATGATCTTCTTGTGTTTCTCAAATAGTTGGAGATGATATCAATTGATGTATGGTGCGATGTTGGATTTATGATCCCATTTTCCGCAGTCAAGTCTTGGTTCATTTTGATTTCGAGTTTGGATGGTCTGAAGCCTCAATCCCAGATTCCCCAGTAAAGTCTTTGCTCATATGATGAAAGTACCTTCTCCCTTTGTGTGCTAAGGTGAAATCACTTGCAAAACGTCACCCTTTTACGATGTTAGAATTATTGTTGTTGGTTATTTCCCAGGCAGCTAGATAAGGACAATATCTTTTCTAAGAAGTATTGAAATAGTTGTCAACTTTTTGGGTTTTCTCCCGCCAAGTGCTGGGTTTGATTTAAAATCCCCATAATTTTGACTTTGTGCTGTATTGCTTGACTTCTTAAATCTGCAAGTAAAGCTGAGATAACGTCTCTCTCTGAAGATTGTTATCCCCATGTGGTTTCATAATTTCTCCCCAAGGAAGTTTGTGTAATCTTCACTCTTGGTATTGAAGAATGTATTTTGGGCTCCCCTCAACGATATGGAATTGTCCTCCCCATTGAAGTCAGCATGAGTTCCCCGGTTGATATCTCGACAGCATGGTTTTCATTTGCCCTATTGAAGGCAGTATTTTAATCTCCAGTGGAAATCTAGACGTTGAGACACTTGTTTTCCCCATTGAAATTTGTGCAATGTTCCCCGGTGAAACCTGAAGGGGAATGTTATATCCATGTATTTATACTGATTTATTATTTGATTTGATTACTTTTAGATTGTGTTTATTCCCAATGAAGTTAAACCGTGGAATACAAATTTGTTTCCTCATTTAGTGCTTACTTTCTTGAATTTTTCCTCCTGGATGTGATTTAGCCGGGTGTTGACTTTACCCAAACTGGTTTTGTCGGGTTATTCCCATTGTTGTATATCTGTTTTGTTAGCAAATAGATAATAATATTCATACATCATCATGCATAGTTGAATTAAAATTCATTGTTCATTTGCATTTATTATAATATTTTGTTAGCATATTACCCTATTTTTCAAAGTTATATTACCCTATCTCCAATCGAGTGTCAACCTTAAGAAGAAAGTATACATTCTTTTGATTTTTACCCACTGAGTTATCCCTTGTGGAAGAATTTTGCTTCAGCCTTCCTTTTCAGATCATTAACTGGTTAGATCTGTTTTTTCCCTTTTGTGTTTATTTCTCATAAGGTACTATCTTGGTTGACGGTTTCATTCTGGTTTATTTTTGGTTTGAATTTGTGGTTCCCGGCAACATTATTATTTAGATTTCTACAGGCTTTAGGCCCGTGTTTGTCAATGTGCATTTATTTTGCATGAGAAGACTTTACCTCCTCAGTAGGAATTTATTGGCATTTCCCGAGGAAGTCATAATTCTTTTCCCAACAACATTATTACAACTCCTTCTTATAACAGCAGTTGGCATGTCTCTTTATTTGAGCAACTTATACTTCCCCAGTAAGTCTGTCAGTTCCCAGAGAAGATTTATATTTATTACTCCGATGGATGGTAGTCTCATTATTATAGGAGATAGTTTGTTTTTGAGATTTGTTACTCCAATGAATGGTAGTCTCTTCATTATGGGAGATAGTTTGTGGTTTAGATTTCTTACTCCAATGAATGGTAGTCTCGTCATTATGGGAGATATTTCGTTGTTGAGATTTGTTACTCCAATGAATGGTAGTCTCGTCATTATGGGAGATAGTTCATTGTTGAGATTTGTTACTCTAATGGATGGTAGTATTGTCATTATGGGAGATAGTTTATTATTGAGATTTGTTACTCCAATTGATGGTAGGATTGTCATTATGGGATATAGTTCATTGTTGAGATTTGTTACTCCAATGGATGGTAGTCTCGTCATTATGGGAGATAATTCGTTGTTGAGATTTGTTACTCCAATGGATGGTAGTCTCGTCATTATGGAAGATAGTTCATTGTTAAGATTTGTTACTCCAATGGATGGTTGTGTCGTCATTATGGGAGATAGTTCATTGTTGAGATTTGTTACTCCAATGGATGGTAGTCTCATCATTATAGTTTGTTGTTGAGATTTGTTACTCCAATGGATGGTAGTTTCGTCATTATGGGAGATAGTCTGTTGTTGAGATTTGTTATTCTAATGAATAGTAGTCTTGTCATAATGGTAGATAGTGCGTTGTTGAGATTTTTTACTCTAATGAATGGTAGTCTCGTCATTATGGGAGATACTTTGTTGTTGAGATTTTGTTACTCTAATGAATTGTAGTCTCGTCATTATGGGAGATAGTTCATTATTGAGATTTATTACTCCGATGAATGGTAGTCCCGTCATTATGAGAGATGGTTCGTTGTTGAGATTCACTTTTCTCTGAAGAAGTTTGTTTGTTTCCAGTCATAAGTACTGAAGCTGGTCATTTGTGGCTTACCTTAATATTGATGTTTGTTGGTATTATCCTACCATTTTTTCCCTTGTGGGTTGAGATTACCTTTTTTTCTATCTTCTTAGTGAATGGATAGTTTTCCGTTATATGTCGATCACTATTATCCTTTATTTTCTCTCCTCAATGTTTGAGTTGATGTTACTTTTTCTCCTCCATGGGCTTTACCACAATAGAGTCTAGTCTTCCGTTCACTAGTGATTTATTTTCTTGGTCTATTTTATTTTCTTTTGGTATTTTATTTTCTATTTCCCTGGTGGTGTCCTGTGTCACCTTTGGATTTGTTTGTTTTCATGCACAATCATATGCATTGCATCGTATCTTAGGTACAAAAATAGATCTTGTTTCATATTTAAGTATCTTCAATCGCGTCAACACGAAGATTTTTAACCTTTGTATCTCTGGATAGAAGACACTTAAAAAAGGGAAGCTGTTGTACCCCAATTTTTCCCCTAAGATTCCTTTATTGTCTCATATCAACTCAATCACAACAAGATCACACTAGGGTTTGGTTCTTTTCCCTATCTTTAATTTTTCTCATGAGGAATTACCAAGCACCTTTATTTATATGTTGTGACCATCTATGCTTTGTATTGATTAAATTATAACTAACAAATACAATGAATGTTTTCTCTAATTAATGATATTATAGGTAAGGGTACAACACATTTCATCAAGTTGATTCACAGGTTCATGAGTTTATTTCCATGCCATATTCAATAAAGCTTCATTGAGATTCAAGCTTAATCATTGAAGATACCATGAAGTAATATCATTACAAGGTCTACTATGATTCTTCATGCCTCAATTTGTCAAAAAAGTCAAAAGATACAAGAGTTGATTGAGGAAGTTTGACCTAATTGGACAAGTTCTTGATTTCTTGGTAACAAGTGCATAACTCTTTAAATTCTTAATATTTGAAGTTGATTTTTATTGCTATTGGTTCTTATTATCATTCACAACAATTTCTATTCACATGGCAAGAGTTATTGTGCAAGGAAGATTGTCAAAATTGAAAGGGGTTTACAAGTCATTTTGGGGCTTGAGGAGCTAGGGTTTTGAACTTCTAAAGCTTATATCTTGCTCATCTTTTGAGATTATTTAGTTATTACAAAGATATGTTTCTCTTTAAAGGGTTATCAATTAATCACTTCAATATTTTCAAGCAAATTTTGTGTGGAAGATTCCTAATGGTGGAGAAAGATTACAAGTCATCTATATAGGTCATCAAATTCCCTCATGTGACTTCAAAAGATCATAACTTGGCCAATTTTTATCTCCTTGAGCCCATTCGATTTCCAAATTGATCTTAAGGATGTGAACTTCAACTCTCATTTTATATGCAAAGCTTGAAAATTAGTGGAAGATGCCTTAAGAACTTAAAAGTTTATAGGTCATCTCATGAATTTTCACTAACTTCACAAAGTCATAACTTTCTCAATTCTTAAAGTTTTTAAGTGGTTCAAATCTTAAAATGTCATTTAAGAGATCTAATTCATTCCATATTTTTTGGTCAAAAGCAAATTTTGAGTGGAAGGCCATGTTTGGATGCAAAACATTATAGATCATTTTTGAAGAAAAACTTAGAATTTTTCTAAGTACAAAAATTCAACATCTTTTTCTCAATTTTTGACTCATCACAACTTTTAGCTCAAGCATCCATTTTATCACATTCTTTGCACATTGTAAAGATTGTAACCTTATATTTCAAATGCTTCAAGAATCATGCCCTAAGACCCCTTGAGCTGTGAAAACCATGGATTCAAAGTTGGTACCTTGAAACTGAAGTTTCCTCCAAAGTCAGAATTTGAAATCCATATAATCCAGCTTCTAATCAACAAATAGTTATGCGTTTTTACTTATAATCACGTTTAACAATCTCCCAGAAGTGGTTAGCACCTTGAAACGCAAGAATTAGCAGAGTTTTGAGCAAATACGAATTACACTTTTCATGCTTGCAACTTCACACGATTTCCCTCCAAACTCCACTAACTCTTTCAGTTCTTATTCCCATTAACTTCCCTATAAATAGAGGGACATATTTCATTCTTTTTCTCAAGCTTGGAGAAACAAATACACCCTGCCAAAGTTCATTCGTAACTCAGAAATTTGAAATTCCATTTCATAGTTTCAAGCTCTTTCTTCACAATTTCTTTACATATTCATCATCCTCCATAAACACACAAACTCTCCAACACTTAAACCAAGCAAATCGAGCCATACTTTGAGTTACAGAAGTTCATATTCATAGCTATTTTTGTGAGCCTCGTTCAGGTAGTTTTCTTAAACAAATCGTTCCAAATAAAATCCTATTCTACTCTACTCATCATTCTAATACTTGTGCTTCTTACAATTTTTAAAATCGTTGAGAATTGAGTGAGAAATCCTAACCTAAAGTGCTCACTATTATTTTTGGTTTTCTGCATCTTTCTCTTTATTCAGTTTATATAAATTTTTCGCGAGGGTGAGGTTAGGATCATCTGGAAGAGATGAATCCAATAATATTAGTCTGAGCTTCTAACGTTTCCGTTTGAAGAATTTCAGAAAATCCCATGCGTAGGGTGTCTGGAGGTTGAAGACGACCTACATTTCGTTCTTCAACTAATGAATGTTGGACATTTGTTTAATTTTCATTGGCTACTTGTTTTGTGAATCAGCGTGTTTTGGCTGAGGGTCCATGATATGCACAACGCGATAGGTCCTTTGGATCTGTTTACTAATGCGTTTTGACTTTTCATCCAATGGACCATATTTTTTCCTTTTATTTTATTAAAATATGATTTAATAATTGATTTGGTGTGATTTCCAATAGTGACCATATCATGCATATCATGTCAGATCCCTTGGATCTTCTTATTAATATGTTTTGACAATGATCCAGTGGTCTACATTTTTTTACTTTATTTTATTTTCTTATTTAAACATCAAAAATCCATAAAAAATTCATTTCTGGCCCAAAAATTATGAAAAAATTCACAAAAATATTTTCAAATTTTCTCCTCCTGATTATTATATTTTCATGATTTTATTTTCAGATTTCTTATTTTTTTATAATTTCTCCTTTTTTTAAACTTGTTTTTAATCATTTAAAAATACTTTTTGATGTTTTTAAATTCTGAAAAGATTTAAAAAAATCATTTTACTCGTTTCCAACTTTCTGAATTTTTTCTAGAATTCTATCTTGACTTCTATTATTTTTTATCTTTTTCTTCACTTATTTGAGTGATTTTAATTAGTTTTAAAATACTTTTCTGTTTTAAAAATTACCAAAAAATTTATAAAAATATTTGAAGTCATTTTTGATTTTTCTATGGTCTTTTTAAATATTTTCTAATATTTTGAAAATAGTTTGCTACTTTACCTCTTATTTTCATTTTAAAACAATTTAAAAGTCATTTTATTATTTTATTCATTAAATACAATTTATTTTTTTATATATTCTGACTATGTGATTGCTGATCAAAAACTTCATTAACATCATTGGATCTTGAGTGTTGAGTTAAACTCCACTAAAATAGATGGATGATTTTAATGATAGTTTGATTAAATTTTGATTCAAATGTATCCCATCCCTCTTCATCTCTTCCTCTACTTTTTATGCTAAATGTTGTTAGAAGATGATATACATATTATCACTCCAAACATATGGCACATAGATTGCAATTGACCGACCTCAAAATAGGTGCGACTTCTATATAAGTCCACTTACGATTGCTTAACATAACGCTAAATTTTGTCTTGATTCGAGAAATGATCATTTGTGGCCCAAACCTATGTTTGCAAGCCCAAACATGTTTAATTTGAAACCTTTGATTCAATAATCTTGAGGTTCATTGTTAGGAGGCTTTGGTCTTATCAATCCTCTAATAAATCTTCATAAATTTTGGAACTAAGTGAATCATTTAAACATCATTGATCATTTATTATTGCCTTGAGATTTTGAAATGAATGATATACTTGACAAAAAGCAAATGAAACTTGTTGTTGAGAGGCTTTGATTTTATCAATCTTCTAATGAGTTTTCAAATGCAAGTTTCAAGATTGTAATTCAACTAACTTCTAATTTCTAACTCATTAACAATTTACTTTTATTTTATGCTTTTACTTTACGCCTTTACTTTTACGCACCATTTATCTTAGCATTTTAATTTCATGCTATTTTGATCTTTGCTCACTTGAGCATTTATCTTTATTTCATTTTTATTTTTCTCACTTGAGCATTCATTTATTTTTGAAGATACCTAATAAACAACTTGAACATAAAAATCTTTAATGTTACTTGGACTATTTGGTTACTATCCTTGGCATTTTGGAGTTATGGACTTCTTGGACTAAGGATTAGAGACCTTGACCTACCTTGAGACCCATATGACTTCTACTGTTATTTAGTCTAGAGTTCTTGGGGTTTACCCCAAGACATTGGGTTCTTTGTTTTCTTTGTGTGCAGGTTATTTTGATTATATGCTTTGTATGTGATTGGGAATTCATCTGTATACAACTATTACTCTGCCCAATTTTTGTGAAGACTTAACTCCTCCGAAGTTTGGTATTCTTAAGAGGTTTATTATCTTTTCCTTTTTGGTTTCAAATCCAAAGGATGGGAATTCTACATTGACTCACTCTGTCAAGTGTTGACTTCTTGTTGGTTAGACGGTTATTTTCCCTAGCTTTTACCTTATGCTTTAGGATAGTCCCTTCATCTCCTCCCAACTTCTTTAATTTCAAAAATATTCTCCCTCCTTTTCAAAATTATTCTTGTTTCTAAACATGAACCGCTCTCACAATAAACTTGGAGTACCCTGATCCCCTATTGCACGGAAGGTGGTATGTAGGCACTAAAGGTTCGCAACCGCGGCGGGTGCAAAATTTTTAAAAAATACTTCTTTTCTCATCTCCACCATCTATTTTTGTATACAACTTTTACAGCCAAAATACACAGATATTCAAAGAGGTTCCTGCAGAGTACCGTAGATGTTTAGGGTGCTAATACCTTTCCTTTGCATAACCAACCCCCGAACTTAAATTCTCTCTCCTTTTTTTCGGGTTATTCGCTCTTTTCCCATTCCTTTGGAAACAATAAAGCGCGATGGCGATTTTTATTAGATTTGTGCGAGTTAAGTCAATCAAATGGCTTAGTCTTAACATTTCTACGGCTACACTTACTCACACACTTTCCAAGAAACTTCCCTGAAGGTCACCCATCCAAATACTACTCCAAGTCATACATTCTTAACTATGGAGTTCTTATTTGTCAGGTTACCTAAAAGAAGATGCATATTATTGGTATGGGTAGTACCAATGAATCCTTATAAGCCTTATTTTAACCATGCACTCCCATATCTACACAACTTCAGGATCCCTCTTGTTCCGATATGGATTCAGCGACCACTTCTTTCCCTCTTCGGCCTCGGGTGTCACATGCCCACCAGCTTCCGCTTGGTTCGCCTCCAAACCACATTGTATTAGGAGAGCTATTCTATTATACCATAGTAACACCCCAGACTGCTTTCAGGATTACCACCTAACCCCAGAAACCAACACATGTCTTTTCAGCTTGATTTTTCCCCAGTCACACACTTTATGGGAAATTTCCCAGAAGGTCACCCATCCAAATACTACTCCAACTCAATCCTCCTTAACTATGAAGTTCCTATTTGTCAGGCTACCAAAAAGAAAATGCATCTTATTGGTATACATAGTACAAATAAATCCTTATAATCCCTCCTTTAACCATGTAGTCCCTTATCTACCCAACTTCAAGATCCCTCTCATTTTGATGTGAATTCTAAGACCACTCCTCGCCCTCTTTGGCCTTGGGTGTTATAGAAAGTGACCCTAAGTTTAATACTTGGAGAACAGATTGGCACATCCGCCATCCACGCCACTGGTGATATCCCATACAACCACATGAGCTTCAAGGCTGGAAGAGGTCACCAAAAAGAACCGGTCCTCTAATGGAAGCAACACTAGAAGAGTCCCAAAGCCATGTATAGTTGGTTCAAGGTATATTTATCTTCTACCCCTTGTCCCAGTCGCCAGGTCACTGTAGCATATTAAGAGGTAAAATAAAGTGACCATAAAAGGTTCTCCATTTAAATATTCACAACAATAACTGTATACCTTCACAAACATCCAACTTGCAAGACGAAGTTGCAAGGAGCCATCCAAGGTATTTCAGAACCTTTACCTTAAATGAAGTAAAGGGAATACAAAAGCCCATGATAGAGAAAGCGTATTCATAAAAGGGATGGCATAATCACCATACTCGTAACATATTATTTCATCCTCATAAGGACTTGGAATTCCCTAGTAGGAAGACGGACAAACTTCTATAAAAGCGTCTTCAAGACTACATGATTTAGGGAAAGTAGAACAATTGAAGAGTAGACATAATCCACCCAAAAAGATGGGAAGGTAACTAATAGACTTGAAAAATAATGAATCAAAAGAAAATGGCATGACCCTTTGATCCGCTGTCGCGCACGGATTAAAACGAGTAAAATATAACTATAGTATAAAGGAAGCAACACTCGAGTATATTATTACAAGGATTGTTGTATTATTTTTAACCAACCAAATAAATTATGGGGGTTTTATTTCGATTAAGCAAATAGATTAACAAAAAGTGATTATCAAATAAGCTAAAACGATTAATCCTACTGATTCGGGTTCCGGATTATCACTGGCTATTGTAACTCCAATCCCCTAAGCATATTCGACCTTATTCAATTATGAAATCAATTAAACAGGATCTATCAATATCATGTGAATTATGTTCCTGTTTACTGCATTAAGCATGGCCATTTAAAGATTAGGCCAACCTAACGAAGAAGCTAAGTTAACACGTGATTAAAATTAGGAACATGCAACAATCAAATTTAATCAATTATATCCTATGAGGGGAAATCAAATTAAGAAAATTAAAGCAAATAAATTAAGAAAACAAGTTCATAGAAAGAATTGAACGGAAGTTGAAATTAAATTGGAATTAAAATAACCTCAAAGTGATGGAACCCATAAGTAGTAGAATTCTCCTTAGGGATTAGTTCTCCATTACAATTTTTCAAAGAAAAATATTTTCTTGTGAATAGTATAAAGTGCATACTACCACAGCTGAAAGCTCTTAAACAAAATAAGGATTTGCAATTCTAATTCAAACAGGGTCGGAAAACATAAAATCGGCCCGAAAATGGCCCAAAACTAGATATTTCTTAAGTCTGGAACTTCAACAATTTATTTGAGACTTATGCACTCTGAATCTTCTTTTGGCTTCAACATGAAAGTTGTAGCTCTTTCTCTTGACTTTCCAAAGCATATCAGAACGCACAAAATGGCCTCCTGTAGCTCCAATTATGATTTTCACAATAAAAACTACTTATGCTGAAAATAAAATACGAAAATTAAATAAAGGCAAAAATAAATTAAAATATGAAAATACAATAAAATAGTCAAATAAACAAAACAAACTAAAGAAATTCCTAAGTACAATAGTATAAGAATATGCATCAAAATGAAATGATCAAATTCCCCCATGCTTGAGCTTTTGTACTTCGAGCAAACTAGTATCAGGACTCATGAAGAACAATAGCATTCAGATACACATTCTACGCTACAAAATCTTCTTTGGTTAAGATTGCATTGATAGGTACTAATCTTGCACACTAAGGATATTGTAAGAACACTAATACTCAATTATGGAATCATAAGCCTCCCTCCTATACAAACCAATATGAATCATGTTATTATGCCTAAGCCTAACTTAGTCATCCTCTTTTTTTCTCTCTTTCATTCTAGCATAATCACATTAAGTCCAATATCTCTACACACTTATAGTAAGGCGACCGGTTAGTGACTTTGATCCTTTTTGCACGGGGTTTTGGTAACTAAGTGGCACAACCCCATATTTACCCAATTGAAGTTGCAGGGGATCTGACCATAATCTTTCCTAACAAGCTCAGCACTAGATACCTCTGAAAAAACCAACAACAGGTGTTATTATTATGTTTTTGTAGTTTCCACAACCGTTGGGTTAAGTGACTGGGTGAGGGTCACCCAACATAGAAGGTTCATTCCCTATTTTTTCAATTAATTCATTTAAAACTTCTGATCACTAACTTATTTTCATCGACTTCCCTACATAGAGCGAGTGTGAGATGGTGCCGACTGCCAAGATAAACTACTTAAGAGATATTAAAGGATGAGAACTCAAGGCTTTGTCATGATAAGTATTCAAATTGATTTCAATATTTGGGAGGCTTAAGGTGTTAAAATGATATCGACCTTGTAAACTTTTCCCAAGTCTCCACAATCTAACCTCAAATTAATCTATAGCCTAAAACTTTAAAAAGATGTGTTGTGTTTCTAAGTCTATTTTTTCACTTAAAGGAAAAACAAAGAAATTTGAAAGAAAACAAAACAAAGAAATTATCTCCCCCACATTTCAGACATACATCGTCCTCAATAAAAGAACATAAATATAACATAAGAGTGAGAGAAAAGAAATAACACGCCCGAGCAGTCAAGGAAGATAAGTGATCAGATAAGTAGCCTTTCCCAATGAGAGGTCTTGTACAACTTCCTTTTCCAATGTTGGGATCTCATGAAATAGCTTAATGAACTTGTAGCTGTAGAAATGTTGAGAATAAGCCATTGGGCTGACTTAACTCGTACAGATCAGATAAAAATCGCCATCACACTTTATTATTTCCAAAGAAAATGGAAAAAGAGAGAATAAACCAAAAAAGAGGGGGAGAGAATCTAGGTACGGGGGTTGGTTATGAAAATGGAAGGTATTATCACCCTAAACATCTACGGTACTCTGCAAGAACCTCTTGGAAAATATGTGTGTTTTGGCTATAAAAGGTGTATACAAAATAAGATGGTGGTGATGAGAAAAGAAGTATTTTTTTACAATTTTTGCACCCGCCGCGGTTGCTAACTTTTAGTGCCTACATACCACCTTCCATGCAACAGGGGATCAGGGTACTCGTAGTTCACCTCAAAATTTTAAAACACACGTGTGTTGGTTAATTTTAAGAGAAGAAACATCATCGTCATATCCGAGCGAAAAACATACTTACTACCCACAATTATGAGAAAGGAGAATTTGCATCATCTTAAAGTAGAGTATATAGATTTGATTCTAAAATCAACAAAGCCTCACTCAACACCCAATTGGAAAATATCCCACTTCACTACATATCGTAGAAGTGTAATAACTCACATCACTACAAGAACTGACAAGAGTCTAATCTTTTTAGAAAAAGTTTTAAAGTAAAAATCCAAAGTGGAAAAATGGTTTGAGTGAGGTTAATGACTTTTATTCTTCCAAAAAGATGTCAAAGTATGGTTAAGTTTATTAAAGTTTAATTAAGAAAAGATTTTTGAAAATGCATGGACCTAAGTCTAAGTTTATTATGAAAGCAATTCAAGTTAGAAAACAAGAAGAGTTTTGAAAAGGAGGGAGAAGATTTTTGAAATTAAAGAAGATAAAAGGAGATGAAGGGACTATCCTAAAGCATAAGGTAAAAGCTAAGGAAAAGAATGATCTAACCAACAAGAAGCCAACACTCTACATGAAGAAGTCAATGTAGAATTCCCATCCTTTGGATTAAAACTAAACAAGCAAAAATACTAAACCTCTAAGAGATAACAAGCTTGAGATGAATTAAGTCTTCACAAAATTGGGCAGAGTAATGACTGTGTACAGAGGAATTCTCAATCACAAACAAAGCATAAAATCAGAATAATCTGCACATAAAGAAAGGAGAAATGGTAAGATAATACCAAAAAATACCAATATTAGGCTATGTAATAAATGACTGGTGTCAATACTTATGAATGGAAACAAATGAACTTCTTTAGAGAAAAGCGAATCTCAATGATAAACTATCTCCCATAATAACGAGACTACCATTCATCGGAGTAAACAAATCTCAACAACAAACTATCTCTCATAATGACGATACTACCATTCATTGGAGTCACCAATCTCAACAATGAACTATCTCCCATAATGACGAGACTACCATTCCTCGGAGTAACAAATCTCAACAACGAACTATCTCCCATAATGACGAGACTACAATTCATCGGAGTAACAAATCTCAATAATGAACTATCTCCCATAATAACGAGACTACAATTCATCGGAGTAACAAATCTCAACAACGAACTATCTCCCATAACAAAGATACTACCATTCATCGGAGTAACAAATATCAACAACGAACTATCTGCCATAGTGACGAGGCTACCATTCATAAAAGTAACAAAAGTCTTCTCTAGCATTAACAGACTTACTAAGGGAAGAACAAGTTGCTCAAATAAAGAGACCTGTCACTTGCTGTTATAAGAAACTTGTTCAAAAAAGAATCTTTTTAGATTTCTGGAGAAGTGCCAATACATTCCTGCTGAAATAATAAAGTCTTCTTGTGTGAAATTAATGCACATTCTCAAACCAGGGCTCAAAACCCACAAAACACATAATAATAATGTTGTTGGGTGTAATACCCCAAATTTGTCCTACCCTCTCACTTTTATCTGGCTTATGCATCTCGCACTTTTATCATGTAAGTAACCTTCAATAGGTCATCTAACACATCATGCATCATTAGTCAATAATTTGACATGGGATCAAGGATTTCGAGGAATTAGGGTTGTTGTATGGCTTCAAGGCTCTCATATTTGCACAAGCTTGTTTCAAGTAATCTCTCCATCAATCATTTGTGTGAAGCAAGGGTTTTATTTCATGGACTTCTGTATCATCAAGGTACGGGGCTATTCTCTTCTTCTCAGCATCAAGTTACAGGGCTATTCTCTTCTTCTCTACATCAAGATACAAGGTCTTCTCCATCCAATTTCATCGAGGGTCAGTCTTTTGGATCAAAGATATTGAAGAATTAGGGTTTCTCTTTGGTTTTGAGGCTCTCTTCTATGTTAAAGGGTAATTCAAGTTGTTTCTTTAAAGATCAAGGTTTGGAGTTAGGGTTATGTTCATTAAGCTACAAAGTTCTCCATCCTCATCAAGTGTTTTCAAGATTAACTGCTTAGGGTTTTTGTCAATGTTTCAATTAAGAAAGCTTCGAGTTAGGATTTTGGCTCTTCTTTACATCTCAAGTCATTTCCTCATCAACGTGTATTCAAGGCAAGAGGTTAGGGTTGTATCTTCATCAAAGGATTTTGTCAAAGGCATTACATTTTGTATTAAGTTCACCTTTCGTCTATCAAGAGGTACACGTGTTGCTTAAGCTACATGACATAATCCTTCGTTCTTGTACGAGAAAAGAAGAACATGAGTACCATCGTATGATATCATCCATAGCTCTATTCAATCTTATGAAAACTCCATCAAAATTCATTCATGGTCATTCAATTCCTTTCAAGATCATTATGAAAGTACGTCATTCATCAAACTTTCATCCAAGGTTATTATTCAATTTTGTTCAAAGTACAAGTTAAAAATCACTATTTACATTCACTTGAACATTGCAAGATTACACCACATTCTTAACATAAACCATTACCATTACAAGGTAACCTCATGTCACAAACATTACAACTAAAAAATAATTACAAAAAAGAAGATCTTATATCTATCCTAAAGCCTATCTCTTCATACTTCAAATTCTTCCATGATAAGCCTCCATGTTTTAAACTTTTTGCCGTCTGCTATAATTTCATTCTCTTCAAGTTTTGGAATGAGCCAAAAGAGTACTCAACCATGCCGTTATCTTCCTCGCTAACACCCAATTCCATGCTTGGAAATCACAACTGAATCTGCATAAAACCAAGCATACCATGTCAATTTTAACATAAGCAGCAATCCAAACATCACTCAACCCCTTTTATTCTGAGCATTCAAAAATATATCATCCAAAACAACATGAAAGCAATGTGGAAATTTTAATTCTCAGTACATATAATCAAATACAGTCCGGTTATGCAACAAGTTTCAAGACATCCTCAAGCATTCGAACAAGATCAAGGCTAAAGCAAACGTGTAACAACTACAACATGTTTATTCACACACATGAAGTTAAACTCAGACATGGGCATTCAATACATGGCACATTCAAAATTCGAAAATAGAAAATCAAGTAACAGTGCAAACATAACTTAACTGTTAATTATCCTATCAATGCAAACTCAAGCCAAGAACGGATGCAGGCCAAAAGAGCTCAGCAAAGAATTAACAGAACTTCCTCTAACATCCTAAATCCTCTAACTCCAACCAATTCCAAATAGCCATGCAAACTGTCAGCTGAATTCCTTAACCGCCTCTCCAACAGAATTTTCAAACCTTTAACTACCCCTAACTATTTTATAACCACTCTTCTAACAGAAAACCTCATAACAAATTTAACATAAAACCTGCTAGCCTAACCAACCTTCTAACAACTGCTCCCTAATCTCCCCTCTAACCGAGAACCTGTTCTAACTGCTAACTAAAAACTAATAGAATTTCCCAACCTCATTCACCCAAACCTGTAACTAATAGGTCTCTAACAGCAAACTGTCACCAACAACCAAAACTAACTATCCTAACAAACTAACAGAATCTTAACAAATTCCTGCAACTTAAAACATTAACTGAATTTCCAAAAAGAAAACTGAAAACCGCATAACAGAAAAATAGAATTGCTAATAGTGCCCAACCGAGTTTAACAGAATTTCCCTAACTAATTGTCACAACAGAATTCTAATATCCTAACTAAACTTCAGTTAAATTCAGAAGCTAACTAACTAAAACTAACCGTAACTAAATCTCGATCACCTCCCATAACTAACTTCTAACTTCCCTAAACTAACAGTAACAAATTTTCACTAATTCTAGCTCATTACTAACTAACATAACAAAATCTTAATTTCACAACTGACTCCTAACCGATTCAATCCTTACCATTGATCTTCTAACCAACTCTCTAATCATCCAATGGCCTAAAACAAATCAAGCTCCAACTGAATTTCTAACTGCTTCATCTATATAACAAATTCATCACATTCAAACTCTTCTACACACATCATTCAAACCCCCACCACCATTTTTTCTTCATACCAGTTTCACACACACCATTCTTCTTCAATTCCTTCCCTCACTCTCTCTCTTAATATTCTCCATCCCTAAACTCAATTTTACGCTCATCACCATTGTTGTTAGAGTTTCTACCTCTGAAACTCTAACCAACCGAGCTAAAGCCTCTAAACTCTCTATTCCCCGCATCTCTCATCTCAAACACAAGAACGTATACAACGAACGCAACATTGGCAGAAGTAGTGGAAGTAGAAGGAGATTTTGTTGCAGAAACCAAAGGAATTAAAAGATCTATTACGTGAAGATACTTCTGGTTTTCTTATGACACCAACGTCATCGAAGAGTCACCGGAACTGCTCCGTTAGGTAAGTTTATGAACTTTGCCTTCTTTCACCATTTCTATTCGACTTGGATATCATTTGAAGGCGTGTGGCATATTGAACGATGATCTAAAGCTTCTGTACATGAATTCACGAACGTAAGCGTATGGTCCTCAATTTTCCTGAAACCTAGGGTTTGATTTAGGGTTAGATATAAGATAAATGGTGAAGAATAAATGAAAACAAGCTAAATAATCGGATATGAGGGGAAGGAGACAGATAAGACGATATAGTATTTTGGAGATTGAAGAGGCTTCGCCACCTGCGACATGGCGAAGCGATTTTTGGCACCGTGAGGAAGAAAGAGGAAGGCATATGATTTCGAAAAGAGTTGAAGAGTCACGAACTTTGTAACCCTAATCACCAAACGCACCATTCCATTACTTTTTCTTATTAATGTTTTGCTTTTATTTTAGATTTAAAAGAGGTTGGATGCTGATGGAATTTGTTTGGTCGTTGCTGAGTTATACCCCCACTCAGGCCCGTCACCGCTGTGTTTTTGGAAGCATATTGTCTAATGAACGAAAAAACTAATTGTTGGACCTTAGCTATTGGGCCTAACACCAGTTTATTTATCTATACATTCTGAATCAATTCATTCCCTCCCTTTAAAGCCCAATGTGCACCATTTTTGGAGTCTGATTGATACTACACAAAAAATGGCTTATTGGACCATTTCCATGGGTTGCGCCTAACGCCTGATTGCTGAAACCATACCCCTGGATCCAAATTGCACACCCCCTGTTTCTCTTATTTTATTTTTATATTTTTTAATTCTTTCTTTCAAGATCTTTTTTAATAACAAAAATACATAATAAAATGGTAAAAATATTATAATACATTTTAGAAATTAATTAGGAATTTATTTCCCCTTTTGTTAACTTTTTAGCCAATTTTAATTGCTAGTTTTACTCATTTTTTGACATATATTTCATTTGGGATTTTTGGTATGGATTGTATGCAATACTTTAATACCTGCTGCCTAATTTCACTTGTTTGTATAGTCTTTCATAACCCCTTAGGTGATTTCAATTCAAATTTAATCTTTGACTTAATTCAACTAAAATTAGACATTAGGCTTTTAAATCCAAGCATGCTAACATTAGATAGACGTTTCCATTTTTTTAATCAAAACATTAGGACAACCATTCTATAATAACATTAGGTTTAGAAATAGGCTAGTCTCTCTTAGATTATTTTCTTCCCCCTTTTTGCATATGCATTTAAAACAAAAACTTATTTTTCCTTTCAAACTTCAAAATACTTTAAAATTACTGATGAGAATATTACCTTTGTTGATTATGGGAGATGATAAGCAGGTCTTTTCTCGATCTTATTGTTCTTCTATCTCAGGCCTAGGTGTGATTCATGTCTCAAAGACTCCTTTCATGGATAAGTGGAAAAGTGGCTAATACATATCTCTTGAGGTTAACTAGTCATTATCTGCAACAAAATACAAACCAACTCAAACCTTTTTGTGCGCCCAAGCACCATTTCTCTAAAACCCTTTACGCGTGAGTCTCCAAAGGTCGAGATGTGGCAGAAAGCGGAGTTAACATCATCCATAAAAACACAAACAAACAAAAACATGTGAGCCGAACTACGAAAGTTCTGATTCCTCAAAAAGGATACGTAGGCATTGGAGTCGGGCCCAAGCAAGTACAATTTTATTTCCCTACATTATTTTCTCCTTTCTTTCGCATGTATTCTTCCTCAGTAGTAAATAGTAAGCATATGTTAAACACACATATAAGATAGATAACAGAGTGGATACCATATAATACTACGGGCGTGTGAGGTGATAATACATTCCCCTCGCGTAACAGAATCCCTTACCCGATCTCTCGGTTGCAAGACCATGACTTCTCCCTTCTTAGGTTTTCTCGATGTTTACCTTTCCCTCCATATGGGATAAAAGACGTTTGATGGAGAATTCATTATTTGATGATTTTCCGCCAGTTGTTTCAGTTGGCGACTTCACTGGGGATAGGTCGACCAAATGCTGGTCCATCCTGGAGTCGCTCCTAGCTCTTGTTTTCTTCTCTTTGGGTGTTTATTTATATGCTTTATGTCTTAATCATTTTGTATATACCTGAACATATGTATGCATTGCATTTTACTGTTTTTCATATACTACTGATGTAGTGGATATGCTTCTTGATTGGGATGGGATGTTATTATTGAGGTAAAAGGCCCAGTACCCAGGCCAGAGTGCACTAGGACACTAGGAATAAAGTGGGGGCATGACGACTATAAGACGTGGTCCGACTAGTGCAATCATGTCATATACCACACTCGGATGAGGTTCAATTAGAGGTATTTTGATAATACACGTTTGTATTGCGATGATTTTACTTTTAAGCAAGCCCGTGATTTTTGAGTTACCCTTGACTTACCCTGACCTAGTTTTCACCCGTGAGTGGGGAGGGAATTATTATTACAGGTATAGATGGTGTCTATGTTCAAATGGTTACTCATGTTCAGATAATGAATATTATCAGAGAGTGACTATTGGCTCTAATAGTTATGTTCTGGATTTCTGTTAGTGACTTATTCAGATGCTATATTATGTTTGTGACTATGGGGTTCTCGAATTTATTTTCTGAGTTCATGACTTGTATATTTGGAGGTTCATTCGGGCCTTCGATCTTCTTATTCCCAATGTGTTCAACAAAAGGCTCAGCAGTATGCAATGTTCCAGAAGCCTTGATCCCCTATGTTGTACCCCAGAATTTTCCCTCTCATTTTACTCAATACATACTCCTTGAGATTCTCAATTTTCTCAAGTTTGCCCAAGAGTTGACCAGACAAACTCTCTCCTAAGGCAGGGTGTCTCAAATTAGGGTTTCCATTTTCATCAAGATAGGTGGACTCCAAAGACCTTATATGCTCTCCTTGGTCCTAATATATTATCAAGACCCTACATGTCATGTTTCATGCCTTGCACAAGAAGTTTGCTCAGTCAACTGCTCAAATGCTTGAGAATCGACTATATTAGGTCAAAAGTCAACTGTGACCCATATACAATCAAACTTCAAGATTTTTGGTCCACATTAACATTTTGGAGTGACTTTCATCATTTTATCAAGGGTTGATCATGATTCCTCAAGTAATACTCCAAATTCATCAAAACCCAGAAGTTGCTAAATTAGGGTTTCTTAGGAAAAGTCAACCAAACTTTGACCAAACATAACTTTCACTTGCTTTTTCAGAAATTTTCCATCCAAATATCATTCTGAAGAGGATACAATTACCTACAACTCATCTTCATCCCACAAGTTCAACATATGCACCCACAAAAAGATATGAATTTCTACATTTTGGATCCTTTTGAAAAGTCAACAAAAACACCTTTTGGGTCAAAGCTTCTTACAAGAACATGGAAGACTCAATCGAGATGAGACTAAAATGGTTGCTTAGGGGACATCCTAAGATTTATAAAAAGTCAAAGAACACCTCTCTAGGGTTAAAATTGGAGGAGATATGCCCTGTCAAAGTTGACCCTTTTTTGCAAAAGTGACAAAAGTCAAATAGTCTCAAAATTACATTTTTTGTCAAATGGGCCTAATTTTTTATGCTTGCACCTCACTTATAATATGTTCCACGACCCAAATATTCACCCACACATTATTTGCTTCATTTTTCAATTTATTTTGATTTTTTATTAATTAAAAATTGAATTAAATCAAATAATTGGTGAATAATAGAAAATATATGATTAGATTTGATTTTTTGACAGGCTTGCAATCAAAATATGCTGAGTTATCAAGACCAAAATGAATCAAGCATAATTGGTACAAGAAAGGGATGATTTGGCTCAAAATAGCAAGTTTCCATATAGCATGGAAATCAAATCAAATCTCCCATAATTACAAAGATTCAAGCCAAGTTTATAACCCTAATTCACTCTAAGATATATAGGGAACATGTACAAGGCATGAGACGAGGTTTTTCAGTCGTAGAGGAGAAAGAACAAACTAAAAAAAGTGGACAAAAAGTGTGACTCGGTTTTCACTCCACAGGGCCTTTCAGAACAATTCAAAGCCAGTAATCGTATCCTGGAGCATCCCTGAAGCCAACTGGATCATTTACAAGTCTTATCTCGCCCAGAAATGCATGCAATCACTCCCACGGTTTGCTTATTTTTTTCAAATCGATTATTGAATTTCCTGCGTCATTAGCATATTTAAGTGATATATTTGTCATCATGGATATGTTTGCAACCTGACTGGATGATTTAATTAAGTTTTTGACACATATACGTGCCTTTTCCATTATTAGGGTTTTCGTGTGCATTTTAGGGGTTTGTCACACAGGTTAAATTGGGCCAAAAGAAGAACACTGTGACGTTCATGAGATCAAGACGAATTGATCCACATAATTGGAATAAATTTATCATGTGTCTTGCACATTTTAGAAATTCACAGGGCTATAGCTACAAACATATGACTGTAGGTAAAAGGTATGCAGCTAAGACGACGGAGAAAGATAGAAGATGATTAGGTGTCAGCCAATCAGTGGACCATGTGAAATCTCGCGCGCGTTTCCCACTAACCCACTTGTTTTCTATATTATATTTTTCTTCTACTATTTGTACAACTAACACATACAGCCCAGTGGAAGAGCGCGCTAATGGTAAGTGTGAGGACATGGGTTCGATCCCAGGTCCAAGCATTTTCTTATTTTCTCAATTTATGTTCACAAGTCTAGTGCATCAACCTTGCATGCTCCTTACATACTCCTCAAGTCATCACCAATGGATCCCACCCTCTCCAGATCTAACGCATAGCAGTGGGGGATCTATGGTACACCCTCAAGTCAATGCCACAGGAAAGCATGCGCTGACTGGGTTTGAGGGACTATTGGGCCTGGAAATTTCAGGATCACACCCCCTATTCAGCATAACACAAACCCTTTCTTAATTCATTTTTATTTATTTCTTCTATTTCTTTAATTTTAATTAATTGGTTTATTTATTTTTCACTAAAAATAAATTACTTTTTTTATTAATCATAAAATCAACAAATCACAAAAAAAGAGTTTTTTTATATAAAATATTTATTTTAATGTAATTAGTAAGTTAGGTAAATTTAATTTCTTTTTCACAATTAAAAATAATTAGAAACTAGGTTCATTTAATTAAGATGTTTTTTTTCTCAAATAAAAACCACAAAAATCCATAAAATCTTTTTTTACAAAATATTTTATTTTCTTGAATTATTTAATTTAGTTTAAATTAGGTTAATTTCAAATTCTTTTTATAATTAAAAAATGATTAGAATTAGGGTTTTAATTGTACATAACCTAATTAAGTCTTCTTTTTTTAAAAAAAAAACTTAAATATTTTTTCAATTAGATTTTTAGGGTTCTCAATTTTTCTCGCATTTAATTTTCCGTGCACATTTTAATTTGTTTTATTATTATTGTAAGTGTTTCGAGTTTGTAATCGTTTCAGTTAGGGTTTTAAGCTTCCGCATTTTTATTTTCTGTCAAGATAATTATGTAACTTTAAAAGCCTTGTAATAGCTAGGTTTATTTTTCGCACTTTAAATTCCTGCAAATATTTAACTGTCTAGATATATGCTAATAGGATTGTATGGGAAGATTACTCGAAATTAAAACGGTAGATCACCTAATATGCAAAGACTAAATTAACTGAAAAATTTACATGCACATATTCACTCCTATGGTTTGCCTCACTTCGGTTGCCTTCGGTAAAACAGTCATTAAGCATATGATATTTTAGTGGTTATCCTCCAGTCTAAAAGATCAAATGTCCCATTCGAATGTTGCCTCATAAATGTTGCCTCATAAATGTTGCCTCAAAAATATTATCTCAGAAAGATCTTAAGACTTTAGGGTTACTACTAAAGTTTCATACTATTGCTTTAGTGATTGTACTTATCCCTTTCGAATGTCCCTTACAACTCCAACGATGGTGCTACCTACTCCTTAATAGTGGGATAGCGCTGTCTAAAGGAAACAAGAACAAACAATCTTTTTTTGAGTAGGTAGAATCTTAAGTACTTGCTCAAACAAATAAACGTTTCACACAAACACCTTTCAAAACCAATTTTCAAAACAAACTTTGTCACACCCTTGAGTACTGATACAAGGGTTATCACGAAGTAAAACATTGTCAAAAACAAACACACACAAGCAATTTGAAAAATGAGCAAGTACCTAAGAGCCCATGGAAAACCATGGATAGAAAGGGTGCTAACACCTTCCCTTTCTATAATCTACCCCCTGTACTCAGAATATCTCAAAAAAAAGGTTATTTCTGTTCTTTTTTTCCTTTTCCATGATTGGATGAAATAAAAGTCGGTGGCGACTCTTGCTTACCGCGACATTTTGCGAACAAAAAACACGAAACACAAACCAGTAAAAACAGTCGGTTCTGCCATCGTATCACAGAACTGACGACTCTGCTGGGGAATAAATAAGTGGGGTATACCTTAGGATCTAGGTCATTTTTAAATTGCTTTCTTGTTTTCTTTGACTGCTTTATCTTTGAGGGTTTGTTAGGGTATTCTTATAAAGATCCTATACCTGGATCTGGGGCATCTTTTTAGGTAAACATCAATAGATCGTGGAGACTGTACGGTGTAGACCGATATAGTTTAAGTGATGGTTGTGTTGGTGTGAAACTTTGATTGGTACCGGTATCCTTCGTGTTTAAACGAGGAGAATACGGGGTCTCCGCCTGGGGTCGTGAAGCACTAACGGACCTTAGAACCTTAGTTGAACAAAATTGGCCATTAGAAAGTAGTGAGATAGCCGGCCTCAGTGTTAAGCTGAGGATTGGTTGATACTCGATGCTACAGTCATTGAGATCAGACTTTCAGGATATTTCAGCCATAAGAAAAGATTGCTTAAGCTGAGACAATGCCCGATAAAGGATGGTCAGTGATATTGAGATCCTCTAGAACTCGGTTACTTTTTAAGATAGGTTTGAAACCAACTAAACTTCAAGAGGGTACTACCTTTAACCTCATGTAGGCCTTAAACCTAAGGACCTTGTGTGATTTGACTGTGTTTGCTATACTGTGGTTTCTCATGACATCATGCATCATAACATGGTATCCATTCTTATTGCACTAACCATTTCAAAGACCAAGCGAATTTATCTTTGTTCTGTTTTGCAGATCATGGCTTCCATTCGTAGAAACACTATCCGAATCAGCTTTGTGAAGATACCTTCCTAACTCAAAGAGATAGTATCAAGGGTTTCTGAAACTTATGCGTTCACTAAGAGACATGGTCGACTTCTCAATATGGTCACTTCAAATTTTTATGTAAAGGTGTTGAGTGTACTATTTCAGTTCTTTGATCCTAAGCACCACTGCTTCACCTTTCCAGACTATCAGTTGGTACCTACCTTGGAAGAATTCTCTCAGCTGTTGGATATACCCATTCTTGAACAGTTTCCCTTCACAGGTCTAGAAGAAGTTCTTAAGCCAGAAGTCATTCCCTCAGCTTTGCATCTGAAACGGGCCGACGTGGTATCCAATTGGGAAACAAGAAGCGGAGTCAAGGGTTTTCTAGCTAAGTTTCTGATAGACAAGGCCCAGCTGTTTTGGGATGATATTGATTTTCAAGCTTTTGAGGAGGTCTTGTCTCTTCTAAGATATGGGTTAGTCATATTCCCTAATCCAGACTCATTCGTAGATGTGAATGCTATCAAGATTTTCCTCTCTCACAACCCTGTGCCTACCTTACTCGAAGATATTTTGCACACTCTTCATACTCGTACCATGAAGAGAAGAGGGATTCTTATGTGCTGCATGCCATTGCTATCGAGGTGGTTAATTTCTCACCTCCCTAAGTCCGTACTGAAGAATGAAGAAGGTTTGGGTTGGTCGCAAAGGATAATATCACTCGCTAATATGGATATTCTTTGGTGTTCTCGAGCTATGGAAAACACTGCTATTATTGACCGCTGCGGGGAGTACCCTAATGTCCCGCTTCTTGGTATCAGAGGAGGTATAACCTACAATCCTTGTTTAGCTCTGCGACAATTTGGTTACGCTCAAAGGGATGAACCCCATGAGTTGCTTATCGAGGGTATTGTATTCAACTATAAGGATGACGCTCACGAGTATCGTCGGAGGTTCATACGAGATTGGGGCATGGTAAACAGATCTGGCGTCAAGGCTTTGGGGCCAAAAACTTCCATTTTAATGGAACCTTACCTCCAATGGGTACGAGCTCGGGCCCAGAAGCTTATGATGCCTTATGTGGCCATTTTACCAGTGATTGTGGAACCCACTACTAAAGAAGGTATTCCTTACACGGTTCTCTATCCTTATATGCCCACTAATCTTGGGGAATTACAGAGGTCTTAGATTCAGTTGATGAAGGAGCGGGATACTTACATGGATCAGTTCCATGCTCATGAGAGGAAGGTTTTAGAGCTCAGAAAACAACTGCATGAAGAAAGAGGACTCAATGATTATCTCGGAACAAAGAGGAAGCATCCATGGGAACTTTGATGTCTTTTGTAGTTTTAGATTTGTTTTTTATTGTAACGCCTAAAAGGAATTTGAACTTTGAATTCAACTAACAAAATCTTTTTTATTTTGGTTTGCAAATTTAAATTTCCCGAAGTCTTCGAAATCATTGCATACGCATCCTATTCATAACATTGCATGTACATGTACCATTACAGGTTTCTCATCTTCTTCGCTGTTTATTTCAGCACGAAATGTCTTCTGAGGAAACCATCAAGGACCTTCAGGCACAGAATGCCCAGTTCCAACAAATGTTCATAAGTCTGGCAAAATGGCAGGAGGATCTGAAAGCCCACATCCTGAAAGAGAAGAAGAAAAAGAAGAAGGTTGCCGATATTCTGAATATGGGAAGAAGGTTTGGAGAGCGGTTGAAGCGACAAGTTGATTTGACCTCTTCATCTAAGGAAGGGGAGAATCAGGAAGAAGAGAAGGACCTAAGTCCTGCAGTTTCTGACAATGATACCGATTATAATGATGAGCAATATCCTCCTACTGAGGATATATACAAACAGTTGGAAGATCATCTGAGTGCCATGGAAGTTCAGAGGATACCTGGACTGGATTTCGAAGAATTGGGATTGGTGTATGTTGTACCCCAAAATTTGACCTCCCATATTTCTCAAAACATTTCAAGAAAGATCCTCAAATTGCTCAAGGAAGTCCAAGGGTTGACTAGACAAGCTCTCTCCTAAGGCAGTCTACTTCAAATTAGGGTTTCATGTTGCATAAAGACACTTAAGTCCAAGGGATCCCAAATGCTCAACAATGTCCTAATATGTTCTCAAGATCATCCATGTCAAGTTTCAAGCCCTACAGAGAAAATTTGCTCAGTCAATTGCTCAAAGGCCTGAAAATCGACTGTGCTAGGGTAAAAGTCAACTGTGACCCCCATACAGTCAAACTTCAAGATTTTTTGTCAACATAATCATTTTGAAGTATATTTCATCATTTGATCAAGGGTTGATCATGATTCATCAAGGATTGCCCATAATTCATCAAGGACCAAAAGTTGCTAAATTAGGGTTTTGTAGAAAAAGTCAACTCAACTTTGACCAAGCATAACTTTCTCATACTTTATGATAAATGACCCATCCAAAGCTCATTTTAAAGAGGATGCAATTCTATACAATCCATCTTCATCTCACAGGTTCAAAATATGCACTCACAAGAAGTTATGATTTTGGACATTATAGGTCATTTTTAAAAGTCAACAAAAACACCTTTGTTGTCAAAGCTTCATACATGAGAATGGAATCTCAAGCTTTCTAAAAAGTAAAAGAAAACCTTCAAAGAGTCAAAATTGAGGAAGTTATGCATTGTTGAAGTTGACATTTTTTGTAAAATTGTCAAAAGTCAACTATGCCTAAAACTTCAATTTTTGCCAAATGGGCCCAATCTTTTTCACTTGTTTTGAGTTGGAAACATAGTCCAAGAGCTCTAGCCCTTTCCACTTGTCATTATCATATTTTTATTATTTATTTTGATTTTTATTTGAATTAAATAAATTTTAATCAAAACAAATCATATAAAATCCAAAACATTGAAATTCAAAGATTTTTTACATGATTCAGGTCTTAATATCCAGCTAGCATCAAATCAAATTTGTGTAAAAGCATGGTATGGACAAAAAGATTGAATTAGGATATTTTTGGAATGATATTCAAAGTGAATCAAATCAAGAATCAAGACATTGATGGATGAAGATTGAGGCCTGGTTTTCAAAATTAATTCACTCCTCAATACATATAGAAGCAATGCAGACCAAAAACTAGGTTAAAGAGAGGCGTGTGATCAAGAACCAAACTTGAAAAAAACAAGAAAAAGTGTAAACACGAATTCCTATTTCCATGCATCCTCAAGGCCTTCTAGAATTCTCAATCGATTCCTGGGAGCCTCAGCAAGCAAAAGCAATCAAACTCAAGCATTTCCAGGCCTTAAATCGCACTGTAAGTCACCCATGCCATGGCTTCTTTTTTAAAATCGAATAGCATCATTCTTGTACTTGTAGCATAAAATAATTGTATGTTATTACTCACCATCCTATTTTCAAGCTTTTTGTAATAGTCAATTTCATTTTCATGGCCTATATTGGATTTCACCATTATTAGGGTTTCCAACTTCAAATTGGGATCTTCGTTTACAGGAAAAATTAGGCCATGAAAGGGCCGCCAATGAACTCAGCAGGTCAAGACGAAGCTGTCCATGGTCTTCATTTTTATTTATCACGCTTGTAATTGATTTTGAGAATGTGAAGGCCTATAGCTACGGACATATGTCCGTAGATAAAAGTGTTCAACTTTTACCAACGGTGCCAGGAGGGAGACGAAGACGTGGCAAGCAACCACTCGCCCATTTGAATTTCAGCGCAAATATTTTATTATTTCATTTATTTATCATATAATAATTATTATTGATTGTATATGCAAACAAGAACAAGTGGTGCAGTGGTAGTGAGGGCGTGGAAAGAGCCTTAGGACCTGGGTTCGAATCCCAGGTCCCCCAATTATTTCATGAATTTTTTCTTTCAGTGATCAGCATTCTATAAGGCATGGAGACTACCATACTCCCTCAAGATTCAGTCTACCAGGTGGGCAGATCCAAAGGCCAACATGTGAGAGACCACCATGGGGCCTAGTCAAAGCAATGTACTGGATGCAAAAGGTCAACGTGGACCTCACTCTTTTGGGCCAAGAAAATGTTTCTCACACCACCCAAAACTGCTAAACTCAGGCCCAAATCTCTTTCTCCATACTTATTTATTTGTCTTAATTAATTTATTTATTTTATATACTCACAAAAATAATTATTTTCTTTTTATCAAAAAATCACAAAAATATTTTTCTATCCAATTAAACTTAAGATAGTTATTTTTTATAAAAAAAATTAAATTAATTTAATTAGGTTATTAATTTTAGATAATTTTAATTCTTTTTGTAAATACTTAAAAATAATTAGAAAATTAGGTTTTTTGTCCAAATTTAATTATATTTTCTTTTTCCTAAAAAATAACAAAAAACCAAAAAATAGGCCATGTAATTATTTTCACTAATTAATTTTAATTACTAATTAATTATGTATTTAATTTAAAACCTAATTATTTTTTTTAAAAAAAATATTAATAAAAACAAAAAAATAATTTTTCTTTAAATTAGGTTAGAAGGGTCAAAACCCTAATTTTTTCTTATCGTTCTAATTGCATCGCGCGCACTTTATTGTTTTATTATTTTTACCCAATTATTGTAACTGTTCACAAGTTGTAATAGTTAATTAGGTCTTTACTTTCTTTTATCGCTTTATTTTTCAAAGGGTTTGTTTTCGGCTATGTAAATACCCGAAGCCTTGTAATAGCGTAGTTTAATTTCCGCATTTTAAATTCCGCAAATTATTAACTGTTAGATGTATGATATTAGGGTGTATGACAAGAATGTATAATTAATTTTAAAACAGTTAGATAACCCTAAATGTGAAAAGATAATAATCTAAAATTGAATCACTCGCACATGTGCACTCCTAGGGTACACTCCCACTTGGTTGCCTTCGGTAAACGGTCATTGAGTATAGGATGTTTTAGTGGTCGTCCTGTTGTCTAAACAAAGATCAAAGTCCTGATTCGGAAAAGTTGCCTAGGAATGGTTGCCTCGGAATAGTTGCCTCGAATAATTGATCTAAGACATTAGGGTTATTACTAAGACGTCCTAACATTTCTTTAGTGACCGTACGTCCCTTTCGAATCGACCCTCAAAACTTCAACGACGGTGCTACCTACTCACTGATAGTGGGATAGCGCTGTCTAAAGGAAACGAACATAGAACGATTCTTTTTTTTCGAGTAGGTAGATTAGTTCTTAAGTACTTGCTCAATCAAAACAAACTTTTTTTTCACACTTACACTCCTTTACCAACAAAGTTTTCAAAAACACTTCATTACACTCTTGAAGACTGAAGCAAGAGTTAAATCGAAGTCAAAACAAAAGCTTTTCAAATCACACAAACACAAAGAAAACAATTTTGAAAATGATGAGCAGGTACCTAAGAGCCCGTAGATAACTACAGATAGAAAGGGTGCTAATACCTTCCCTTTCTATAATCTACCCCCCGTACTCAGAAATATCTCGGAAAAGGAATTTTTCTATGCTTTTTTCCTTTCCTTGTTGGATAAAATAAAAGTAGGTGGCGACTCTTGCTTACCGCGACATTTTGCAAACACAAACGCAAAACGCAAACCAGCAAATCCCTAACAAAAGAGGGAAACACGTCCCGGTTCTGGCCACCGTATCACAGAACTGGCGACTCTGCTGGGGATTTATAAGTGGGGTGTAGCTTAGGATTAGTTCACCATATTATTTTCTATTGTTTGATCTGATTGCTTTATCTTTGTGGGCTTTGTATCGAAGTTACTATAGATCCTAACCCGGATCTGGGGGACACCTTTAAGGTAAGTAGCAATAGAATGTGAAGGAACTGTACGGCATAGAACGATACGGTTGAAGCAGTAGCTACGTTGGTGTGACACATTAGTTGGTACAGATATCCCTTGTGGAGCAACAAGGAGAGTATGGGGCTGCTAATGGGTCATTAAGCATCAACTGACCTTAGAACCTATAATTGACTAACTTGGCCATAGAAAGTAGTAGAGTATGCTACACTCATTGAGACCGTACTCTCGAGATGGTTCTAGCCGCAAGAAAAGATTGCATGACTGGAGTTATGACCAATGGAGGATGGTCAGTGATATTGAGAACCTCTAGAACCCGGTTACTATTATTAGGACAGGTTGAACCAACTAAACTAAAAGAGGGTAATACCTAAACTCCATGCCAACCTGAAATTTAAGGGCTCTTGTGTAACTTGTTTTCCTTTACCATTTTTGCTATCTGTGATACCTGTTGTGTGTTTTATCATGACATCATGCATCATGACATCGCATGCATATTTCATTAGACTAACCATTTCAAAGACCGAGGGGATTCATCTTTGTTCTGTTTTGCAGATCATGGCTTCTATGCGCAAAAATACCATTCGAATCAGCTTCGTGCAAATCCCTGCTCAGCTTAGAGAGTTAGCCTCAAAGGTCCCTGATACTTCTTCCTTTGTTAGAAGACATGGTCATCTCCTTAACCTGGTCACTTCCAAGTTGGATGAGCAAATGATGAGCGTGTTGTTCCAGTTCTTTGACCCGTTGCATCACTGTTTCACCTTCCCGGACTATCAGTTAGTCCCTACTTTGGAGGAGTTTTCTGATTTTTTGGGCATATCTATCCTCGAGCAGACACCCTTTACAGGTTTGGAGATAACTCCTAGGCCAGAGGATATTGCTTCAACCCTACATCTAAAAATGGCTGATGTGGTATCTAACTGGGAGACTCGGAGCGGGGTTAAAGGTTTCTTGGCTAAGTTTTTGATCGATCAATCTCAACAGTTCTGGGATAGTTTGGACTTTCAAGCATTTGAAGACATGCTGGCTCTCCTTAGCTACGAATTGGTTATGTTCCAAAATCCAGATGCCTTCATAGATGTGAATGCAGTCAAGATCTTCATGTCTCGTAACCTAGTGCCTACTCTTCTAGGTGATATTCTACATGCTCTCTATACATGTACTGTACGGAGAAGGGGAACTCTCTTGTGTTGTACACCGCTGCTGGCGAGGTGGTTTATTTCTCACCTCCCCAAATCTGTATTGAAGAATGAGGAAGGCGTAGATTGGGCTTACAGAATCATGTCCCTTGCTCATACGGACATCCTTTGGAGTTCTAAAGATATGGAAAAAGTAGTTGTCATTGATCGATGTGGGGAATACCCTAATGTTCCTTTGCTTGGAATTAGAGGGGGTATCACCTATAATCCCTGTCTGGCTTTATGAAAGTTTGGACGAGCTCGGAGAGATGGTCCCCATGAGCTGCTGCGTACAGGCATTGCCTTTGATTACAAGGGGATGTTGAGGGACATCGCCGCAGGTTTATACGAGCTTGGGGCGCGGTGAACAGGTCTGATCCACATGAGCTAGGAATGAAGACTTCTCTCCCGATGCAACCATATCTCCAGTGGGTTTGAGCTCGTGCTCAAAAGCTGGGGATGCCATATGAAGTTGTTTTACCGGTGATCATAGAGCATACTAATGAAGAAGGTGTTCCTTATACGGTCATCCATCCATACATGCCTACTGAGCTTGGGGCATTGAAGAGATCTTCGAACCAGTTAAAGGAAGAAAGGGATACCTACAGAGAGAAATATCATGAGCAGGAGAGGAAGATCTTGAAGCTTACAAGGCAGCTTGAGAACAAAAGGACAATCAACGATTATGTCAGCACGAAGGGAAAATGACCATGGGACTTCTGATGTCTTTTATTATTTCTAGTTTAGATTTTCTTTTCAGTATTTCTTTTGTAACGCCTTAAAGGCATTTGTTAAACATTGTTACAAGTTTAATCTAATAAAGTGTGTTTTATTTTGGTTTACAAATTTGAAATCTCCCTAAGTCTTTGAAATCATTTCATACGCATTCCATTCCCATGCACCTCATTACAGGTACCTTTACAGGTTTCTCATCTTCTTCGCTGTTTATTTCAGCATAACATGTCTTCTGAAACACCTACTGATCAAGCCATCAAGGCTCTGCAAGCTCAGAATTCTCAGTTCCAGGAAATGTTCTTGAACTTGGCCAAGAGTCAACAAGATTTGAAGACTCTTATCTTGAAGGACAAGAAGAAGAAGAAGAAGAAGAAGAAGAAGAAGAAGGTGGTCCTGCTGAATATGGGTCACAGATTTGGGAATAGGTTGCGAGAGGAAGTTGATTTGTCTCATTCATCTGGAGGAGGAGATAATCAACAGGAAAGGAAGGCTCCTATAGTCCTGTGGTTTCCGATAATGACTGATTTTGATGAAGACCAGTATCCTCCTACTGAGGATAGATATAAGCAACTTGAAGACCGGTTGAGTGCAATGGAGATCCAGAAGATACCTGGGTTGGACTTTGGAGATTTGGGTTTGGCATCTCGGGTGGTGATCCCACACAAGTTTAAAGCTCCTATCTTTGCTAAGTACGATGGGGTATCCTGCCCGAAGTTACACCTCCGCTCGTATGTTAGAAAGATTCAACCATATACTACTGATAGGATCCTTTGGGTTCATTTCTTTCAAGATAGTCTGTCAGGGAATCAACTTGAATGGTTCTATCAACTGGAAGGAGATAACGTCCGCAACTGAGAGGACCTCGCTGCTGCTTTTTACAAGCAATACCAGTATAATTCCGACCTTGCCCCCACGCGTACTCAACTTCAGAGTATGTCTATGAGTACATGCGAAGGCTTTAAGGATTACGCTTAGAAGTGGATAGATCTTGCTGGAAGAGTACAACCCCCTCTGTCTGATAGGGAGTTGGAGGATATGTTTCTTGGGACTTTGTCTGGTCCATATTTCAATCATTTGATCGGTAGTTCATCGTCTGGGTTCACTGAATTGATTTTGACTGGGGAGAGAGTTGAAGCTGGTATCAAGAGTGGCAAGATACAGAAAGGTGCTTCGTCGAGTATAGAAAAGAAGCCTTTCAGAAAAGAAGCTAGTGCAGTATACAGCTCAAGGAACCAGAACCGACCTGAATGCCGCCAATCGGTAAATGCGGTAGTAATATCAAGACCAATTGTTGCCCCACAACGCAACACTCAGCAAAGAGTAGAGAGACCGCAAAGAAAGTATACTCGGCTCAGTATGACCGCATCTCAAATTATGCCGCAGTTATTGAAGACCAACTTGGTGACTCTAAGGGAGGATCCGAAGAATCCCAGTACTACATCACCGCTGTATAATCCGAACGCCCACTGCGCCTATCACTCCGATAGCTCAGGGCATGATACGAACAACTGCTGGGCCTTGAGGAATAAGGTGCAAGATTTGATTGAGGCTAAAGAGATTTAATTTGACACACCAGAAAAGCCCAATGTCATAACGGCTCCCATGCCTAAGCATGACTCGGGAGTCAATGCTATTGAAGTGGTCTCTGCCATGGAAGATGCAGATAATGATGAAGAGTCAGAGTTCGATAGCTGGATTTACCCAACTACTGACAACGAATAAAGCAATTGGACGGCAAAGGACTCCGTGCCCATTTCTTTTATTACACAGTAATAGACTTTTGTTTTGAGATTTGTAACAGACAATTTTAAACGTCCCGAGACACCGTGGCTTTGTTTGTGAGGGCTTTATATTTGTCATTCCCATATATCATCAATAAAGCATTGGACGTTCTCTTGCATTACAAATTTTGCGCTCTTTGTTTTTATTTTCTATCTTGCACTTTATTAAAACACCTATAGTCTTACACACACTCAAATATCATAATACAGGTCCACATCCACTCTGGATCCCACTGATAACGACTCTGCTACTTCCAGTTATGACTTCAAAAGTCCGATCAACCAAGACGAGGACGAAGGTGAGGTTGATTGCGAAGTACCTGATGAAATTGCTAGACTGTTACTACATGAAGAGAGGGCCATACATCCCCATGAAGAGCCAGTGGAATCAGTAAATCTGGGTACAGAGGAAGACAAGAAAGAGGTCAAGATCGGTGCAAATCTGGAGTCTATCGTCAAACAACGGTTAATACAAATTTTGCGTGACTATGTTGAGATCTTTGCCTGGTCTTATGAAGATATTCCTGGGTTAGACACCGATATTGTGGTTCACTGCTTGCCAACCAAAGAAGACTGTACTCCAGTGAAACAGAAAGTTCGCTGAATGCGCCCCGAGATGTCCGAGAAAATCAAAGCTGAGTTTATGAAACAGTTTGATGCCGGTTTTCTAGCAGTTACTTATTACCCGCAGTGGGTTGCCAACACGGTGCCAGTTCCCAAGAAGGATGGTAAGTTTCGAATGTGTGTTGACTATAGGGATCTGAGCAGGGCAAGCCCCAAGGACGATTTCCCTCTGCCTCATATCGATGTTTTGGTTGACAACACCGCATAACATAAGGTCTTCTCCTTTATGGATGGTTTCTCCGGTTACAATCAGATTAAGATGTCTCCCGAGGATATGGAAAAGACGACCTTTGTTACATAGTGGGGTACCTTTTGCTACAAGGTTATGCCGTTCAGATTGAAGAATACTGGGACAACGTATCAGTGCGCCATGGTCACTTTGTTCCACGACATGATTCATCATGAGATTGAGGTATACGTTAATGACATGATTGTGAGGTCCTAGACTGAAGAGGAACATCTTGACCACCTCCATAAGCTATTTGACAGGTTGAAGTTGTACAAGTTAAGGTTAAACCCGAACAAGTGCACCTTCGGGGTGAGGTCTGGTAAGCTATTGGGTTTCGTCGTTAGTGATAAAGGTATTCAAGTGGATCCTACAAAGGTGAAGGCTATACAGGAAATGCCAGCTCCCCGAACAAAAAAAGAAGTCAGAGGCTTTTTGGGACGCATGAACTACATTGCCCGATTCATTTCGCACCTGACTGCTACTTGTGAGCCAATCTTCAAACTGCTGAAGAAAGATCAAGTGGTAAGTTGGAATGATGAATGTCAGGCCGCCTTCAAAAGAATCAAGGAGTATCTCCAAGAGCCACCTATCCTGATGCCTCCAGTTGAAGGGAGACCTCTGATCCTATACTTGACAATTCAATGGGGTGTTTGCTGGGGCAGCATGACGAGTCTGGACGAAAAGAGCATGCTATTAACTACCTTAGCAAAAGGTTTACCGACTGTGAGACCTGATACTCACTGCTTGAGAAAACTTGTTGCACTTTGGAATGGGCTTCTCGCCGGCTGAGACAGTATATGCTGACTCACACTACCCTGTTGATATCAAAGATGGATCCAATCAAGTATATCTTCGAGAAGCCTGCCTTATCCGGAAGAATATCGAGATGGAAGATGATCTTGACTGAGTATGACATCCAATACACGACCCAAAAGGAAATCAAGGGGAGTGTGTTGGCGGATCATTTGGAACATCAAGCTGTGGATGATTACCAGTCTATGAATTTCGAGTTTCCGAATGATAACATCATGTTGGTGACTGACTGTGAAACACCTGGACCGGATGAAGGACCCGAGGAGGGATCCTGATGGTCTACGTATTTCGATGGAGCTTCAAACACTTTGGGTAATGGAATTAGCGTCGTGATCATATCTCCTGAAGGTTATCATACTCCGTTCACCGCCCGATTATGTTTTAACTGCACCAACAACACGGTGGAGTATGAAGCATGTATCATGGGCCTTCGAGCAGCTATTGACCTAAGGATTAAATTCTTGAGTGTGTTCGGAGATTCTGCTCTCGTGATCAGTCTTATCAATGGCGAGTGGGATACGAAACACCCAAATCTTATTCCTTACAAAGAGTGTGTATTGACGTTTCTTCCACATTTCGAGGAGGTAACCTTTGAACACTTCCCCAAGGAGGAGAATCAGTTAGCGGACGCGCTAGCTACCATGTCTTCTATGTTCAAGGTCAGGTGGGACAATGAGGCTCGCCAAATTACCATTGAAAGGTTGGACGAACCCGCACATTGCTGTGACATTGAGACTGAAGAGGTAGCAGATAAACCCTGGTTTCACAAGGTAAAGAGGTATCTTGAGGCTCAGGAATACCCCAAGGGTGCATATGTTAATGACAAGAAGTTTCTGAGGAGGTTCGCGACAAAGTTCTTCATCAGCAATGGTATCCTTTACAAGCGTAACCATGATTTAACTTTACTGCGATGTGTGGATAAGAACGAGGCAGAAAGGATTATGGTAGAGTTACATGAAGGTAGTTTCGGAACTCATTCCAGTGGATACACCATGGCAAATAAGATCCTACGGGAAGGATATTATTGGCCCACCATGGAAGCCGACTATTATCATCATTCTCGGACCTGTCATAAGTGCCAAGTCTATGCTGATAAGGTGCATATACCTCCAGTTCCTCCAAACATTTTGACGACACCTTGGCCTTTTGCAATATGGGGTATCGATATGATTGGTGAGATCAGACCTACTGCGTCCAACAGACATCGTTTCATCTTGGTAGCAATTGATCACTTTACAAAATGGGTTGAAGCAGCTTCCCTTGCTACTGTAACCAAGAACGTCGTGGCACGGTTTATTCGGCACAATCTGATCTGTCGATATGGTTTACCCGAGAGGATCATTATGAACAACGATACAAATCTCAACAATACAATGATCACCGAGCTCTGTAAGCAGTTCAAGATACAACATCATAACTCTTCTCCTTTACGACCAAAGATGAATGGGGCTGTAGAAGCGGCTAATAAGAACATTAAGAAGATTGTGTAGAAAATTACGGTGAGCTACAAAGATTGGCACGAGATGTTACCATTTGCTCTTCATGGGTACCGAACCTCAGCGCGAACTTTAACAAGGGCAACACCCTATTCCTTGGTATATGGCATGGAGGCCGTCTTTCCCATTGAATTTCAGATACCCTCTCTTCGGATTATGAAGGATGCAGGTTTAAGCGAAGACAACTGGATCTAGATCCGACTTGATCAACTGAACTTAATCGACGAAAAGAGACTTACCGCTATTTGTCATGGTCAGACGTATCAAAAGCGAATGATCAAGGCATTTAACAAGAAAGTCAGACGACAAGAGTATCAAGTTGGGGATCTAGTGATCAAACGCATCATACTTCCTCAAGGTGATCCCAAGGGAAAATGGACCCCTACGTACAAAGGGCCATTTGTGGTTCAGAACATTTTCTCAGGAGGAGCTATGATTCTAACCACCATGGATGGTGACGACCTTCCTCACCCCGTCAATGCAGACATAGTAAAAAAATACTACGCATAATCAAAGACCCGCTAGGTCGACTGGCCAAGGCAAAAATAAGGGCTTCCCGAAGAACCAAAAGCGTTCGGGAAAAAATAAGGGATGAAAATAAAAAAATCTGTACACCCGGCAAGTCAAAAACCTGAAAAGGCGGCTTGGGCAAAAAAGGGTATCCCGATGGACTGAAAACCCGAAAAGGCGGTCCAGGAAAAAATTAGGGATTATGGCGTAACACTATGTCTCATTGGATCACCTTACAACCAGGCTTCAGTATCGACTATCAAGCTCGGACATCGCAATTCAATCTGATCTACCTTCAACCAAGTAGCAAAGTGATGAGATGCTCGAGGATATAAAGGCAATAGCACAGTTGGAACCCAATGGGATTGTTCACATAGCTGTTTTTCTTTGTTTTTCACAAATTGTATAAACTCTATTGTTCGGCGGCGTTCTCTTACTAGGACGTCAGCCTCTTGTACAAAAAACGCCTATTTTTAGGCCGACTTCAAAATCAATACGATTAATTTTCACAAAGAAATTTCAAATTGCTTTCTTTTTCTGTTTTATTTTGAAAGAACGTCCAATGTTTCATTTTTGGTATATGCATTTGACAATAATTGTTGCTCATAAATATTTACATGCGACACAAAAGACGATTACTCGTAATATCAGGAACAGGGGCAAATAAGAAATGTCCAAACCGTGTAATTGCTCTGTCCACCAGGTATAGGGATAGACCTATTTGGAGAAAACAATTGAAGGTACATTCACTCCCAGCAGAGTAAGGAAAAGACAGTGACATTAGCGGTCCCGAACAGGACGCCACTCTCCCCAGCTAAGGCTCGCAACCATGAATGAGTCGGCGATATTCTCCCCAAGCAGAGTTTATCTATCATCGGCACTAGAAAATTATCCCCAGTGGAGTTTGGAGAATTATCCCCAGTGGAGTCTGGAGGATTGCCCCCAGTAGAGCCTAAAAGATTATCCCCAATGAAGTCGCAACTGGAAAATCATCCCCAGCGGAATTCATTCCTTTCACAAACAGAAACTCAATTCCCAACAAAGTGTATCATTGCCAACAATGATAACTCATCCCCAGCTGAGTTTATTTCTCCAAAGAAACAGATTCTCTAGCAAAGCATCTCTTTCCCACAGAGTCATTTCCCCATCAGTTTATTCCCCCGCGGAGTTATTCTTTCCCACAAGATTATTTCCTCGCCGGTTTATTCTCCAGCAGGATTATTCTCACAATCATCTTCATTCACTATCCCCAGCGGAAACGAAGAATTCAACTCTTTTCTCCAGCAGCAAGCCGGGATTTATTTTCCCCAGCCAGAGGATGTCATACAAACATTTGCATATCCATGCATCATGACATACGCATAAACATCATACAACACAATCTCATTTATTTTGAGAACATCATTGCTTGATATATATCATGCATTACATACCATTAACCTTTACCTTTCAGGAAAGATACAATCAAATTCTCACGAAATTTAAGCTATGAAGCCTGGACCACAACCAGATAGTAGTTCATTCTCAACTTTCCTCTTTAATAGAGATGATTCCTCTGTAGAATAAGAACGATCGAAGTTCCTAAATTTCAACAGAGATAATTCCTCCGTAGAATAACGGACGACCAAAGTTCCTAAATTTCAACAGAGATAATTCCTCCGTAGAATAACGGACGATCGAAGTTCCTAAATTTCAACAGAGATGATTCCTCAGTAGAATAACAGACGATTGAAGTTCCTAAATTTCAACAGATATGATTCCTCCGTAGAATAACGGACGACCGAAGTTCCTAAATTTCAACAGAGATGATTCCTCAGTAGAATAACGGACGATCGAAGTTCCTAAATTTCAACAGAGATGGTTCCTCAGTAGAATAACAGACGATCGAAGTTCCTAAATTTCAATAGAGATGATTCCTCAGTAGAATAACGGACGACCGAAGTTCCTAAATTTCAACAGAGGTGGTTCCTCAGTAGAATAACGGACGATCGAAGTTCCTAAATTTCAACAGAGATGGTTCCTCGGTAGAATAACGGACGACCGAAGTTCCTAAATTTCAACAGAGATGATTCCTCAGTAGAATAACGGATGATCGAGGTTCCTAAGTTTCAACAGAGATGATTCCTCAGTAGAATAACGGACGATCGAAGTTCCTAAATTTCAACAGAGATGATTCCTCAGTAGAATAACGGACGATCGAAGTTCCTAAATTTCAATAGAGATGATTCCTCAGTAGAATAATGGACGACTGAAGTTCCTAAATTTCAACAGAGGTGGTTCCTCAGTAGAATAACAGACGATCGTAGTTCCTAAATTTCAATAGAGATGATTCCTCAGTAGAATAACGGATGATCGAAGTTCCTAAATTTCAACAGAGATGATTCCTTAGTAGAATAACGGACGATCGAAGTTCCTAAATTTCAACAGATATGATTCCTCCGTAGAATAACGGACGACCGAAGTTCCTAAATTTCAACAGAGATGATTCCTCAGTAGAATAACGGACGATCGAAGTTCCTAAATTTCAATAGATATGGTTCGTCAGTAGAATAACGGATGACCGAAGTTCCTAAATTTCAACAGAGGTGGTTCCTCAGTAGAATAACAGGCGATCTAAGTTCCTAAATTTCAATAGAGATGATTCCTCAGTATAATAACGGATGATCGAAGTTCCTAAATTTCAATAGAGATGATTCCTCAGTAGAATAACGGATGATCGAAGTTCTTAAATTTCAACAGAGATGATTCCTTGGTAGAATAACGGACGACCAAAGTTCCTAAAATCCAACCTTTCTCAAAACAGAGATGATTTCCCAGTAGGATAACGGACGACTGAAGCTCCTAAAATTCTATTTCTCTCAAGGCAGAGATTAACATTCCCCCTCGGAATCTTCCTCAACAAAAAGTATACAAGCTCTCGCTAAGGAATCTCTTATGCGATCGACGCTCCTTCGGGTGGCATCTTTAGACCCATCCCCTGTCAGCAACCTCCAAATGGCATCTATAAGCCCATTCCCGACATCACAAGACGGAAACCACTTCATGCGAGTGCAAATTTCTGGGCACTCTAGTGTTCAATCATCTTCCACCTTTGGATCACGAAAGGCACGAAAGCCAATCTACATCCTCAGGTCTAAGAAGATTGAACAGGGGCAGCTGTTGTACCCCAAAATTTTCCCTCCCATATTTCTCAAAACATTTCAAGAAAGATCCTCAAATTTCTCAAGGAAGTCCAAGGGTTGACTAGACAAGCTCTCTCTTAAGGCAGTCTACTTCAAGTTAGGGTTTCATGTTGCATTAAGACACTTGAGTCCAAGGGATCCCAAATTCTAAACAATGTCCTAATATGTTCTCAAGATCATCCATGTCAAGTTTCAAGCCCTAGAGAGAAAATTTGCCCAGTCAATTGCTCAAAGGCCTGAAAATCGACTGTGCTAGGGCAAAAGTCAACTGTTACCCCCATACAGTCAAACTTCAAGATTTTTTGTCAACATCCTCATTTTGAAGTATATTTCATCATTTTATCAAGGGTTGATAATGATTCATCAAGGATTGCCCATAATTCATCAAGGACCAAAAGTTGCTAAATTAGGGTTTTGCAGGAAACGTCAACTCAACTTTGACCAAGCATAACTTTCTCATACTTTATGATAAATGACCCATCCAAAGCTCATTTTTAAGAGGATGCATATCTATACACACCATCTTCATCTCCCAAGTTCAAAATATGCACTCACAAGAACTTATGATTTTGGACATTATAGGTCATTTTGAAAAGTCAACAAAAACACCTTTTTTGTCAAAGCTTCATACATGATCATGGAATATCAAATTGAGATGCGACCAAAAGGGTTGCTTAGAGGACATCTTGCGCTTTCTAAAAAGTAAAAGAAAACCTCAAAAGAGTCAAAATTGAGGAAGTTATGCATTGTTGAAGTTGACCTTTTTTACAAAATTGTCAAAAGTCAACTATGCCTAAAACTTCAATTTTTGCCAAATGGGCCCAATCTTTTTCACTTGTTTTGAGTTGGAAACATAGTACAAGAGCTCTAGCCCTTGCCACTTGTCATTATCATGTTTTTATTATTTATTTTGATTTTTATTTGAATTAAATCAATTTTAATCAAAACAAATCATATAAAATCCAAAACATTGAAATTCAAAGATTTTTTACATGATTCAGGTCTTAATATCCATCTAGCATCAAATTAAATTCGTGTAAAAGTATGGTGTGGACAAAAAGATGGAATTAGGCTATTTTTGGAATGATATTCAAAGTGAATTAAATCAAGAATCAAGACATTGATGGAGGAAGATTGAGGCCAAGTTTTCAAACCTAATTCACTCCTCAATACATATAGAAGCAATGCAGACCAAAAACTAGGTTAGAGAGAGGCGTGTGATCAAGAACCAAACTTGAAAAAAACAAGAAAACGTGTAAACATGAATTCCTATTTCAAGGAATCCTAAAGGCCTTCTAGCAATCTCAATCGATTCCTGGGAGCCTCAGCAAGCAAAAGCAATCAAACTCAAGCATTTCCAGGCCTTATATCGCACTGTAAGTCACCCACGACATGGCTTCTTTTTTGAAATCGAATAGCATCATTCTTGTACTTGTAGCGTAAAATAATTGTATATTATTACTCACCATCCTATTTGAAAGCTTTCTGTAATAGTCAATTGCATTTTCATGGCCTATATTGGATTTCACCATTATTAGGGTTTCGTGCTTCAAATTGGGATCTTCGTTTACAGGCAAAATTAGGCCATGAAAGGGCCACCAATGAACTCAGCAGATCAAGATGAAATTGTCCATGGCCTTTGTTTTTATTTATCATGCTTGTAATTGATTTTGGGAATGTGCAGGCCTATAGCTACGGACATATGTCCGTAGGTAAAAGTGTTCAACTTTTACCAACGGTGCCAGGAGGGAGACGAAGACGTGGCAAGCAACCACTCGTCCATTTGAATTTCAGCGTGAATATTTTATTATTTCTTTTATTTATCATATAATAATTATTATTGATTGTATATGCAAACAAGAACAAGTGGTGCAGCGGTAGTGATGGCGTGGAAAAAGACTCAGGACCTGGGTTCAAATCCCATGCCCCTCAATTATTTCATGCATTTTTTCTTTCAGTGATCAGGCGTTCTATAAGGGATGGAGACTACCATACTCCTTCAAGATCCAGTCTGCCAGGTGGCCAGATCCAAAGGCCAGCATGTGAGAGACCACCATGGGGCCTAGTCAAAGCAATGTACTGGATGCAAAAGGTCAACGTGGACCTCACTCTTTTGGGCCCAGAAAATGCTTCTCACACCCCTCAAAACTGCTAAATTCAGGCCCAAATCTCTTTCTCTATACTTTTTTATTTGTCTTAATTAATTAATTTATTTTATATACTAACAAAAATAATTATTTTCTTTTTATCAAAAAATCACAAAAATATTTTTCTATCCAATTAAACTTAAGATAGTTATTTTTTATACAAAAAATTAAATTAATTTAATTAGGTTATTAATTTTAGATAATTTTAATTCTTTTTGTAAATACTTAAAAATAATTAGAAAATTAGGGTTTTTGTCCAAATTTAATTATATTTTCTTTTTCCTAAAAAATAACAAAAAACCAAAAAATAGGCCATATAATTATTTTCACTAATTAATTTTAATTACTAATTAATTGTGTATTTAATTTAAAACCTAATTCTTTTTCTTAAAAAAAATATTAATAACAATAAAAAAAACAATTTTTCTTTAAATTAGGTTAGAAGGGTCAAAACCCTAATTTTTTTCTTATCGTTCTAATTGCATCGCGTGCACTTTATTGTTTTATTATTTTTACCCAATTATTGTAACTGTTCAGAAGTTTTAATAGTTAATTAGGTCTTTATTTTCTTTTATCGCTTTATTTTTCAAAGGGTTTGTTTTCCGCTATGTAAATACCCGAAGCCTTGTAATAGCGTAGTTTTATTTCCGCGTTTTAAATTCCGCAAATTATTAACTGTTAGATGTATGATATTAGGGTGCATGACAAGAATGTATGATTAATTTTAAAACAGTTAGATAACCCTAAAATGTGCAAAGATAATAATCTGAAATTGAATCACTCGCACATGCGGACTCCTAGGGTACACTCCCACTTGGTTGCCTTCGGTAAACGGTCATTGAGTATAGGATGTTTTAGTGGTCGTCCTTTTGTCTAAACAAAGATCAAAGTCCCGATTCAGAAAAGTTGCCTCGGAATGGTTTCCTCGGAATAGTTGCCTCGAATAATTGATCTAAGACATTAGGGTTATTACTAAGACGTCCTAACATTGCTTTAGTGACCGTACGTCCCTTTCGAATCGACCCTCAAAACTTCAACGACAGTGCTACCTACTCACTAATAGTGGGATAGCGCTGTCTAAAGGAAACGAACATAGAACGATTCTTTTTTTTCGAGTAGGTAGATTAGTTCTTAAGTACTTGCTCAATCAAAACAAACTTTTTTTTCACACTTACACTCCTTTACCAACAAAGTTTTCAAAAACACTTTATTACACTCTTGAAGACAGAAGCAAGAGTTAAATCGAAGTAAAAAAAAAAGCTTTTCAAATCACACAAACACAAAGAAAACAATTTTGAAAATGATGAGCAAGTACCTAAGAGCCCGTAGATAACTACGGATAGAAACGGGGCTAATACCTTCCCTTTCTATAATCTACCCCCCGTACTCAGAAATATCTCGAAAAAGGAATTTTTCTGTTCTTTTTTCCTTTCCTTGTTGGATATAATAAAATTCGATGGTGACTCTTGCTTATCGCGACATTTTGCAAACATAAACGAAAAATGGAAACCAGCAAATCCCTAACAAAAGAGGGAAACACGTCCCGGTTCTGGCCATCGTATCACAGTGTCGGGGGTGGTCATCCCACAGAAGTTCAAAGCTCCAGTTTTTGCTAAGTATGATGGGGTGTCCTGCCCAAAGCTCCATCTCCTTTCCTACGTCAGGAAAATTCATCCCCACACCGCTGATAGAAATTTTTGGGTTCATTTCTTTCAAGATAGTCTGTCAGGGACTCAGCTTGAATGGTTCTTCCAGCTAGAGGAAGCCAATGTCCGAAACTGGGATGATCTGGCTGCTGCTTTTTACAAGAAATATCAATATAATGTTGACCTTGCTCCTACTCGTATTCAACTCCAGAGTATGTCCATGGGTGCAAGTGAAGGCTTTAAGGACTATGCACAAAAATGAAGAGACTTGGATGGGAGAGTTCAACCCCCGTTGTCTGATAGGGAGTTGGTTGATATGTTTCTGGGGACGCTATCTGGTCCATTTTTCAATCATTTGATCCGCAACTCGTCAGTTGGTTTCACCGAGCTGATTTTAACTGGAGAGAGAGTAGAAGCTGGGATCCAGAGTGGTAAGATACAGAAGGATGCCTCTTTGAGCTCAGTAAAGAAGCCTTTCGCTGGTAAGAAGGAAGCCAATGCCATCTATAGCCCGAGGGGCCAAAATAGGGCTTAACATCGTCAGACAGTAAGTTCTGTGATGATACCTAGACCTGCAGTTGCTCCACAATGCAACAATCAACAAAGGGTGGAAAGACCATAATGGCAGTTTTCCCGTATCAACATGACAATGGCTGAAGTGCTACCTCACCTGCTGAGATCCAACTTGGCAACCTTGAAAGAGGCTCCCAAGAATCCAAATACTACATCTCCCTGATATAATCTGAATGCCCCGTGTGCCTATCATTATGAGAGTCCTGGCCACGATACAAATGACTGTTGGGCCCTAAGGAAGAAAGTACAAGACTTAATTGAAGCCAAGGAAATAGAGTTTGATGCTCCAGAGAAGCCAAATGTCATAACTGTTGCCATGCCTAAACACAGTCGTGGAGTTAATGCTATTGACACTGATTTGTTCATTACCTCTATTGATGAAGTTTCTACTCCTCTCATAACTGTCAAGAAGAATTTGTTGTTGGTCGGTTAATTTCGGGGTTATGGTGAAGGTTGCCACATGTGTTCGTTTCCTTCTTCTGGTTGCCGTTTGCTGAAATTAGGTGTTCAACGCCTGATAGATAGAAAAGAAATTTTGTTTGATAATACTTTGGTTCTCGTTGTTCCATCTGAAGACATTGTCATTATAACCATTTCCGCAAATCCTTCCAAGGTCTCCTCGAGAAGACCTGTTAGGATTACACCTGCTCCAAGAATTGCTCCGCTAATAATCACTGTTCATGGTCATGTCCTGCATGCCTCGGACAAAGCTGTCCCTTGGCATTATGGTGTCGGTGTGTACTATCATGGCATCAAACAAGATTTGAAAGATGAAGAAGCTGATCCTGAAATTGGTAACATTGTCGGAACCAGCAAAGTTACCCGAAGTGGAAGGGTCTTCTCTCCTGAGATTTCCCCTAAGACTGTCAAAAATCCTATTGTCATTCCATCTGTTGTTCCTTCTAGTACATCAACTACAGTTCCTGTTCTTACTCTAGTTATTACCCCTGTCGGTGAATCGTCTGATATCCGCGGCAAGGAAATTATATGTGAGCCTGCCCGAACGGAGGCACCTAAGAAAATTGTTGTGGAAGGCTCTAAGCAAGAAATGGAGGAAATACTGGAAATCATTAAGAAGAGCGACTACAATGTGGTCGAGCAGCTAGTGCAAGCCCCATCAAAGATATCCCTGTTATCCCTGCTGTTGTGCTCTGAGGCCCATGCGAAGGCTTTGATTGCATTCCTTAAAACTGTGCATGTGCCGCAAGAGACTTCAGCTGATCAGTTCAAAGATTGTGTGGCCAACCATACTGCTGATAATGGGCTGGTTTTTTCAAATGCGGATTTGACACCAAAGGGAAGGAAGCATAATGATGCTCTGCATGTCTCAATTGAATGCAGGGGCACCATTATGGCTAATGTGCTGGTAGATATTGGGTCTTCACTGAATGTTCTGCCGAAGAAGGCATTGGACCGGTTGGATTGCGAGGGTTTGACTCTAAAGCCTAGTAACATTATGGTAAGGGCTTTTAACAGAACGAAGAGAATGGTGCACGGAGAGGTGGACATCCCTGTCAAAGTGGGTTCTCAGACTTTTAGGTCCACTTTCTATGTGATGGATATTAGGCCGTCATATTCTTGTTTGCTGGGTCATCCTTGGATCCACGAGGCTGGGGTTGTTACTTCCACACTCCACCAAATGCTGAAGTATCCGGTGAAAGGAAAGATTGTCACAGTGTGGGGTGAAGAAGAATACATGGCGAGCCACCTTAATTCCTTCCGCTACGTAGAGATGGACGGGGAATTCATAGAAACTCCTTATCAGAACTTCGAAGAGGTCCCTCAGATCTTGGCATCGACTGAAACGGCTACCAGCAAACCTCCACTGAAGATGGCTTCTTTCAAGGACTCCAGGGCTGTGGTTGAAGAAGGTGGGTGTACGAATTGGGGCCAGCTCCCTGATTTCACTCACAAAACTGACAAATTTGGTTTGGGCTTTACTATAGGGGCTCAAAGGGCTGTTAGACGCGCTCGGGATGGAGGACCTCCCCTATGCATCAGCAATTGTAGGGTTCATGCCATTGAAGATGGCGAGGAAGACTCAGACATTGATAACTGGATCTACCCAACAACCAACGGTGGACCGAGTAACTGGACGGCTAGGGACTTTATACCTGTTTCTTTTATTCCGCAGTAATTGACTTATTTGTTTTAAGATTTGTAATAAACAATTTGAAACTTTACGGCCTGGTGCCTTGCCCGAGACACCTTGGCTTTGCTTGTGAGGGCTATTATTTGTCATTTCATATACCATTAATAAAGCATTGGACGTTTCTTGCATACAAATTTTGCCCACTCTATTTTTCTTTTCTGTTTTTTTACTTTATCAAAACAGTTATTCTCTTGCACACACTCACGTATCATAATGCAGATCCATATCCACTCTGGATCCCATTGATAACAGCTCTGCTATTTCCAGTTATGACTTCAAAAATCCGATCAACCAAGCCGAGGACGAAGGTGAGGATGATTGTGAGGTGCCTGGAGAACTTGCTAGACTATTACAGTAGGAAGAAAGGGCCATACAACCTCATGAAGAGCCGGTTGAGATAGTGAATTTGGGTACTGAGGAAGACCAAAAAGAGGTTAAAATAGGTGCAAATCTGGAGCTTAGCGTCAAACGAAGGTTGGATACAAATGTTGCACGACTACGTTGAGATCATCGTCTGGTCCTATGAAGACATGCCTGGTTTGGACGCTGATATTATGGTACATCACCTGCCGACTAAAGAAGATTGCCCTCCGATTAAATAGAAGGTCCATCGTATGCACCCTGAAATGTCAGAGAAGATCAAAGTAGAGGTCATGAAACAGTTCGATGCAAGATTCTTAGTTGTCACTTCTTATCCATAGTGGGTTGCCAACATCGTTCTGATACCTAAGAAGGACGGTAAAGTACGAATGTGTGTTGATTACAGAGATCTGAACCGGGCAAGCCCCAAAGATGACTTCCCATTTCCTCACATTGATGTTCTGGTCGACAACACTGCACAACACAAAATCTTCTCCTTCATGGATGGTTTCTCTGGCTACAACCAGATCAAGATGGCTCCTGAAGACATGGAGAAGACAACCTTCGTTACACAGTGGGGCACCTTCTGCTACAAGGTGATGCCTTTTGGGTTGAAGAATGCTAGGGCAACCTATCAGCGCGCCATGGTCGCTTTGTTCCACGATATAATTCACCATGAGATCGAAGTTTATGTTGATGACATGATAGCCAGGTCTCAGACTGAAGAAGAGCACCTTGATCATCTCCAGAAATTGTTTGACAGGTTGAAGACGTACAAGTTGAGGTTGAATCCGAACAAGTGCACCTTTGGGGTAAGGTCTGGTAAGCTTCTGGGTTTCATTGTCAGCGACAAAGGCATCCAAGTAGATCATGCAAAGTTAAAAGCTATACAAGAAATTCCAGCTCCTCATACAGAGAAAGAAGTTAGAGGTTTCTTGGGACGCCTGAATTATATTGCCAGGTTCATTTCACATCTGACTACTACTTGTGAGCCAATCTTCATGCTTCTGAAGAAAGATCAAGTGGTAAAGTGGAACGATGAATGCCAGATCGCTTTCGAAAGAATATAAGAATACCTTCAAGAACCGCCAATTCTGATGCCTCCAGTTGAAGGAAGACCGTTGATATTATACTTGACAGTGCTAGACAATTCAATGGGGTGTGTACTGGGGCAGCATGACGAGTCTGGTCGAAAAGAGCACGTAATATACTACCTTAGCAAAAAATTTAGCGATTGTGAGACACGATACTCATTGCTCGAGAAAACTTGTTGCGCTTTGGCATGGGTTGCTCGCCAGCTGAGACAGTATATGCTGAGTCACACTACCTTGGTGATATCAAAGATGGATCCGATCAAGTACATTTTTGAGAAGCCCGCTCTCTCCGGAAGGATAACAAGGTGGAAAATGATCTTAACCAAGTACGAAATACAATATACAACCCAAAAAGCAATCAAGGGGAGTGTATTGGCCGATCATTTGGCTCATCAGGCCGTGGATGATTACCAGTCCATGAATTTCAAGTTCCCGGGTGAGAATATTATTTGGTGACTGACTACGAAGAACCTGGACCAGATGAAGGACCCGAGGATGGATCCCAATGGTCTATGTATTTTGATGGAGCTTCAAACGCGCTGGGTAACAACATTGTCACTGTAATCATATCTCTCGAGGGCTATCATACTCCGTTCACTGCTCGATTATGTTTCAACTATACCAACAACATGGCGGAGTATGAAGCATGTATCATGGGTCTTCGAGCTGCTATTGACTAGAGGATCAAGTTCTTGAATGTATTCTGGGATTTCGCTCTGGTGTTAAGTCAGATCAAAGGCGAGTGGGATACGAAGCACCCGAATCTCATTCCTTACAAAGAGTATGTACTGACATTGCTCCCACACTTTAAGGAGGTAACCTTTGAACATTTCCCACGAGAGGAGAACCAATTAGCTGACACGCTAGCTACCATGTCTTCTACGTTCAAAGTTAGGTGGGACAATGAAGCCCTCCAAATCACCATTGAGAGGTTGGATGAACCAGCACACTACTATGATATCGATATCGAAGAAGTGGCAGATAAACCCTAGTTTCACGAAGTTAAAAGGTATATCGAGACTCAAGATTATCTCGAAGGGGCATCTGTAAACGATAAGAAGTTTCTAAGAAGGTTCGTTGCGAAGTTATTCCTCAGTAATGGAATCCTCGATAAACGTAACCATGACTCCACACTACCACAGTGTGTAGGCAAGAGCGAAGCAGAGAGGATCATGACAGATCTACATGAAGGCACCTTCGGAACCCATTCTAGTGGACATACCATGGCTAAGAAGATACTATGGGAAGGATACTACTTGTCCACTATGGAAGCCGATGGTTATCAGCACTCTCGAAATTGTCATAAGTTCCAAATCTACGTTGATAAGGTGCACGTGCCTCCGGTCCCCTTAAATGTTTTGACAGCTCCGTGGCCCTTTGTATTGTGGGGCATCGACATGATCGGAGAAATCAGGCCCACCGCTTCCAATGGACATTGCTTCATCTTAGTAGCCATTGATTACTTCACGAAGTGGGTTGAGGCAACCTCTTTTGCTACTGTGACCAAGAACGTCGTGGCGCGGTTTATCCGACATAACCTGATCTGTCAATATGGTGTGCCAGAGAGGATTATTACTGACAATGGTACGAATCTCAATAACACAATGATCACCGAGCTCTATAAACAGTTCAAGATACAACATCATAATTCTTCCCCCTACCGACCGAATATGAATGGCGCTGTTGAAGCAGCTAACAAGAACATCAAGAAGATTGTACAGAAGATGACGGTGACATATAAAGACTGGCAAGAGATGTTACCGTTCGCTCTTCATGGGTACCGTACCTCAGCACGGACGTCGACAGGGAAAACACCCTACTCTCTGGTATATGGCATGGAGGCAGTCCTACCCATCGAAGTCCAGATACCCTATCTCAGGATTATGAAGGATGCAGGTTTGAACAAAGACGAATGGATCCAAACCCGACTTGATCATCCAAATCTAATCGATGAAAAGAGACTTATTGCTATCTGCCATGGTCATACATATCAAAAGCAAATGATCAAGGCTTTTAACAAGAAAGTCAGGCGTCAAGAATATCAAGTCGGGGATCTGGTGATCAAATGCATCATACTGCCGCAAGGTGATCCCAGGGGAAAATGGACTCCCACGTACGAAGGGCCATTTGTGGTTAAAAACATTTTCTCGGGAGGAGCTATGATTCTAACCACCATGGATGGTGTGATGTGGTGGGAGAACTGACTTGAGGATTTGCGTTTGTGTTTGCAAATGTTGCGGTTTAGCAAGAGTCGCCATCGACTTTTATTTTATCCAAAAGGAAAGGTAAAAAAGCACAGGAAAGACCTTTGAGATTGTTTTTGGGTTCGGGGGGTAGATTATGAAAAGGGAAGGTGCTAGCACCCTTTTCATCCATGGTTTTTGTTGTACCCCAAAATTTTCCCTCCCATATTCTTCAAAGTTTATCAAGAATTCATCTCCAAATGGTTCAAGATTTCTCAAGGGTTGCACAGTCCTAACACCTCCTAAGCCAGTTCAAAACTAGGGTTTTGGTTCCTTCAAAGAATTTGAGGTTTTCAAGGGCTCAATCAAGTCTCATAGGCCTACATACATTGTCAAGCATCTACATGCCAAGTTTCAAGGCTCACAGGGTCAAGTTGCACACTCAAAAGCCCTATTTGGTTCACAATCAACTGCAGGGGCAAAATGGTCATTTTACAGTCAAAAGTCAAATTTTTTGGTCAACATCTTATTTTGAGCATACAATCATCATTTGATCAAGTCTTGATCATGATTCCACAAGAATGGCTCAAAAATCATCAAAGATGCAAAAGTTTCCATTTTGGGACAGTTGAAAAGTCAACTGTAACTTGACAAGGGCATAACTTTTTCATGTTTCATCAGAAAAATCCCATCCAATGCTCATTTTGAAGGGGATGACATTTCCTACAACTCATATTCATATTCCAAGTCCAAGAAATGCTCTCGCAAAAAGTTATCAATTTCTACATTATAGGTCAATTTCAAAAGTCAACAAAAATGCACTTTAAGTCAAAGACCATAACTTGAGATTGGTAAATCCAAATGACATGGGACCAAATGCATTGGTTAGAGAACTTCAAGACCTTTCCAAAATGTCCAAGAACATGTTCATATGATCAAAATTGAGCAAGCTATGCAATGGAGAAGTTGGGAAATTTTTATGAATTTGCAAAAGTCAACTATCCTTAAAACTTCAATTTTTGACAAAAGGGCCCACTTTCTTCCATTTGATTCAGCCTTGTCATGCCATACACGTGTACCATGCTTAATTTCAAGATCAAACATTTATTTTTCTATTTTATTTAATTTTTATTGATTTAATTCATTTTAAATCCATAATAATTCAAATAAAATCTAAAAAAATTAATGGAATAGCATCTTTTGGTTTGAATAGCTTTTATATGTCATATGCCAGCTACCAAATTCGTGCCAAGCCTTTTTGTGCATAAAATCCAAGATTTGCTCCAAACATGGAAAGTTCTTCAATGGTGGTCAACAAGACCTCAAGGCTTCAATGCACAAGGATACAGGCTCAGCTGCTGACCTAATTTCGTTCACACATACATAAGCAAGCATTACAAACCTAATTGACAACCCAAGCCTTGCTAAAACGGCCAGAGAAAAATTCAAAAATTGTCAAAAAAGTGTGAGATCAAAAAGAGTGTTGCAAGCATTTTCAGATCAAAAGGAGAACGTGACATCCTTCCTTGTCATCCCTTGAAGCCAAAGCGACCACAAACGCATCCTAAGACCACCTATCAAGCACTGTAAGTACTCACGAAGTCACCTTTGAACATGGAATCATGTTTCTCCATTCTTGCATTTTTTTCTCAAAAATATTAGCATATTCATACTCCTTGCTTGATTTCTAACGTAACTGCTATATTCAATTTCGTTTTTAGGCCTTATATGACAATTCCTGTGCCTAGGGTTTATTTGTATTGTTTTTAGGTATTTCGTTTCCAGGTGAAATTAGAGCAAACCATAAGCATGGATGGACTCAGGGGACATGGACGATCCTGACCATGGGCTTGGATGGCATTTTTGTAGCCTAGGGATGGTTTTAGGAAAAGCCTGCGAAGCTTCCTGCGGATAGAAATCCGCAGGTAAAAAACCAGCATCAAAGGAAGAAGACGCTGACGCGTCCCCCTCTCATTCGTCCGTTTAAAACAATCGCGCGCTTATTTTTTTCCAAGCATTGTGTTGATTTACTAATATAATAATCACTTATTATTATTATTTCAATTGAACAAGGCAGTTGGGTTGGTTAAGGCGTGCAAGCATAATCCCTTGGGACCTGAGTTCGAATGCCAGGTCCCCCCAATAATTTGTTTCCATTTTTTCCTATATAATCTCATGCAGGCTTCAAAGAATAGTCCACCATGCGCTCTAGGCATCAGCCTGCCAAGTGGCCACCATCATCAATCCAATGGTCAGGATGGAAGCACACCATATTCTCCAGTCAACCAACAGGCACTTGATCCAGAAAGTCAACGAAGGCTTGATGTTCTTGGGTCCAAAATTGCCAATACACCTCCATTCTGGGCCCAGACCCCCCCTTTGGTTCATTCCTTTTTTTTCTTTTTATTTTATATTTTCTAGTTTATTTATTAATTATTTTTTCTAATTATTATTATTATCACTAAAATTAACATAATTAATTTTTTCACAATAAAATTCAGAAAACCAAAAAAAAACATTTTTATTAATTTCAATTACTTTTTGTAAATAAATTCATTAATTAATTTAGTTGTTTAATTAGGTTAATTGTAATCTTTTCTTATTAAATAAAATCAAATCTAGAATTAGGTTTTTCCTTTGATACTTTTAATTTCTTTTTTTATTTTATTTCATTAAAAACATAAAACCACAAAAATAATTTTTCTTTAATTAATTAATTAATTAATTAGTTTAGGTTTAATTGCAAAAAGGGACAAATTCAATTATTTTCTCAAAAAAAGGGTCAAAACCCTAAGGACATCCCGATTCAATCTTTCGCGAGCATATTATTTTTAATTTGTTATTTTGATTATTTATGTATCTGCTCAGAAATGTAATAGTTGATTAGAACCTTATCGATTTCTTTTAATTTCTCGCATTTTTATTTTCCAAACGGGTTATGTTTTTGGCGATGTATATACCCGCGCCTTGTAATAGCTTGATTTACCTTTTCCGCACTTTATTTTCCGCACTCTTAACTGTTAAAAAAGGCATGAAAGACTTGTATGAAAAATAAAATCAAAGCGTAGCTCACCAATAACATGTACAAGATAAGCTTAAAAACAACACACATGCACATGCCACTCTTAGGGTACGCCTCACTGGTTACCTCGACGTGGTCGTCAAGTATAGGGTGTTTTAGAGGTCGCCCTCCTGTCTAAAGATCTGGTTGCCTCGAAACGGTTACCTCGGATAAAAAAGGATCTAGGACATTAGGGTTACCGCTAAGGCGTCCTACTATTGCTTTGGTGACCACATTGTCCCTAATAATCGAATTGACCCGAAACTCCAACGATGGTGCTACCTACCTCTCAATGGTGGGATAGCACTATCTAAAGGACTCTTACACAGCCTAATTCCTTAGAGTAGGTAGATTTCTCCTGGGTACTTGCTCTTTCAAAACAAACAAAACAACTTTTCGCACCTACACTTTCAAAAAGTTTTCAAACAAATATTTCATACACTCTTGAGGACAGATACAAGAGTTGCTTAGAAATTTTTTCAAACGAAACTTTTTTTCAAAACCCACACACACTTGAAAAGCAAACAATTTTGAAAACATAGAGCAAGTACCTAAGATCCCGTGGATAACCACGGATAGAAGGGGTGCTAACACCTTCCCTTTCTATAAATCTACCTCCCGAACCGAGAGACATCTCGAAAAAGGAATTTTGCTATGCTTTTGTCCTTTCCTTGTTGGAGAACATAAAAGACGGTGGCGACTCTTGCTTACCGCGACATTTCGCGAACCAGCTTAAAAATCAGTCAGTTCTATTTCCACCGATCACAGAACTGGCGACTCTGCTGGGGATATTATAAGTGAGGTGTACCTTAGGATTAGATCACTCTTGTTTTCAATTTCTTGTTTTGTTTGCTTTAATATTGTGGGCCTGTTTTGGAGTTTCATAGATCCTAACCCAGATATGGGGGATACCTTTTAGAAGGTAGCAACAAACTGTGAGGGAATTGTGTGGGGTATACCGACACGGTTGAAGCAGTTTGCTATGTTGATGTGGCACTTTGGTGAGTATCGGTAACCCTTGAGTCAAGTCAAGGAGAGTACGGGGCCGCCGCATGGTGTCGTGAAGCATCAACTGACCTTAGGAACCTTACTTGACCATCCTGGCCTCTTTAGGGGTAGTGAGATGACCGGCTTTGGTGCAGTCCGAAGTTGGTAGATACTCGATACTACACTCATTGAGGGTTGCTTTCTTGGAATATTTTGATCGCCAGTTCAGTGGCTAAATAAAAACAATGAACATAGAAAAAACCCAATGATATTGAGCTCCTTAGAACCCGGTTACTTTTGATAGGACAGGTTTAAGCCCACCAACTTCAAGAGGGTAACACCTAGACCTCATGCTGGCCTAAACTCTAAGGGTTGTCTTGTGTGACTTGTGTGCCTTATCATGTTTGCCTTTGTGAATACTTGTGGTATGTTTTATCATAACATCATATCATCATACCATTGCATGCATCCTGCATAAGGACTAACCTGCGTACATCTTACATAAAGACTAACCCATTTCAAGGATCTCAAGGATCTGTGATGCAGGTCATGATGAATCAACTGTCTAGCAAGGGGCAAAGGGGATTTATTTTCCTCTAGCCAAGGTTGATAACTTGAGTCAGGGGCTATGACCCACTCGATATGGTGAGCTTTGACTCTTGAAGAAGGACTCTCAACAACATAAGGTTCCTTCAATCAAGCTACCGTATTCAACTTCTAACAAGTTTCTCTATTTACCCCGCGAGATCCTTGAAAACATTGCATGCATAAATAGCATCTCATGCATCATGTGCATAAGAGGTACCCTTTTCCTACAGGTTGCTTAGTCTTCTTCGCTGTTTATTTCAGCAATCATCATGAATCCTGAACCTACTACTGAACAAGCTATCAAGGCCCTCCAGGCCCAAAACACCCAGTTTCAAGAGCTGGTCATGAGCTTAGCCCAGGGTCAACAGGAGTTGAAGACTCTGCTTTTGAAAAAGAAGAAGAAGAGGACTGTTTTGTTCAACCCTAGACACAGATCTGGGAATGGATCATAAAATGAAGCTGAGCTGACTACCCCATCTGTTGGGAAAGACAGCCCCCAAGGGAGAGAGGTTCCTAGTCCCGTGGTCTCCGACAACGAGACAGATTACAATGATGAACAGTACCCTCCTACTGAGGACAGGTAGAAACAGTTGGAGGACCGGTTAAGTGCTATGGAGATCCAACGCGTGCCTGGGTTGGATTTTGGAGATCTAGGTTTATCTTCTGGGGTGGTGATCCCACACAAGTTCAAGGCACCTGCCTTTGTGAAGTACGACGGGGCTTCCTGTCCTAAGCTGCATCTCAGATCATATGTAAGGAAGATCCAACCTTACACTGCAGACAAGAATATATGGATCCATTTCTTCCAGGATAGCCTTTCAGGGGCTCAACTCGAATGGTTCTATCAGCTGGATGGAACCAGTATTCGAAAATGGGAGGACTTGGCTACTGCATTTTATAAGCAGTATCAGTACAATTCCGACCTCGCTCCCACGCGTACCCAACTCCAGGGTATGTCACTTAGGACGGGTGAAGGTTTTAAGGAGTACGCGCAAAAGTGGAGAGACCTGGCTGGCAGGGTGCAGCCACCGTTGACTGACTGTGAACTCGTGGACATATTCTTGGGGACCCTGTCTGGTCCATTCTTCAACCATCTGATTGGTAATTCTTCTGCAGGGTTTACAGACCTCATTCTGACTGGTGAGAGGATAGAAGCTAGTATCAAGTCGGGGAAGATACAGAAAGGTGCCTCCTCGAGTACTGAAAAGAAGCCCTTCAAGAAGGAAGCTAGTGCTGTTTATGGTCCAAGGAGACAGAACAAACCAGAACGCCGCCAAGCTGTCAACGCGGTGGTAATTTCAAAGCCTGTTGCTGCTCCTCAGCAATACAACCAGCCAAGGGGTGAGAGACCCAAAAGGCAGTACACTCGGCTTAGTATGACCCTGTCCCATATATTTCCACAACTACTGTCAACCAATCTGGTAACTGTCAAAGAAGCTCCGAAGGTTGTAAACACAACATCTCCGAAGTACAATCCCAACGCCCGCTGCGCTTATCACTCTGACAGCCCGGGGCATACTACGAATGATTGTTGGGCTCTGAGGAATAAGGTTCAAGACCTTATTGATGCTAAAGAGGTTCAGTTCGAGGCGCCCGAGAGGCCTAATGTGGTGACAGCTCCCATGCCCAATCATGGAGTAAATGCTATTGAGGACGACGTGAAGGAATCCGAATTTGACAGCTGTATCTACCCAACGACCGACGGTGGACCAAGCAACTGGACTGCCAAAGACTTCACACCTATTACTTTTGTCACTCAGTAATGAACTCCTTTGTTTTAAATTTGTAACGAACAATAGTTTGAAACTCTATGGCCCGATGTCTTACCCGTGGCACCGTGGCTTCATTTGTGAGGGCTTATTATTTGTCACTTTCATATATCATGAATAAAAGCATTGGACGTTTTTCGCATTTCAAATCTTGCGCTCCCTTTATTTCTTTATATATTGCAAAATAGCTATATTTACACACACTCACCTATACAGGTTCCAATCCACTTTGGATCTCACTGGTAACGACTCTGCTACTGCCAGTTATGACTTCGAAAATCCGATCAACTTAGCCGAAGACGAAGGTGAAGATGATTGTGAAGTGCCTGGTGAGCTTGCAAGACTGTTACTCCAGGAAGAGAGGGCCATTCAGCCACATGAAGAGCCAGTGGAAACGGTAAATCTGGGTACTGAGACAGACATAAAGGAAGTCAAGATTGGTGCCAATCTAGAGCTCAGTGTGAACAACGGTTGATTCAGATGTTGCATAATTACGTGGAAATCTTTGCCTGGTCTTACGAAGACATGCCTGGGTTGGATACCGACATTGTGGTTCATCACCTGCCTACCAAGGAAGAATGCCCTCCGGTAAAATAAAAGGTCTGTCGTATGCGTCCAGAGATGTCCGAGAAAATCAAAGCTGAGGTTATGAAACAATTTGACACCGGTTTTCTAGTAGTGACTTCTTACCCTCAGTGGGTTGCCAACGTGGTTCCAGTGCCGAAGAAAGATGGTAAGGTCCGAATGTGTGTTGATTACAGGGATTTGAACAGGGCAAGCCCTAAGGATGATTTGCCTCTGCCTCACATTGACGATCTGGTTGACAATACTGCTCAGCATAAGGTATTCTCCTTCATGGATGGGTTCTCAGGTTATAATCAGATCAAGATGGCTCCTGAAGACATGGAGAAGACCACTTTTGTTACTCAGTGGGGCACCTTTTGCTACAAGGTCATGCCTTTTGGGTTGAAAAATGCTGGGGCAACCTACCAACGTGCCATGGTTGCTTTATTTCATGACATGATCCATCACGAGATCGAAGTATATGTCGACGATATGATTGCAAGGTCCCAAACTGAGGAGGAACACCTTGACCATCTACAGAAGCTGTTTGACCGGTTGAAGTTGTACAAGCTGAGGTTGAACCCGAACAAGTGCACCTTCGGGGTGAGGTCTGGAAAACTATTGGGTTTCGTCGTGAGCGACAAAGGGATTCAAGTGGACCCTTCCAAAGTGAAAGCCATACAAGAGATTCCAACTCCCAAGACAGAGAAAGAAATCAGAGGCTTTCTAGGACGACTGAACTACATTGCCCGATTCATCTCGCACCTAACTGCTACCTGTGAACCAATCTTCAAGCTACTGAAGAAAGATCAAGTAGTACGTTGGAACGATGAATGTCAGGCCGCTTTCGAAAGAATCAAAGAGTATCTCCAAGAACCACCCATTCTTATGCCACCGGTTGAAGGGAGACCTCTAATACTATACTTGACAGTACTTGACAGCTCAATGGGGGTGTGTGCTGGGGCAGCATGACGAGTCTGGCCGAAAAGAGCATGCTATTTATTACCTTAGCAAAAAGTTTACCGACTGTGAGACCCGATACTCACTGCTCGAGAAAACTTGCTGCGCTTTGGTATGGGCTGCTCGCCGGCTGAGACAGTATATGTTAACTTACACTACTTTGTTGATTTCAAAAATGGATCCAATCAAGTATATCTTCGAAAAGCCCGCCTTGTCCGGAAGAATAGCAAGATGGCAGATGATCTTGACAGAATACGCCATCCAGTACACGACTCAAAAGGCAATCAAGGGAAGTGTATTGGCAGACCATTTGGCACACCAGGCAGTGGATGATTACCAGTCTATGAACTTTGAATTTCCAGACGAGAATATCATGGTAGTAACTGATTGTGAAGTACCTGGACCGGATGAAGGACCTGAGGAAGGATCCCGATGGTCTATGCACTTTGACGGAGCCTCAAACGCTTTGGGTAATGGCATTGGCGCTGTGATCATATCCCCAAAAGGCACTCATACTCCACTTACCGCCTGACTATGTTTCAACTGCACCAACAACATGGCGGAGTATGAAGCATGCATCATGGGTCTTCGAGCTGCAATCGACTTAAGGATCAAGTTCCTGAGTGTCTTCGGAGATTCCGCTCTCGTGATCAGCTAGATCAAAGGCGAGTGGGATACGAAACACCCAAATCTTATTCCTTACAAGGAGTATGTGTTGACATTGATCCCCCATTTCGAAGAGATAACCTTTGAGCACTTCCCAAGAGAGGAGAATCAGTTGGCGGACGCGCTAGCTACGATGTCTTCTATGTTCAAGGTCAAATGGTACAACGAGGCTCCCCGGATTATCATTTGGAAATTGGATGAACCTGCATATTGATGTGATCTTGAGGCTGAAGTGGTAACTGAAAAACCTTGGTATCATGAAGTGAAGAGATACTTGGAAGCTAAAGAATACCCCGAGGGTGCATCCGTCAATGACAAGAAGTTTCTGAGAAGGTTCGCAGCGAAGTTCTTCCTCAGCAACGACCTTCTCTACAAGCGAAACCATGATTCAACCTTACTGCGTTGTGTGGATAAGACTGAAGCAGAAAGAATCATGGCAGAGCTGCATGAAGGTACATTCGGAACGCATTCCAGTGGACATACTATGGCAAAGAAAATCCTTCGGGCAGGATATTTCTGGTCCACAATGGAAGCCGACTGTTACCAGCATTCTCGGACGTGTCACAAATGCCAGATCTATGCTGATAAGGTGCACGTTCCTCCAGTTCCTCTGAACGTCTTGACAGCACCTTGGCCTTTTGCAATGTGGGGCATTGATATGATCAGCAAGATCAGACCTACGACATCCAACGGGCATCGCTTCATCCTGGTAGCAATTGATTACTTCACGAAGTGGGTTGAAGCAGCTTCCTACGCTACGGTAACCAAGAACGTCGTGACACGGTTCATTCGGCATAACCTGATCTGTCGATACGGTGTCCCGGAGAGGATCATTACGGACAATGGTACCAATCTCAACAACAAGATGATCACTGAGCTCTGCGAGTAATTCAAGATACAGCACCACAACTCTTCTCCCTACCGGCCGAAGATGAATGGGGCTATCGAAGCAGCAAATAAGAATATCAAGAAGATTATGCAGAAGATGACAATGACGTACAAAGATTGGCACGAGATGTTACCGTTCGCTCTTCATGGGTACCGTACCTCAGCACGGACGTCAACAGGGGCAACAGCCTTTTCCTTGGTTTATGGCATGGAGGCAGTCTTGCCTATTGAAGTCCAGATACCCTCTCTCCGGATAATGAAGGATGCAGGTTTGAGCGAAGATGACTGGATCCAGACTCGACTTGATCAATTAAATCTAATCGATGAAAAGAGACTCACCGCTATTTGTCATGGTCAAACGTACCAAAAACAGATGATCAGGGCATTTAACAAGAAAGTCAGACGCCAAGAGTATCAAGTCGGAGACCTGGTAATCAAGCGCATCATTCTTCCTCAAAGTGATCCCAGGGGCAAATGGACCCCTACGTACGAAGGGCCATTTGTGATTAAACATATCTTCTCAGGAGGAGCTATGATTCTAACCACCATGGATGGTGACGACCTTCCTCACCCCGCCAATGCAGACATAGTAAAAAGATACTACGCATGAATTAAAGACCCGCTAGGTTGACATACCTAGGCAAAAATAAGGGCTTCCCGGCGAACCAAAAGGGTTCGGGCAAAAATAAGGGATGAAATGAAAAAAAACTGTACACCCGGCAAGTCGAAAACCTGAAAAGGCGGCTTGGGCAAAAATGGGTATCCCGGTGGACTGAAAAACCGAAAGGACGGTCCAGGCAAAAGTTAGGGATAAAGCGTAATACTATGTCTCATTGGATCACCTTGCATCCAGAATTCGGCATCAACTATCAAGTTTAGACGACACCGATCAGTCAGCTTCATCTTCAACTAAAGCAGCAGAGTGATGAGACGCTTGAAGACATAAAGGCGATAGCAGAATTGGAACCCAGTGGGATCTTTCACATAGCTGTTTTGTTTTCCTTTGTACAAATTGTATAAACTCTATTCTGTTCGGCGGCGTTCTCTTACTAGGACGTCAGCCTCTTGTACACAAACGCCTATTTACAGGCAAAGTTCAAAATCAATACAAGCTCATTTCTCAGACAAATTGCTAATTGTTTTTCCTTTATCTGTTTTGTTTTGCAAAGAACGTCCAATGTTCATTTTTTGATATATGCATTTGACACTAATTGCTAATCATAAATATTTGCATGCGAAAAAAAGGACTAATTACAGGTGACATCAGAAACAGGGGCAATAATGAGTTGTCTAAGCGATCTAGTTGCTCTGTCCACCAAGGTACCAAGGTAGGTTCGGCTGAAGAATGTAACCAGGATACCTTCACTCCCCGCAGAGTAAGACAAGACTCAGCAATACTCTCCTCAAGCAGAGTTGGTCTCCCATCAACCCCGAAAAGGCACAGTATCTCCAGCAAGTCAGCGATACTCTCCCCAAGCAGAGTTAGTCTACTGTCAGCCTTAAGGAAGTTGGATATCCCCAGAAGATCTCAATATTCCCAAGCGGAGTATACAGATGTTCCTAAGCAAGCATCCCCGGCAGTCTTAATATAAGATTGTTCCCCGGCGGAATACAGACACCCCAATGGAGCCATCCCCCAGTACAGTTCAAAAGTTTCCCCAGGAGAGTTGAATCAACATCCCCAGTAGATTCTGGAAGCTTATCCCCCACAGAGTACGAAAGCTTCTCCCCGACTTTATTCAAAGGTTATTCCCCACCAGAGCTTATAACTGGGTTATCCTCAGCTAATTACCACAGAAAGATCGTCCTCGGCGAAGTTCTTCCAATCCTCAGCGGAGTTCATTCATCAAATTCCCCAACAAAACTTATCAACGGTGTCCCCAGCGGAGTTATTACCAAAATCTCAGCGAAGTATCTCTTCCCACAGAGTAATTCCCCGCAAATTAATCTCTTCACAAGTTTATTCCCCAACGGAGTCATCTTCTCCTACCGGTTTTTCTTGCAATCTTCATCCCCAGCGGAAACGAAGAACCCTACTCTTCAACATCAGCCCAGGATTCAACAAGCTCCCGGCACTCGTCAAAGATTTACTTCCCCAGACGAAAATACATTCATAAACATTTCACATCTCTTGCTTACATACATGATAAAGTGCATACTACACTATCTCTGAACATCATGACATCATGCATTTCATACATCATGACATTGCATACAACTGATGTTTTGCCTTTTCAGGAAAAAGGTTAATCCAAAGATGATTACTATCAACTGTCGCAGTTCCAGATTCGATACCTGTATCTAGCCAGGGCATATCTGTGAGCGACTAATTGTAGATTCGATACCTGTATCCAGCCAGGGCATATCTACATGAAGAGTTTAGAGATTCGATACCTGTATCCATCCAGGGCATATATGTAGACGACTAATTCTAGATTCGACACCTGTATATAGCCAGGGCATATCTGTGAGTGATCTGATTGTAGATTCGGTACTTGTATCCATCCAGGGCATATCTGCATGAAGAGTTTGGAGATTCGATACCTGTATCCAGCCAGGGCATATTTGTAGACGAACAATCCCAGATTCGATACCTGTATCTAGCCAGGGCATATCTGTGAGTAATTGATTGTAGATCCGATACCTGTATCCAGCCAGGGCATATCTGCATGAAGAGTTTAGAGATTCGATACCTGTATCCAGCCAGGGCATATTTGTAGACGACCAATTCCAGATTCGATTCCTGTATCTAGCCAGGGCATATCTATGAATAATTGATTGTAGATTCGACACCTGTATCCAGCCAGGGCATGTCTGCATGAAGAGTTTAGAGATTCGATACCTGTATCCAGCCAGGGCATATCTGTAGATGACTAATTCCAGATTCGATACCTGTATCCAGCCAGGGCATATCTGTGAGTGATTGATTGTAGATCTGATACCTGTATCCAGCCAGGGAATATCTGCATGAAGAGTTTAGAGATTCGATACCTGTATCCAGCCAGGGCATATCTGTAGACGACTAATTCCAGATTCAATACCTGTATTCAGCCAGGGCATATCTGTGAGTGATTGATTGTAGATTCGATACCTGTATCTAGCCAGGGCATATCTGCATGAAGAGTTTAGAGATTCGATACCTGTATCCAGCCAGGGCATATCAGTAGACGACTAATTCCAGATTCGATACCTGTATCTTGCCAGGGAATATCTGTGAGTAATTGATTGTAGATTCGATACATGTATCCAGCCAGGGCATATCTGCATGAAGAGTTTAGAGATTCGACACCTGTATCTAGCCAGGGCATATCTGTAGACGACTAATTCCAGATTCGATACCTGTATCTAGCCAGGGCATATCTGTGAGTAATTGATTGTGGATTCGATACCTGTATCCAGCCAGGGCATATCTGCATGAAGAGTTTAGAGATTCGATACCTGTATCCAGCCAGGGCATATCTGTAGATGACTAATTCTAGATTCGATACCTGTATCTAGCTAGGGCATATCTGTGAGTAATTGATTGTCGATTCGACACCTGTATCTAGCCAGGGCATATCTGCATGAAGAGTTTGAAGTTCCAGATTCGATACTTGTATCCAGCCAGGGCATATCTGTAGACGACCAATTGTAGATTCGATACCTGTATCTAGCCAGGGCATATCTGCATGAAGAGTTTGAAGATCAACCCCTGAAACAAGCCAGGAAATTATCCTTCTTTCTCAGGTACACAAGTTCTCGCTAAGGAATCTCTTACGCGATCGACGCACATTTCCAAATGGCATCTATAAGCCCATTCCCGACAAAGTTCTATCACATCTCCAGATGGAATCTATAAGCCCATCCTCCTATCCATCATATCTCTAAATGGCATCTGTAAGCCCATTCCCTATATCACACTGCTGATGCTCCACTATGCGAGTGCAAATTTCTGGGCACTTTAGTGTTCAATCATCTTCCACCTTCGGATCACGAAAGGCACGCAAGCCAATCTACATCCTCAAGTTTAAGAAGATTGAACAGGGGCAACTGTTGTACCCCAAAATTTTCCCTCCCATATTCTTCAAAGTTTATCAAGAATTCATCTCCAAATGGTTCAAGATTTCTCAAGGGTTGCACAGTCCTAACACCTCCTAAGCCAGTTCAAAACTAGGGTTTTGGTTCCTTCAAAGAATTTGAGGTTTTCAAGGGCTCAATAAAGTCTCATAGGCCTACATACATTGTCAATCATCTACATGCCAAGTTTCAAGGCTCACAGGGTCAAGTTGCACACTCAAAATCCCTATTTGGTTCACAATCAACTATAGGGGCAAAATGGTCATTTTATAGTCAAAAGTCAAAAATTTTGGTCAACATCTTATTTTGAGCATACAATCATCATTTGATCAAGTCTTGATCATGATTCCACAAGAATGGCTCAAAAATCATCAAAGATGCAAAAGTTTCCATTTTGGGACAGCTGAAAAGTCAACTGTAACTTGACCAGGGCATAACTTTTTCATGGTTCATTAGAAAAATCCAATCCAATGCTCATTTTGAAGGGGATGACATTTCCTACAACTCATCTTCATATTCCAAGTCCAAGAAATGCTCTCACAAAAAGTTATCAATTTCTACATTATAGGTCAATTTCAAAAGTCAACAAAAATGCACTTTAAGTCAAAGACCATAACTTGAGATTGGTAAATCCAAATTACATGGGACCAAAGGCATTTGTTATAGAACTTCAAGACCTTTCCAAAATGTCCTAGAACATGTTCATATGATCAAAATTGAGCAAGATATGCATTGGAGAAGTTGGGAAATGTTTATGAATTTGCAAAAGTCAACTATCCTTAAAACTTCAATTTTTGACAAAAGGGCCCACTTTCTTCCACTTGATTCAGCCTTGTCATGCCATACACGTGTCCCATGCTTAATTTCAAGATCAAACATTTATTTTTCTATTTTATTTAATTTTTATTGATTTAATTCATTTTAAATCCATAATAATTCAAATAAAATCTAAAAAAATTAATGCAATAGCATCTTTTGGTTTGAATAGCTTTTATATGTCATATGCCATCTACCAAATTCGTGCCAAGCCTTTTTGTGCATAAAATCCAAGATTTGCTCCAAACATGGAAAGTTCTTCAATGGTGGTCAACAAGATCTCAAGGCTTCAATGCACAAGGATACAGGCTCAGCTGCTGACCTAATTTCGTTCACACATACATAAGCAAGCATTACAAACCTAATTGACAACCCATGCCTTGCTAAAACGGCCAGAGCAAAATTCAAAAATTGTCAAAAAAGTGTGAGATCAAAAAGAGTGTTGCAAGCATTTTCAGATCAAAAGGAGAACGTGACATCCTTCCTTGCCATCCCCTGAAGCCAAAGCGACCATAAACGCATCCTAAGACCACCTATCAAGCACTGTAAGTACTCACGAAGTCACCTCTGAACATGGAATCGTGTTTCTCCATTCTTGCATTTTTTCTCAAAAATATTAGCATATTCATACTCCTTGCTTGATTTCTAACGTAACCGCTATATTCAATTTCGTTTTTAGGCCTTATATGACAATTCCCGTGCCTAGGGTTTGTTTGTATTGTTTTTAGGTATTTCGTTTCCAGGTGAAATTAGAGTAAACCATAAGCATGGATGGACTCAGGGGACATGGACGATCCTGACCATGGGCTTGGATGGCATTTTTGTAGCCTAGGGATGGTTTTAGGAAAAGCATGCGAAGCTTCCTGCGGATAGAAATCCGCAGGTAAAAAACCAGCATCAAAGGAAGAAGACGCTGACGCGTCCCCCTCTCATTCGTCCGTTTAAAACAATCGCGCGCTTATTTTTTTTTCAAGGCATTGTGTTGATTTACTAATATAATAATCACTTATTATTATTATTTCAATTGAACAAGGTAGTTGGGTTGGTTAAGGCGTGCAAGCATAATCCCTTGGGACCTGGGTTCGAATCCCAGGTCCCCCAAATAATTTGTTTCCATTTTTTCCTATATAATCTCATGCAGGCTTCAAAGAATAGTCCACCATGCGCTCTAGGCATCAACCTGCCAAGTGGCCACCATCATCAATCCAATGGTCAGGATGGAAGCACACCATATTCTCCAGTCAACCAACAGGCACTTGATCCAAAAAGTCAACGAAGGCTTGATGTTCTTGGGCCCAAAATTGCCAATACACCTCCATTCTGGGCCCAGACCCCCCCTTTGGTTCATTCCTTTTTTTTTCTTTTTATTATATATTTTCTAGTTTATTTATTAATTATTTTTTCTAATTATTATTATTATCACTAAAATTAACATAATTATTTTTTTCACAATAAAATTCAGAAAACCAAAAAAAAACATTTTTATTAATTTCAATTACTTTTTGTAAATAAATTCATTAATTAATTTAGTTGTTTAATTAGGTTAATTGTAACCTTTTCTTATTAAATAAAATCAAATCTAGAATTAGGTTTTTCCTTTGACACTATTAATTTCTTTTTTTATTTTATTTCATTAAAAACATAAAACCACAAAAATACTTTTTCTTTAATTAATTAATTAATTAGTTATTAGGTTTAATTGCAAAAAGGGACAAATTCAATTCTTTTCTCAAAAAAAAGGGTAAAAACCCTAAGGACATCCCGATTCAATCTTTCGCGCGCATATTATTTTTAATTCATTATTTTGATTATTTATGTATCTGCTCAGAAATGTAATAGTTAATTAGAACCTTATCGATTTCTTTTAATTTCTCGCATTTTTATTTTCCAAACGGGTTATGTTTTTGGCGATGTATATACCCGCGCCTTGTAATAGCTAGATTTACCTTTTCCGCACTTTATTTTCCGCACTCTTAACTGTTAAAAAATGCATGAAAGACTTGTATGAAAAATAAAATCAAAGCGTAGCTCACCAATAACATGTACAAGATAAGCTTAAAAACAACACACATGCACATGCCACTCTTAGGGTACGCCTCACTGGTTGCCTCGACGTGGTCGTCAAGTATAGGGTGTTTTAGAGGTCGCCCTCCTGTCTAAAGATCCGGTTGCCTCGAAACGGTTGCCTCGGATAAAAAAGGATCTAGGACATTAGGGTTATCGCTAAGGAGTCCTACTATTGCTTTGGTGACCACATTGTCCCTAATAATCGAATTGACCCGAAACTCCAACGATGGTGCTACCTACCTCTCAATGGTGGGATAGCACTATCTAAAGGACTCTTACACAGCCTAATTCCTTATAGTAGGTAGATTTCTCCTGGGTACTTGCTCTTTCAAAACAAACAAAACAACTTTTCGCACCTACACTTTCAAAAAGTTTTCAAACAAATATTTCATACACTCTTGAGGACAGATACAAGAGTTACTTAGAAATTTTTTCAAACGGAACTTTTTTTCAAAACTCACACACACTTGAAAAGCAAACAATTTTGAAAACATAGATCAAGTACCTAAGAGCCCGTGGATAACCATGGATAGAAAGGGTGCTAACACCTTCCCTTTCTATAAATCTACCTCCCGAACCGAGAGACATCTCGAAATAGGAATTTTGCTGTGCTTTTGTCCTTTCCTTGTTGGAGAACATAAAAGACGGTGGCGACTCTTGCTTACCGCGACATTTCACGAACCAGCTTAAAAAACAATCAGTTCTATTTCCACCGATCACAGTTTTCCATGGGCTCTTAGTTACTTATTTTAGATCACTTGCTTTGCTTTTGCAATTGTTTGAAATGGTGCTTTGTGTGGTTTTTGAAAGTATTTTGAAAAGAGGCCATCGTTTAGGAATTCTTTGTAAGTATTCTTGTTCGTAAGAATGTATACAAAGATGTTTTTCTTTTGAAAAATGTTTCAATGTTTTGAAAGTTGTTTGGAAAATGTTTTGAAATGTGTGTGTTTGTTTGAAAATAGAAAGGATTGTTTTTGAAATGATCAAGTAACTAGAAGCTATCTACCTACTCAAAAGTCTTTCCTATACATTTTTATTTCTTTGATATTGTTGACCTACCATTGTTTTGCTAGATAAACCTATCTTTGGATGTTAAACGGGACGGGTGTGGATCATCGTATGACCATGAAAACAATATTTATAAGTATCTTTAGCAAGTTTTGAGGGACCAAGATCATTTGTTTAGGAAACTTGTGATAGCGTCATCGAGGGACTATGATCTTTTTGTTTGTATTGTTTTGCCAAGATACCTAGCATGCATACCATGTCTATTTTGTTAAGGCAACCAAGTGGGTGAAACCCTAGGGGTGCTTGTGTGCAAGGTGTTGTCATTTTTCATGCATTTTGTTTGTCTTGTATTAGGTCATGTCTATTTGTTTGATTTTTGTCTTATCATACAAACCCTAGTTTACTAAACATGCATATAATGCGATAAATTGTGTAAAGTAAATCAAAACTATTACAACAATATTATGGGAAGGGGGATACAAGTTTTGAATGGGGATATTTGCACAAATTAAAACCCTAATTCACTATTACAACCCAATTGAATTTATTGTACAATAAATAAATAAACAATTATTTAAATATGCAATAAAATGTAATTATGCAAAAAATGTTTTGTAATTGTTTTAAGTATGAGAAAATTAATTATTTAATCCCTAGAAATAAGAAAAAAATAATGTTATTATTTTTGAAAGGGGAAACCCTAATTTTTGTTTTAAAAGAAAATATTGTTTTCTATATTATTTTTGCCCATTTTTTATACAAGTAAATATTAATTAATATTATTAACAAATAATAAAAATTAAAATATGCATGGAAAAAATATTTTATGTATATGAATAATAAAATAAAATGTATAGTATTTATTTAAGTATATTCACAATTTATTTAAGAAAATAAAGTATATTTATTTGAATAATCAATATTTTATGCAAAAAATAAAATAAAAAAAATAAAATAAAATGCAAAAAATTAAGAAAATATTTTTGAGATTTTTTAATGTTCAGAAAAAAAATATTAAAGTCAATAAACACAAAAATAAAAAGAAAATATGAAAAATATAAAAAAATGCAAAGGGGGGGTGCAAATAGGAAACAAGGGGGTGTGGAAAGTTAGAATAGGAGGCCCAAGGCACGCCAGCCCCAGGACTTCGTCCCTGTCCTCCAGTCTTCTTCCAAAACACGCGCATCTGTGTACAAACTCGTATCTTGCTCTAGCTTGCATAAAATCAAAAACTCATAACACAAAAAATGTAGCTTATGAACTCACGATTCCAATGATATAAAATTCATGACCTAACTCTCAAAGATCAGGGAGAATTTTAATGGCCCTAATTTCTGACCTAGTTTTTCAGCATGTTCAACAAGCAAATACTCTTAGCTCAGTTAATATAAATGGAAACTACACATGTGTACAACTTAAACAAGTTAAGGACTACATTTTTGCTTCACAAATCGTGACCTAAGGATGCCTAAATAGAGAGATAGAAACTTGAGAATTACCTTGTTCAGTTGAGTTTGAATATGGCAATGTGGGAACTTTGAGTGAGGCCTGAAGATCTTGTGAGCTTCCTTGAAGTTCCCTCAAGCTTTTCCAATGCTCAGCTTTCCTTGTAGATGCTTGAATCTCCCTTTAGAAGTCAACCTGCAAACCTTCAAAAATGAAAATGGTGAAGCTTGAAAAAGGGAACACAGTTGCAAGACAAAGTCCTGGATAGTTTAGGTAGGATGTATGTAATGTGTTTGAAGTCTTAAAATGAGAAACGCGCGAGCCAATATTGAAATGGCTTGAGTTCTGCAGATGATGCCCTGTTTAGGCAGAAAAATGTGATTTTGGTGTTTGAGAGTGTTTGGGATGCTATGGATTCGTGTATTGTCTTGTTACAAGGTTCTGAAGTTGGTTCAAATGATGCCAAGGCTTGCCTTTATCAGATACACAAGTTGTATTGACTTTTGCAAGTTTGCTTGCTTTTGAAGAAAGTTGACATGACCAATGCCAAAGGCCTGTACAGGTTTGCTTGCTAGCTGCATAGGGTTGGTGTACTTTGCCTGATGTTTGTGGATCTTGTTTGCAACAAAATATCAGGTTCACGGCTCAAGAAATGCAAAGTTGTAAAAGTCTAGCTTTATCAAAGTACAATCATGTTTGAAACTGATTTGCAACTTGTAACATTGTGAAAATGCCTTGAACAAAAGTGATAAATTGCCATTTTCCTTTCTTCGATTCTCCCTAACCATAAATGATCTTGGAGAGTTATAGGACATTTTGGAAAGCTTGTAATATGCTCTAAAATACATATTTGAAATGCATTTTGATATTACTCTTGGAACTAGGTGAAAAGTTGACATAAAGTTAGGTCAAAAATCTGCCTAAACTAGGGCAAAATTTCACTAAGTTAAAAAGTTTATGGACCCTTATTCACAAAATCATAACTTGAGATCCAAGCATCTTTTTGGAAAACTTTGTGAATCAAAGTTGTAGATTTCATGGAGGAATACAACTTTCATGTTGGAAGTTTTCTTTGAATCCAATTGCATCATGGTGAAAAAGTTGTGGAAATTGAGAAAAATAAGAAAATTTCCATACTTAGAAATTTTCTAAGTTATGAAATTTTTTCAAATTAAACCCTAATTTGCAATTTTAGGTTTCTTCATCAACAAGTTTCACATTTTTACATATCTTGATGAATTATAACCCTTGGCACTTGATTTTGACCAAAAATGTCAAAGTTTGACTTTTCAGTGTAAAATTGATTTTTGATCAGTTGACTGGAAAATTCATCTGTCAATTCAATGCATTTGAGATCTTTTGAACTATGTGATTAAGTCAAGATGATTCCATTGAGTCCTTGAAATCATGCTTGAAGCCAATTGGTCATTGGCTAGGTTAAAAATCAGATATTTCCCTTTCTCAGTCAAAACCCTAATTTTGACCTTTTTGCCCTTTTGATGATCTGATCAATTTTCTTGAGGAGTTGTGATCCAAACTTGATCAAATGGTACATAGGAGCCTAGAATGTGATTGTGGATAAAAAATTATGAAGTTTGACTATAAATTGACCATGGTTGACTTTTCCCTCAATACAACTAATTTTTAGGTCAACTGTCCAATGGACTGGGCAAAAATGTGATTCAAGGCTTGAAACTTGGTATGGGCAATCTTGGGGGTCCAAGATGGTTTATGAAAGTCACATGAAGCATTGATGGTCCAAAAATCCTTGTGCAAACTCAAACCCTAAATTCAGGTCATCAGTGCAAGGTGAGGTCTTGAGCTGAGCAAACCCTTATCCTGTCTTGAGTCCAAGAAGTCTTGTGAGGAAAAATCTTGATAATATGAGAGGGAAAATTTTGGGGTACAACAACTTCCCCTGTTCAATCTTCTTGAACCTGAAGAGTTCGATTGGCGAGTTTGTCGTTCGTGACTCGAAGGTAAAAGATGATTGGACATTAGAGTGCCCGTAAATTTGCACTCGTCAAAGTGTAGTTGAGGAAATGGGCTTAAAGATTCCATTTGGAGATGTGATATAATCTTGTTGGAGATGGGCTTCAAGATGCCATCCTAATATGTTTGCTGAGTTATAAGTTGTAAGTCAGAAGAATAAGTATCATAATGGTATCCGTGTCTGGAACGTATCTGCACTGTATCTGGGGACTGAATCTGAATGAGCAAAGGAATAGCATCCGTATCTGGAGCGTATCCAAGTTGTATCTGAACTTTGAATCTGAATAACCAATAGAATAGCATCCGTGTCTGGAGCGTCTCTGAGCTGGGGAAAATCAGAATAGGTGACAGAACGGCAACCGTGTCTGGAGTGTATCTGGACTGTATCTGAAGTTTTGAATCTGAATGGGCAGCAGAATGACTTCCGTGTCTGGAGTGTATCTGAACTAGAATTTGAATAAGTGACAGAATGACTTCCGTGTCTGGAGTGTATCTGAACTTGAAATTGATAGTTGAATCTGAATGAGAAATAGAATGGCTTATGTGTCTGGAGCGTATGTAATCTGTATCTGATAGTTAAAATCTGAATAAGTATCAGGACGGCATCCGTATCTGGAGCGTATCTGAACTGTATCTGAAATATGAATCTGAATGAGCAACAGAATGACTTCCGCGTCTGGAGTGTATCTGTACTTTATCATGATTTTATACTGTTAATGGTAGCTCGTCAATCTTATCCTGAAAAGGGTAAAATGTTAGCTGAAACACAAAGTTATGTTGCATGAAATGTATGATGCAATATAGGTGTTTTGTCAATGTTTATGATATATGAATGTAATGTATGTGCATGTAAGCTGATTTGCTGTATTGCGGAGGAAAATAAATCCTTGAGGGATGGGGATAATGAAACCCTTGACTGTTGCTGGGGAAAATAAATCCTTGACTGCTGAGGATAAGAAAATCCTGGGCGACTGTTGGAGATTAAAAATCTTGACAACTTCTGTGGGGATGTGAGGATCCTTCATGTCTTGAAGTTGGAGTATTGATAAAAATTCTGTTGTGAGAGTAATGCCAAAATGCTTGAGAAATCTGCTTGGGAAATCCAGAGAACTTTGATGACTTCCAATGGGGTTACACAATGGGAATCCTTACTCGGTTGGGGAATAGGGAAAACTATGATAATTTATGCGGGGAACTAAGAATGAGAATCTTCATTATGTTGAGGAGTAATGAAAACTTTGGTGACTTCACTGGGGAAATGAGAATGAGAATCTTCAATCTGTTGGGGAGCCATGAAAACTTTGGCGACTTAATGCTGAGGAGTAATGACGACTCTGTGGGGGAGATTTTACTGTTGGGAGTAAGTTTAGGAGTTTTCGGTTGTCTGCCACTCTACTGGGAAGTTATCCTAGGTTGGGGAGAGACAAAAGTTTAACTATTATCTGATTGATTTCTGGGCTTCAAGATAACTTGCTGGGGAATTTGGAGAAACTAGATGGTTTCCGCCGGGGGATTGATAGTCTTGATTCGACTGGGGATGAAGGTTTCAGTTCCGCTGGGGATCTGTTTTGGCTCTGCTGTGGATTGGAAGTTTGAAGACTTAAGTCTGATGGGAATTAAAGGTTTGAAATTATAACTCCGCTAGGGATATGTATTTCAAGGTTTTAGCTCCACTGGGGATCTAGATGATGTACTGTAGGGATTACTCCTGGAATAGCCTAAAGACATTTTCCTATCCTTTCAACATGTCAGTAATTTTTCTTTTTCATCCTGTTTATTTGTAAACATTAATTATGTTCAAATGCATATGTTCATCAATGAATCATTGGATGTTTTTGCAAGTGTAAAAGAAAAAGACAAATAGTTTTTCTGTACTTTGAAAGAGATATCTTTGTATTTACTTTGAATAAGTGTTTTGTACAAAGGAGGCGAACATCCTAGTAAGAGGATGATGTCATAAAAGTAAGAAAAATTTTATACAAAGAAAGATAACTATGTGTGTAAAAATCCCATGGGGTTCCCATTCTGCTATAGCCTTCGTATCTCTGAATATCTTGTCCATCCGTTTCTTCGTCTGAAGATGATTGGATTGATCAGAAGCTCAGAGTTTGTCTGTGAAGAGATTTTCCTTAAAGTGATCCGACGAGACATAGTCATACGCTTTAATTCCCCAACTTTTTCCTGGACCGCCCTTTCGGGTTTTCAGTCCTTCGGGAAACCCTTTTTTGCCCAAGTCGCCCTTTCGGGTTTTCAACTTTCCGGGTCTATAGATATTTTTTATTTATCCCTAATTTTTTCCTGAACCGCCCTTTCGGGTTTTCGATTCATCGGAATGCCCTTTTTTTGCCTAGGTGTGTCAACCTAGCGGGTCATTTATGCGTAGTATCTTTTGACTATGTCTGCGTTCGCAGGGTGCGGCAAGTCGTCACCGTCCATGGTGGTTAAGATCATTGCTCCACCAGAAAAGATGTTCTTGATTAGAAATGGTCCTTCGTTGGTAGGATTCCATTTGCCCCTGGGATCACTTTGCGGCAAAATGATGCGCTTGATTACTAGATCTCCAACTTGATATACCTGGCGTCTGACTTTCTTGTTGAAAGCTTTGATCACCGTTTTTGATACGTCTGACCGTGGCAAACAGTAGTAAGTCTCTTTTCGTCAATCAAGTTAAGTTGATCAAGTCGGGTTTGAATCCAATCGTCTTCACCCAAACCAGCATCCTTCATGATTCATAAGGAGGGAATCTGAACCTCAATAGGTAAAACAGCCTCCATGCCATATACCAAGGAATAAGGTGTTGCCCCAGTTGATGTGCGTGCCGTGGTACGGTACCCGTGAAGAGAAAATGGTAGCATTTCATGACAGTCCTTGTAGGTGACTGTCATATTTTGTATGATCTTCTTGATATTTTTGTTAGCAGCTTCAATCGCACCATTCATCTTTGGCCGGTAGGGAGATGAATTGTGATGTTGAATCTTGAACTGCTCGCACAAAGCGGTGATCATAGTATTGTTAAGGTTTGTACCATTATCAGTGATGATCCTTTCGGGGATATCGTACCGGCAAATAAGGTTCTGCTTGATGAAGCGGGCAACAACATTCTTAGTCACGGATGCGAAGGAAGCTTCTTCGACCCACTTGGTGAAGTAGTCAATGGCCACCAGAATGAAACGATGTCCATTGGATGCTGTAGGCTTGATTTCTCATATCATGTCGATTCCCCACATAACGGATGGCCAAGGAGCTGTTAGGACATTTAGAGGAGTAGGAGGCACGTGCACCTTGTCTGCATAGATTTTACATTTGTGACAAGTGCAGGAGTGTTGATAACAGTCAGCTTCTATGGTAGACCAGTAATAGCCTACCCGTAGAATCTTCTTAGCCATCATATGCCCGCTAGAGTGAGTGTCGAAGGTGCCTTCATGCAATTCAGCCATAATTCTTTCAGCTTCAATCTTGTCAACACAATGGAGCAGAATAGAATCATGATTGTGCTTGTATAGGATGCCATTGATCAAGAAGAACTTAGCCGAGAATCTCCTTAAGAACTTTTTGTCGTTGACTGAAGCTCCTTCAGGGTATTCTTGTACCTCGAGATACCTTTTGACTTCGTGAAACCACGACTGGTTCACTACTTCATCGGTATTAATCTCTTGACAATGTGCAGTTTCGTCCATCCGTTCAATGGTGATTTGGGGAGCCTTATTATCCCAGTTAAGTTTAAACATGGATGACATTGTAGATAGAGCATCTGCTAGCTGATTCTCTTCTCGCAGGAAGTGCTTGAATGTAATCTGCTCGAAATGTGGTAACAATGTCAAGACATGTTCTTTGTAAGGGGTGAGGTTTGGATGTTTAGTATCCCACTCTCCTTTGATCTAACTGATGACCAAAGCTGAGTCCCCAAACACATCTAAGGATTTGACTCCCAAGTCTATGGAAGCCTTGAGTCCAAAGATGCATGCTTCATACTCTGCCATGTTGTTCGTACAGTTGAAGCAATGTTTGGATGTGAAAGGTGTATGGAAACCTTCTGGGGAGATGAGTACCGCGTCGGTATCATTGCCAAGTGCATTGGAGGCCCCATCAAAGTACAGGGTCCATCGAGATCCTTGTTTAGGTCTGTCATACAGTCTGATATCTTCAACATTGTCCAATGTCACGATGTCTTCGTCAGGGAAGTCAAACCTCATGGATTGGTAATCTTCGACAGCTTGATGGGCTAGATGATCAGCTAGCACACTCCCCTTTATAGCTTTTTGGGTCGTGTACTGTATATCGTATTCTGTTAGGATCATCTGCCATCTGGCTATTCTTCTAGATAGAGCAGGCTTCTCAACGATGTACTTGATCGAATCCATCTTAGATATCAGCAAAGTGGTGTGAGTCAACATATACTGCCTTAGTCGGCGAGCAGCCCATACCAAAGCGTAGTAAGTTTTCTCGAGCAGTGAGTATCGGGTCTCACAGTCGGTAAACTTTTTGCTAAGGTAATAAATGGCATGCTCTTTTCGGCCATACTCGTCATGTTGGCCCAGTACGCACCCCATTGAATTCTCTAGGATGGTCAGATACATGATTAGCGATCTTCCCTCGACGTGTGGCATCAGGATAGGAGGTTCTACAAAATACTCCTTGATTTTATCGAAATAAATTTTCCAGTCATCATTCCATTTAACTACCTGATCTTTCTTCAACAGCTTGAAGATTGGTTCACAGGTAGATGTTAGGTGAGAAATGAACCTTGCAATGTAGTTTAGGCGTCCCAAAAAACCTCTGACCTCTTTCTCAGTGCGAGGGGTAGGAAATTCTTGTATAGCTTTGACTTTGGAAGAGTCAACCTCGATGCCTTTGTTGCTGACAATGAAACCCAAGAGTTTACAGGACCGGACTCCGAATGTACACTTGTTTGGATTCAATCTGAGCTTGTACTCCTTCAACCTGACAAACATCTTTTGCAAGTGATCAAGGTGTTCTTCTTCAGTTTGTGATCGGGCTATCATGTCATCTACGTAGACCTATATCTCATGATGTATAATATCATGAAACAAAGCTACCATGGCGCGTTGATAGGTTAGCCCGGAATTCTTCAGTCCGAATGGAATCACTTTGTAGCAGAACGTACCCCACTGTGTAACAAAGGTAGTTTTTTCCATGTCCTCAGGTGCCATTTTGATCTGGTTATAGCCCGAGAATCCGTCCATGAAAGAAAATACTTTGTGTTGAGCTGTCTTGTCAACCAAGATGTCGATGTGCAGAAGTGGAAAGTCATCTTTAGGGTTGGCCCTGTTTAAGTCTTTATAATCCATGCATATTCTCACTTTGCCATCCTTCTTAGGCACGGGCACAATGTTAGCAACCCGTTGAGGATAGGAAGTAACAACCAGAAACCCAACATTGAACTGCTTCATAACTTCTGCTTTGATCTTTTCAGACATGTCAGGTCTCATGCGGCGGACCTTTTGTTTCACTGGTGGACAGTCTTCTCTTGTGGGGAGACGATGAACCATAATGTCTGTATCGAGTCCCGACATGTCTTCATATGACCAGGCGAAGATCTCAACATAATCATGCAGTAGCTGAATTAGGTGCTCCTTGACACTCGGCTCTAGATTGGCACCTATCTTGATTTCCTTTTTGTCTTCCTCAGTTCCCAAGTTGATTGTATCCAACTGCTCTTCATGAGGCTGAATTTCTCTTTCCTCTTGCTGTAGTAATCTGGCCAATTCCCCTGACACCTCACAATCTTCCTCACCTTCGTATTCAGCTTGGTTGATCAGATCTTCAGAGTCACTGAATGCTATAGCAGTATCGTTACCCATGGGTTCCAGAATGGAAGGGTACCTGCATTTGTTAGTGTGGGTGTGTGTAAGGGCATAGCCATCTTAAAACAAACAAAATGTAAAAGAAAGACAATGAGCAAAAAGTGTTTAAATATGAAAATCATCCATGATTCATTAAAATGACATATGAAAATAAAATAAGAACCCTTACAAATGGACCTATGTGTCTCGGGTAAGACACAAGGTTGAAAAAGTACGAATTATTTGTGAATTATTATAGTCCAACAGAAATGGAAAAAGATAAATTAGTGCGGCATGAAAGTAATCGGAACAAAGTCTGTTGCTTCCCAGTTGCACAAATCCCATCAACAGTAGGGAAAATCCAGTCATCCAAGTTGCCCTCTTCTTCACTGTCCTCTAGTGCATTAAACCCTCAGTGGCTGATCTTCATAGGTGGCCCTCCAGCACGGGAGCGGCGCACGACCTTCTGACCAATCGAAGTAAATCCCAAGCAGAATTTGTCTGTTTTGAAAGGAATGTCGTGAAGCTGCCCCCAGATTGTGGATCCGCCTTCTTCCACCACTGCCCTAGCATCCTTGAGAGATGACATCCGAGGCGGAGGTCTGATAATCATGGGTATAGAGGACACTGTCTTGGTTTCCGCTATCTCTTGAGCTACCTCCTCAAAGTGTTGGAAAGGGGTCTCTATGAATTCGCCATCCAATTATACATAACGGAAAGAATTGAGATGACTGATCATGTATTCCTCTTCACGATGAACATTTATAATTTTCCTCTGGACAAGGTACTTGAGCATTTGATGTAGAGTAGAAGTGACAACTCCAGTATGGTGGGTCTAAGGTCTTCCCAACATGAAAGAGTAGGAAGGACGAATGTCCATTACATAGAATGTGGAGTTGAACGTCTGGGTACCCACCTTGATCGGGATGTATACCTCCCCGTGGACCATCCTCTTAGAACCATCAAAGGCTCTGACAATTATATTGTTGGGTTTCAGGGTTAAGCCTTCACAATCCAGTCTATCTAAGGCTTTCTTCGGCAAGACATTTAAAGAGGACCCAGTATCAACCAAAACATGAGATAGGGTGGTTCCCCTACACTCCACCGAGACATGTAGCGCGTCATTATGTTTTCTCCCTTTGGAGGTCAAGTCTACATCGGAGAATCCTAGACCATTGTCAGCTGTTAGACTAGCCACACATTCCTGGAATTGATCAGCGAAGGTTTCTTGTGGCACGTGGGTCATCTTCAAAAACTTGACCAAAGCTTTAACATGTGCCTCAGAGAACAACAAGAGGGCTAACATAGATATTTTGGAGGGGGTCTGTCCCAGTTGTTCAACAACATTGTAATCACTTTTCTTAATAATCCTCAAAATCTCTTCCATCTCTTTCTGGGATGTTTCAGGAATGACTAATGACTGAGCCTTCGTCAAGATAGGATCCTCTTGAACATCTTTTCCTTTTTTCTTAGCATCGGAAACAGGGATGGGAATTGTATTGTCATTGTTGGCGGGTACACTTGCAGGTACAATTACTAGTATATATGTAATCTTCGGAATGGCCGCGGGTCCAAAGACTGCTGTTGGAGGAGCAATCTCTAGAGAAAAGACTCTTCCACTACGAGTAATTTTGCTTGTTCCAGCAATGTTACTAATGTCGGGATTATCTTCCTCAGAGCTTTCTTCTTCAATGGTCTGTTCAATCTATTTGACACCACGGTAGTAGATTTCTCCACCATAGTTCCATGGTACCATTTTATCAGTTTCGTATGGGGTTGGCCCGGGCATTGTTATCTTCAACGGAGTAGTCATAGGAGCAGATGTAATCCTAACGGGTTTTTTAGGAACCCTGGAAGAATTGGCGTATATGGTTATTATCGAAACTTCTGGAATTGGAATGGGTGAGACAGGAGCTTTCTCAAACAAAATTTCCTTGTTATCAATCAATTGTTGGATCCTATTCTTCAATAGAGGACAGTCAAATGGGGAGGACAGGCAAGCATGGCAATCTTGGTAACAACCTGGGAACACCCTAACCTTCAACAAATTCAACTTGATGGTTAGGAGAAGAGTTAACAGTTCATCCACAATAGAAACAAATAGATCTTCTTCCACAACATTGGCATTATGCCCATGCCTAGGCATCTGTGCGGAGATAACATTCGGCTTTTCGGGAGCTTCAAATTCAACTTCCTTTGCGTCAATCAGATCTTAAATCTTGTTCTTCAGGTTCCAATAGTTGTTGGTGTCGTGCCCTGGACTTTCAGAGTGGTACGCGCATCTGGCGTTGGGATGGTAGTATGGAGATGAAGTGTTAGGATTTTTAGGGGCTTCCTTTAGCATGGCCAGGTTTAACTTCAAGAGATGGGGTAAGACTTGAGCAGGAGTCATGTTTATCTTGGTGAATTTCCTTACAGGCCTTTCCACCCTTTGTTGGTTGTTTCTCGGCTGATCGTTTCTCGGCTGACTGTTTCTCGGTTGGTTTGACGCAGACTTTTGAATCATAACGTCCCCCACAGTTGGCCGTCTTTCAACTCTTCCCTGATTCCTCTGGGCATAAACAACAGACATTTCCTTCTTTCCTGTGAAAGGCTTTTTTGCAGCAGCAGAGGTAGACACATCTTTCTTAATTTTCCTGCTTCTAATGCCGGCTTCCATCCTCTCGCCAGTCAGAATCAACTCTGAAACCTGCAGAGGAACTTCCAATCAGGTGATTAAAGAAAGGACCTGACAAAGTCCCCAAGAACATGTCCACTAGCTTTCTTTCAGATAAAGGTGGTTGCACCCTTCCGGCCAAATCCCTCCATTTTTGGGCGTAGTCTTTAAAGCCCTCATTGGTAGCCATAGCCATACTCTATAGCTAAGTACGGGTGGGCGCCAAGTCGGCATTATATTGATACTGTTTATAGAAGGCGGCTTCCAAATCCTCCCAATTATGAACATCAGACCTCTCCAACTGGTAGAACCAATCCAGCTGCGTCCCCGATAAACTGTCCTGAAAAAAGTGGACCCACAGATCTTTGTCAGAAGAATGTGGTTGAAAACTTTGGAGGGATTACAATTCAAGAAACCAACCCTAACTCCTCAAAATCCAGCCCAGGTACTCTTTGCACTTCCATAGCAGCTAAACGTTCTTCCAAGTTTTTGTATTTGTAATCGGTCGGAGGGTACTGTTGTTCAGAATAGTCCTCATCTTCCTCTTCCTCTGCTTCAGAATCAGATGGCACTGCAGTTCCCTTACCTTTTCCTTTCCCCTCTTCAAATGTTGATGTGAATTCCAAAGTCCGTCTGGCTTGTCCTTCAAACCTTCTGCCTAAGATAGCCACACCAACTCTCTTCTTCTTCTTTTTCTCTTTTTCCTTCACTACCAGAGTCTTGAGCTCCTCATGCCCCTTGGATAGGGTCAAAAGTAGCTGTTGAAATTGTGAATTCTGAGCTTGCAAATCTTTGATCATTTGTTCAATATCCATCTTACTAAAATAAACAGCAGAGAGATGAGGAAACTTGGTGTGAAGACCTGCTGATGCATAGGATGAATGATATGTATTCATGTAATGCATTCAAGGATTCGGAAATTCAAATTTGTTTTAAACAAAAAAATAACACACGTCATATTAATAAGATAGAATTTGTTAGTACATCAATGCCCCATGGGCAAAATAATACAAAACTCTAAGGTAAAAATACGTTGCGCATCCTTTTTGGTGCAATGTAGGTGTTGAGAGTCTTCTCTTCATGAAGTTGACGAGTGATTTCCAAAACCTTCTTCTCACTTGCGTAGAATTGTGCTTCAAAAGTATCGAGCTCTCCCTTGAGCTGTATCCAACTCCTTTGTAAATCTTTGAGTGATGTTGGCATGTCAGGATGTAGGAGGGTGTATGGAACCTCTCCTTCTATAACAGGATCTATAATCACTGGGAGAATGTAGGGGTAAGGCATCATAAGACTTTGGGCGCAGGTTCATACCCACTTGAGGTAAGGCTCAAGAGGGATGGAATTCTTGTGTCCCAAGGTGTTACTGTCTACCTTGTTTTGCATCCTCCAAGCTCGGATGAACCTTTGTCGGAGTCCTTGGTTATCGTTGTCGAAGTCAAAAACCAAACCTTGAATCAGCATGTCATGTGGTCCATCCCTTCAAGAATAACCAAACTGTCTCAGAGCCAAGCAAGGGTTGTAGGTGATACCTCCCCTAATGCTAAGTAGAGGGACATTAGGGAATTCCCCACAACGGCCAACAATGATGACATTCTCTTTGGATCGAGAGCACCAATGAATATCTGAATGTTTGAGCGTCATTAACTTTGTAACCACCTTAATCCTTGCTCATTCTTTAAGACTGATTGGGGAAGATGAGAAATAAACCATCTTGCTAGTAGAGGATTGCAACACATGAGAACACCTCTTTTCCTCATTGTAAGAGTGTGAAAAGAGTGGAGGATATCCCCAAGCAATGTAGGCATCGGGTTACGAGTCATGAAGATTTTGACAACACTCACATCTATAAGTTGATCAGGGTTAGGGAACAATACCATCCCATAGATGAGAAGAGCTACAATCTCCTCAAAAGCTTGCAAGTCTAGAGAACTCTAACATCTTTGGGCCTTCTCAAATAGAAACTTTGACAAGAAGCCCTTGACACCACTTCTAGTTTCCCAATGTGTTGTGACATCAGATGAGTGCCACTGTAAGGCTTGAGCAATCTCTTCTGGCTTTGGATCTCTTTCCGTACCGTGGAAGGGTAGTTGATTGAGAATAGAAATCCTCAAGAGTTGATAAAATCCCTCCAAAGTAGGCACAAGTTGGTAGTCAGGAAATGTGAAGCAATGATGCAAAGGGTCAAAGAAATGGAAGAGAACTTTCAGCATATCCTCCTCAGTGTTGGAAGTGACTAAGTTGAGAAGACGACCATGCCTCTCGGTGAATGGAGAATTCTCAAGAATCCTTGAAGCTAGATCCTTTACTTGTGGAGGAATTCTTACAAGGTTGATTTGAATAGTTTTCCTGCGAAGTGAATCCATAACATACAAAACAGGAACAAAGATGAAAATCCAAAATCCTTGAAATGGTTAGTGGATGCATATGATGCTTCATTATGTCCATGATGTTATGCACAAGTATATATGTACAAACAAATCACACAAGTTCCTAGTTTAGGCTTGCATGGGGTTTCATAGGTAAGTACCCTCTTGAAGTTTAGTTGGCTCAACCTGTCCTAGAAATAGTAACCGGGTTCTAAGGAGCTTAATATCACTATTGTTTCCTTGTTCATTGTTTCAATTCAGTCTCTTTATTGGAGACCGAAATATTCCAAGGAACCAACCCTCAATGAGTGTAGTATCGAGTATCTACCAACTTAGGACTGCACCAAAGCCGGTCATCTCACTACATCCTAAAAGGCAAAGTTGGACAAGTAAAGGTTCTAAAAGTCCATTAGTGCTTCATGACATCACTCAGCGGCCCCGTATTCTCTTTGATTGAATCAAAGGCTACTGGTACCAACAAATATGTCGCACTAATATAGCTATTGCTTAGACCATGTCGGTATACCCCGCACAGTTTCCACAACGTATTGCTATTTCCTATGAATGTTTCCCAAATCCGGGTAGAGGATTCAAACCCAAACAATAGAACCAAAGTGTAAAGAAAACAAGTCAAGCAAGATAAGCATGTAAAGGTGATCTAAAACCCTAAGGTAACCCCACTTTTAGATAATTCCCCAGCAGAGTCGCCAGTTCTGTAATGCGGTGGGAGAACTGACTTGAGGTTTTGCGTTTGTGTTTGCAAATGTTACGATTTAGCAAGAGTCGCCATCGAGTTTTATTTTATCCAAAAGGAAAGGTAAAAAAGCACAGGAAATACCTTTGAGATTGTTTTTGGGTTCGGGGGGTAGATTATGAAAAGGGAAGGTGCTAGCACCCTTTTCATCCATGGTTTTCCATGGGCTCTTAGTTACTTGTTTTAGATCACTTGCTTTGCTTTTGCAATTGTTTGAAATGGTTCTTTGTGTGGTTTTTGAAAGTGTTTTGAAAAGAGGCCATCGTTTAGGCAATCTTTGTAATGATTCTTGTTCGTAAAAATGTATACAAAGATGTTTGTCTTTTGAAAAATGTTTCAATGTTTTGAAAGTTGTTTGGAAAATGTTTTGAAATGTGTGTGTTTGTTTGAAAATAGCAAGGATTGTTTTTGAAATGATCAAGTAACTAGAAGCTATCTACCTACTCAAATTTCTTTCCTATACATTTTTATTCCTTTGATATTGTTGACCTACTATTGTTTTGGTAGACAAACCTATCTTTGGATGTTAAACGAGACGGGAGTGGGTCATCGTATGACCATGATAACAATATTGCCAAGTATCTTTAGCAAGTTTTAAGGGACCAAGATCATTTGTTTAGGCAACTTGTGATAGCATCATTGAGGGACTATGATCTTTTTGTTTGTATTGTTTTGCCAAGATACCTAGCATGCATACCATGGCCATTTTGTTAAGGCAACCAAGTGGGTGAAATCCTAGGGGTGCTTGTGTGCAAGGTGTTGTCATTTTTCATGCATTTTGTTTGTCTTGTATTAGGTCATGTCTATTTGTTTGATTTTTGTCTTATCATACAAAACCTAGTTTACTAAACATGCATATAATGCGATAAATTGCGTAAAGTAAATCTAAACTATAACAACAATATTATGGGAAGGGGGATACAAGTTTTGAATGGGGATATTTGATCAAAATAAAACCCTAATTCACTATTACAACCTAATTGAATTTATTGTACAATAAATAAATAAACACTTATTTAAATATGCAATAAAATGTAATTATGCAAAAAATGTTTTTTGTTTGTTTTAAGTATGAGAAAATAAATTATTTAATCTCTAGAAATAAGAAAAAAATAATGTTATTATTTTTGAAAGGGGAAACCCTAATTTTTGTTTTAAAAGAAAATATTGTTTTCTATATTATTTTTGCCCATTTTTATACAAGTAAATATTAATTAATATTATTAACAAATATTAAAAATTAAAATATGCATGGAAAAAATATTTTATGTATATGAATAATAAAATAAAATGTATAGTATTTATTTAAGTATATTCACAATTTATTTAAGAAAATAAAGTATATTTATTTGAATAATCAATATTTTATGCAAAAAATAAAATAAAAAAAATAAAATAAAATGCAAAAAATTAAGAAAATATTTTTGAGACTTTTTAATGTTCAAAAAAAAAATATTAAAGTCAATAAACACAAAAATAAAAATAAAATATGAAAAATATAAAAAAAAGCAAAGAGGGGTGCAAATAGGAAACAGGGGGGGTGTGGAATGTCAGAATAGGAGGCCCAAGGCACGCCAGCCCAGGACTTCGTCTCTGTCCTCCAGTCTTTGTCCAAAACACGCGCATCTGTGTACAAACTGGTATCTTGCTCTAGCTTGCATAAAATCAAAAACTCATAACACAAAAAATGTAGCTTATGAACTCACGATTCCAATGATATAAAATTCATGACCTAACTCTCAAAGATCAGGGAGAATTTTAATGGCCCTAATTTCTGACCTAGTTTTTTCAGCATGTTCAACAACCAAATACTCTTAGCTCAGTTAATCAAAATGGAAACTACACATATGTACAGCTTAAGCAAGTTAAGGACTACATATTTTCTTCACAAATCGTGACCTAAGGATGCCTAAATAGAGAGATAGAAACTTGAGAAATACCTTGTTCCGTTGAGTTTGGATATGGCAATGTGGGAACTTTGAGTGAGGCCTGAAGATCTTGTGAGCTTCCTTGAAGTTCCCTCAAGCTTTTACAATGCTCAGCTTGCCTTGTAGATGCTTGAATCTCGATGTAGAAGTCAACCTGCAAACCTTCAAAAATGAAAATGGTGAAGCTTGAAACAGGACACACAGTTGCAAGACAAAGGCCTGGATATTTTAGGTAGGATGTATGTAATGTGTTTGAAGTCTTAAAATGAGAAACGCGCGAGCCAATATTGAAATGGCTTGAGTTCTGCAGATGATGCCCTATTTGGGCAGAAAAATGTGATTTTGGTGTTTGAGAGTGTTTGGGATGCTATGGATTCGTGTATTGGCTTGTTACAAGGTTCTGAAATTGGTTCAAATGATGCCAAGGCTTGCCTTTATTAGATACACAAGTTGTATTGACTTTTGCAAGTTTGCTTGCTTTTGAAGAAAGTTGGCATGACCAATGCCAAAGGCCTGTACAGGCTTGCTTGCTAGCTGCATAGGGTTGGTGTACTTTTCCTGATGTTTATGAATCTTGTTTGAAACAAAATATCAGGTCCATGGCTCAAGAAATGCAAAGTTGTAAAAGTCTAGCTTTATCAAAGTAGTATTGTAAACTTTATGCCATTTTTGGAATAATTCTTTGTGCAAAGCTCCATAGGTCAGAATAAAGCTAATATCCAATGTGTTAGCATTCAATTATGGAGTGTAGAAGGGATTAGGACCTGTAATACCAAGTACAAGCATGTTTGAAACTGATTTGCAACTTGTAACATTGTGAAAATGCCTTGAACAAATGTGATAAATTGCCATTTTCCCTTCTTCGATTCTCCCTAACCATAAATGATCTTGGAGAGTTCTTGGAAATTTTGGAAATCTTGTAACATTCTCTAAAATCCATCTTTGAAATGCATTTTGAGATTACTCTTGGAACTACGTGAAAAGTTGCCATGAAGTTAGGTCAAAAATCTGCCTAAACTATGGCAAAATTTCACTATGTTAAAAAGTTTATGGACCCTTATTCACAAAATCATAACTTGAGATCCAAGCATCTTTTGGGAAAACTTTGTGAATCAGAGTTGTATATTTCATGGAGGACTACAACTTTCATGTTGGAAGTTTTCTTTTAATCCAATTGCATCATGGTGAAAAAGTTGTGGAAAGTTGGGAAAAATAAGAAAATTTCCATACTTAGAAATTTTCTAAGTTATGAAAATTTTTCAAATTAAACCCTAATTTTCAATTTTAGGTTTCTTGATCAACAAGTTTCACATTTTGACATATCTTAATGAATTATAACACTTGGCACTTGATTTTGACCAAAAAGTCAAAGTTTGACTTTTTAGTGTACAGTTGATTTTTGATCAGTTGACTGGAAAATTCATCTGTCAATTCAATGCATTTGAGATCTTTTGAACTATGTGATTAGGTCAAGATGATTCCATTGAGTCCTTGAAATCATTCTTGAACCCAATTGGTCATTGGCTAGGTTAAAAATCAGAAATTGCCCTTTCTCAATCAAAACCCTAATTTTGACCATTTTGCCTTTTTGATGATCTGATCAAATTTCTTGAGGAGTTGTGATCCAAACTTGATCAAATGGTACATATGGGCCTAGAATGTGATTGTGGATCAAAAATTATGAAGTTTGACTGTAAATTGGCCATGGTTGACTTTTCCCCCAATACAGCTGATTTTTAGGTCAACTGTCCAACGGGCTGGGCAAAAATGTGATTCAAGGCTTGAAACTTGGTATGGGAAATCTTGGGGGTCTAAGATGGTGTATGAAAGTCACATGAAGCATTGATGGTCCAAAAATCCTTGTGTAAACTTAAACCCTAATTTCAGGTCATCAGTGCATGGTGAGGTCTTGAGCTGAGCAAACCCTTATCCTGTCTTGAGTCCAAGAAGTCTTGTGGGGAAAAATCTTGATAATATGAGAGGGTAAATTTTGGGGTACAACAGATGGTGATGACCTTCCTCACCCTGTCAATGCAAACATAGTGAAAAGATACTACGCATGATCAAAGACCTGCTAGGTCGACTGGCCTAGGCAAAAATAAGGGCTTCCCGACAAACCAAAAGGGTTCGGGCAAAAGTAATGGATGAAAATGAAAAAATTTGTACACCCGGCAAGTCGAAAACCCGAAAGGAAGGATTGGGCAAAAAAGGGTATCCTGGTGGATTGAAAACCAGAAAGGGTAATCTAGGCAAATGTTAGGGATTGAAGCGTATCACTATGTCTCCTTGGATCTTCTTGTGACCAGACTTCGGTATCGACTATCAAGCTCGGACGGTGCCAACCAATCTGATCAACCTTCGGCCAAGTAGCAAAGTGATGAGACACTTGAAGATATAAAGGAAATAGCAGAGTTGTAACCCAATGGGGTTGTTTCACATAACTATTTTTTCTTTCTTTTACACAAATTGTAATTTCTTTCGGCGGAGTTCTCTTACTAGCGCGTCAGCCTCTTTGTATAAAAACGCCTATTACAGGCCAACTTCAAAAATCAATACAAGTCATTTTCACAAGAAACTTCAATCTATTTTTTCTTTTTCTATTTTTTTTTTGCAAGAACGTCCAATGATTTATTTTTGATATATGCATTTGAAAATGATTGCTGCTCATAAATATTTACATAAGAAACAAAAGACAATTACTCGTAATTCCAGAAACAAGGGAAAAAATAAGAAGTGCCAAACCCTACAGTTACTCTGCCCAGCAGGTACCAGGATAGAGCCAGCTTGGGAACATAATTATTGGTATACACACTCCCCACAGAGTAAAAGTATCCAAAGGCATTGGTGTCAGCTTTCCCGAAACAGGACATAACTATCCCCAGCCGAGGTTCATAATCGCGGGCGAGTCAATAAATTTCATCCCCCAAGCGGAGTTTATTTCTACAGATATAGAAGCTCAATCTCCAACAGACCTCATCATCTCCAGCAATGGAACTTCATCCCCAGCTGAGTTTATTCCTCTAGATCAGCAGGTCTACCAACATAGCATCTCTTCCCCTAAGTTGGTCCCTACAGAGTTATTCTCCAACATCTCGTCCCGACATAATGTTTACAAATCTCCAGCAACCGTCAGGGATTTATTTTCCCAGACACGAGCATACCCCGACAGCATCTCATGAACGTGCATCATGACATACACCTACATGTCATACTCAACATAATCTTATTTATTTTTGAGAACATCATCTCACCCTGCATGTCATGCATCGCATATAACTAACCCTGATATCTTTTACAGGAAAAGATGATTAGCTTCAACAAATCCAGCAGTTATATAGATCACATCTATAGACAACTAATGGAAACTCAGTTCCCGAAATCAAACGGGTCACCTAATCTACACTATCGCTTCGAAGTAACCCTACGACCCAGGTTCCTTCTCACAACCCTACTATCCAAGGCTTTCATATCGAAGTAACCTTACTATCCAGGTTCCTTCTCACAACCCTACTATCCAGGCTTTCATATCAAAGTAACCCTACTATCAAGGTTCCTTCTCACAACCCTATTATCCAGGCTTTCATATCGAAGTAACCCTGCTATCCAGGTTCCTTCTCACAAACCTACTATCCAGGCTTTCATATCGAAGTAACCCTACTATCCAGGTTCCTTCTCGCAGCCCTACTATCCAAGCTTTCTTTTTGTAGAAACCCTACGACCCAGGTTCCTTCTCACAGCCCTACTGTCCAGGCTTTCATATCTTAGTAACCCTACTATCCAAGTTCCTTCTCACAACCCTACTATCCATGCTTTCATTTTGAAGAAACCCTACGACCTAGGTTCCTTCTCACAACCCTAATATCCATGCTTTCATATCAAAGTAACCCTACTATCCAGGTTCCTTCTCACAACCCTACTATCCAGGTTCCTTCTCACAGCCCTACTATCCAAGTTTCATATCGAAGTAACCCTACTATCCAGGTTCCTTCTCACAGACCTACTATCCAGGCTTTCATATCGAAGTAACCCTACTATCCAGGTTGCTTCTCACAGCCATACTATCCAGGATTTCATATCGAAGTAACCCTACTATCCAGGTTCCTTCTCACAGCCCTACTATCCAGGGCTTTCATATCGAAGTAACCTTACTATCCAGGTTCCTTCTCACAGCCCTACTATCCAGACTTTCATATCGAAGTAACCCTACTATCCAGGTTCCTTCTCACAGCCCTACTATCAGGCTTTCATATCGAAGTAACCCTACTATGCAGGTTCCTTCTCACAGCCCTATTATCCAAGATTTCATATCGAAGTAACCCTACTATCCAGGTTCCTTCTCACAGCCCTACTATCCATGTTTTCATATCGAAGTAACCCTACTATCCAGGTTCCTTCTCACAGCCCTACTATCCAGGATTTCATACCGAACTAACTTTACTATCCAGGTTCCTTCTTACAACCCTATTATCTAGGCTTTCATTTCGAAGTAACCCTACTATCCAGGTTCCTTCTCATAGCCCTACTATCCAGGCTTTCATTTCGAAGCAACCCTACTATCCAGGTTCCTTCTCATGAACTTACTATCCAAGTCCCTTTTCTTTTATCTCCAGACAACAGTTCACAACACTGTAAGACCGGGACCCAATCAAACACGATTGGTTTCGCAGTTCCCTAGTAAGTCGCAGTGCATTATATACCCTGACCAGATATGCAGTTCACTTCCTCTTTCTCAAGCCGGAGTTATTTCCCCACTAGAGTAACGGACAACTGAAGCTCCTAAAATTCTATTTCTTCCAAGACAAACACCAAAATTCCTCAGCAGATTCCTCATCAACAACAGTAACAAGAACTCTCATCGAAGGAATGTCTCAGAAAATCAACATCCTCTAGATGGCATCTTTAGGCCCATCTCTGACGGTATTCCGCCACATCTTGGATGACATCTTTAAGCCCATCTCCGAAAATTCTCTAGAAGCTTCTAAATGGAATCTATAAGCCCATTCCCGATATCACCAATCAAGTATCACTTCATGCGAGTGCAAATTTCTGCCACTCTAGTGTTCAATCATTTTCCACCTTCAGATCACGAAAGGCAGACGGGCCAATCTACATCCTCAGGTTTAAGAAGATTGAATAGGGGAAACTATTGTACCCCAAAATTTTCCCTCTCATTTTACTCAAAACATACTCCTTGAGATCCTCAATTTGCTCAAGTTTGCCCAAGAGTTGACCAGACAAACTCTCTCCTAAGGCAGGGTGTCTCAAATTAGGGATTCCATTTTCATCAAGATAGGTGGACTCCAAAGACCTCATATGCTCTCCTTGGTCCTAATATATTATCAAGATCTTACATGTCAAGTTTCATGCCTTGCACAAGAAGTTTGCTCAGTCAACTGCTCAGATGCTTGAGAATCGACTATATTAGGTCAAAAGTCAACTGTGACCCACATACAGTCAAACTTCAAGATTTTTGGTCAACATTAACATTTTGAAGTGACTTTCATCATTTTATAAAGGGTTGATCATGATTCCTCAAGGAATACTCCAAATTCATCAAAACCCAAAAGTTGCTAAATTAGGGTTCTCAGGAAAAGACAACCAAAATTCGACCAAGCATAACTTCCACATGCTTTATCAGATATTTTCCATCCAAAGATAATTTTTAAGAGGATGCAATTCCCTATAACTCATATTCAGACCACAAGTTCAAAATATGTACCCACAAAAAGATATGAATTTCTATATTATGGGTCCTTCTGAAAAGTCAACAAAAACACCATTTGGGTCAAAGCTTCTTACAAGAACATGGAAGAATCAATTGAGATGAGACTAAAAAGGTTGCTTAGGGGACATCCTAAGTATTCTAAGAAGTTCAAGAAAACCTCTCCAGGGTTAAAATTGGAGGATATATGCCTTGTCAAAGTTGACACTTTTTTGCAAAATTGCCAAAAGTCAAATAGGCTCAAAATTACATTTTTTGTCAAATGGGCCTAATTTTTTATGCTTGCACCTCACTTATAATATGGTCCACGACCCAAATATTCACCCAAACATTATTTCCTTCATTTTTCAATTTATTTTGATTTTCTATTAATTAAAAATTGAATTAAATCAAATAATTGGTGAATAATAGCAAAGATATGATTAGATTTGATTTTTTGACAGACTTGCAATCAAAATATGCTGAGTTATCAAGACTAATACGAATCAAGCATAATTGGCACAAGAAAGGGATGATTTGGCTCAAAATAGCAAGTTTACATGTAGCATGGAAATCAAATCAAATCTCCCATAATTGCAAAGATTCAAGCTAAGTTTATAATCCTAATTCACTCTAAGATATATATGGAACATGTACAAGGCATGAGATGAGGTTTTGCAGTCATAGAGGAGAAAGAACAAACTAAAAAAAGTGGACAAAAAGTGTGACTCGGTTTTCACTCCAGAGGGCCTTTCAGAATAATTCAAAGCCAAAAATCATATCCTGGAGCATCCCTGAAGCCAACTGGATCATTTGCAAGTCTTATCTTGCCCAGAAACGCATGCAATCACTCCCATGGTTTGCTTATTTTTTCCAAACCGATTATTGAATTTCCTGCATCATTAGCATATTTAAGTGATATATTTGTCATCATGGATATGTTTGCAACCTGACTGGATGATTTAATTGTGTTTTTGACACATATACGTGCCTTTTCCATTATTAGGGTTTTCGTGTGCGTTTTAGGGGTTTGTCACACAGGTTAAATTGGGCCAAAAGAAGAACACTATGACGTTCACGAGATCAAGACGGATTGATCCACATAATTGGAATAAATTTATCATGTGTCTTGCGCCTTTTGGAAATTCACAGGGCTATAGCTATAAACACATGATTGTAGGTAAAAGGTATACAACTAAGATGACGAAGAAAGGTAGAAGAGGATTATGTGTTAGCCAATCAGTGGACAATTTGAAATCTCGCGCGTGTTTCCCACTAACCCACTTTTTTCTATATTATATTTTTCTTCTATTATTTGTACAACTAACACATACAACCCAGTGGAAGAGCGCGCTAGTGGTAAGTGTGAGGACCTAGGTTCGACCCCAGGTCCAAGCATTTTTTTATTTTCTCAATTTTTGTTCACAGATCTAGTGCATCAACCTTGCATGCGCCTTCCATACTCCTCAAGTCATCACCAATGGATCCCAGCCTCTCCAGATCTAACACATAGCAGTGGGGGATCTATGGTACACCCTCAAGTCAATGCCACAGGAATGCATACACTGACTGGGCTTGAAGGGCTATTGGGCCTGGAAATTTCAGGATCACACCCCCTATTCAGCATAACACAGGCCCTTTCTTAATTCATTTTTTTTATTATTTCTTCTATTTCTTTTATTTTAATTAATTGGTTTAATTATTTTTCACTAAAAATAAATTACTTTTTTTTATTAATCATAAAATCAACAAATCACAAAAAAAAGAGTTTTTTTTTTTATATAAAATATTTATTTTAATGTAATTAATAAGTTAGGTAAATTTAATTTCTTTTTCATAATTAAAAATAATTAGAAACTAGGTTCATTTAATTAAGATGCTTTTTTTTCTCAAATAAAAACCACAAAAATCCATAAAATCTTTTTTTTACAAAATATTTTATTTTCTTGAATTATTTAATTTAGTTTAAATTAGGTTAATTTCAATTTCTTTTTATAATTAAAAAATGATTAGAATTAGGGTTTTAATTGTACATAACCTAATTAAGTCTTTTCTAAAAAAAAATAACTTAAATATTTTTTCAATTAGATTTTTAGGGTTCTAAATTTTTTCGCATTTAATTTGCCGCACGCATTTTAATTTGTTTTATTATTATTGTAACTGTTTTGAGTTTGTAATAGTTTCAATTAGGGTTTTAAGCTTCCGCATTTTTATTTTCCGTCAAGATAATTATGTAACTGTCAAAGCCTTGTAATAGCTAGGTTTATTTTTCACACTTTAAATTCCTGCAAATATTTAACTGTCTAGATGTATGCTAATAGGATTGTATGGGAAGATTACTTGAAATTAAAATGGTAGATCACCTAATGTGCAAAGACTAAATTTAACTGAAAAATTCACATGAACATATTCACTCCTAGGGTTTGCCTCACTTCGGTTGCCTTCGGTAAAACAATCATTAAGCATAGGAGATTTTAGTGGTTGTCCTCTAGTCTAAAAGATCAAATGTCCCATTCGAATATTGCCTCAGAAATGTTGCCTCGGAAAGATCTTAAAACTTTAGGGTTACTACTAAAGTTTTCTAACTATTGCTTTAGTGATTGTACTTGTCCCTTTTCGAATGTCCCTTACAACTCCAACGATGGTGCTACCTACTCCTTAATAGTGGGATAACGCTGTCTAAAGGAAACGAGAACAAACAATCTTTTTTCGAGTAGGTAGAATCTTAAGTATTTGCTCAAACAAATAAACTTTTCACACAAACACCTTCCAAAACCAATTTTCAAAACAAACTTCGTCACACCCTTGAGAACTGATACAAGGGTTATCACGATGTAAAACATTTTCAAAAACAAAAACACACACAAGAAATTTGAAAAATGAGAAAGTACCTAAGAGCCCATGGAAAACCATGGATAGAAAGAGTTCTAACACCTTCCCTTTCTATAATCTGCCCCCCGTACTCAGAATATCTCGAAAAAAGGTTTTTTTGTTCTTTTTCCTTTTCCATGATTGGATGAAATAAAAGTCGATGGCGACTCTTTCTTACCGTGAAATTTTGCAAACAAAAAACGCAAAACGCAAACCAGTAAAAATAGTCGGTTCTACCACCGTATTACACCCTACAATTGATGATCTACACGGTACTTGGCTCTTGTAGGTGCATAAGTTATGTCGAATCCTTGAGTTGATTATACCCATATGGTTCAGAATAGTGCAACAATCATATTCAGAAATGATTGAACTTTGATCCCATGTCTCTGCGTACATAACATGGTTAACCATATGCTCAACATACATGTTCTATTATTTCCAGGGAATCATAATTGTAAGTCGTGTGCTAAACTTTTCCATCCCTTACTTGGGTAAAATCAAAATCAAATCACATAAACTCCTTGGAAGTAACAGAACATGACATGGCATCCATTCATGCACCCCACGTGCATTCATGCATCCATAATAGGTACTCTAAGATTGGGGATTCTTATTCAGACTTCGTGCTCTCTATAGAGGTTCAGACATGATTTCTTACTACACATGTTTAGAGATCAGTATGGGATGACTCCGTGGGGGATTGACTGATACGAAGATCTCGATTGGATTGATTGTGGTATTCATGCAAGCTTTGGCCCGTAGTCGGGAATTCTTCAATCAGGAAGATAGTCAATTGAAGACTCAGATGAACCAGGTCATGGAAGCTCTGATGATGATCAATAAACTTACTGTGGCAGCAGGTTCTCTCTTCTCCTCATCTTTTGGGAATTGCTTTCAACCATGGAGTGTTATGCAATGTTGATTTCATGGAACATATTATCAGTAGATGGTTCCCATTTACTATGGGATCTTATATCAGTGCTTCGTTCTTGTTGACCAACATCAGATGTGGTTATCACGCCAGGGCATCCAAATATTCAATCTGGGGCACTCTCCATAGCTTTTTGTTCCCTGATTTGTTCAACATCGGCCAATCCTTGTTCCCCGAGTGAACTCATTGGGCTTGGCTTATAAGCAAAGACAAAAGAAGCCTGATGAGCATGTTGATGCGATCCTAGTGCATTACATCCAATTATTTCCTCTCTTGGTGGAAGTTCAATTGGTAATGCTCTAATCTTTAGGGCCCTCCTCCCACAAATATCCATTCTGATTGCGGTACACATGCTAGATGTATCCCCTATTCTGGGGCACCCGGTTTGGATATTGAAAACTGTATAGGGGTTGAAGTATAAAGCCCGACACCTGTCTGGCGTCTCTTCCAAAATTATAACTCCTATTTGGCCAACTGTTAGACTCTTTCTCACCAACTGGATGTCTCTTCTGATGAGATAAAAAATGAACTACATTATTTTTTATGGCGTAATATGCTTGGTGATGTAGTTTATACCGATTCGCTTGGTAAAGCGTTCATTCGCTCTCCTAAAAATAACTTTCTATGCGTATATTCTAGGACACCTGGCTATTAGATTAAAGATAGTATGTCATCCAGAGACAAGTTCCAAGATGGAATCAATTCAAAGAATGTTGTGTTCACATCAGATCAGAAGGAGAATTCTCTCTCCTATTTAAGCATCAAGATGACAGAAAGTCATCAGAACGAAGAAATCCATACGGAGTCAAGTCTCCTCAACGATAGCAATCACTGGTTTCTTTACTGCATGTTCATTTGCATTCTTACTTATTTGTTTAAACATTACTTGCATGTTAAAACCTGTCTATTTTTTGAGTGAAAATCTTAATGCAATAAGTACGCTTGTCTTGAAGTGTTCTTTTTGTTTTTATTCATTCATTCATTATCACTCTTCAAATGTTTTACTTGCATATTGATGCCAATTTTCTAAGTCTTATGCTTAGGTAAAGATTGGAGGGAGGATGAAGATAATCTAAAAATGCAAAAAATCTTTGGTTGGTATGCTTTTGAGTAAGACCCTGTTCAAGATGTACATGCCTTATTTCTATTCCTAAACACCAGAGATATAAGGGAGGCAGACCCTCGCTAACCCCACTGAGCCTTTGAAGTATGAGTTTCTTTTCTGTTTAGAAAAGACCCTCATTTTAACCCTGGGGCGGGTAGTGTTCAGTTAATCTGATCAAGCATTCATAACTCATCAAGAGAGTGCATCCAAGCATACAACAATTGTTATCCATCAAAAGGTTAAGGAAACTCAAAACCACAATGGTTAACCGTCATATATCAGCAGTGTGCATTAAAGAGAGTGATATCCCAAAGGGTATCTCTCATACATCAAGAAGTCGAGATTATATGCCGATACAACAATGTCTATCCATCATTTACCAAAGACTCGGGCAGTCACAATCACTTCCAACAAATCAAAAACGATGTAAATATCAACGACTTGTTCAGAAGGGAAAGTATGAATAAGAAAGAAGCAAAAAGCCCTACTAAGTTGAAACTTGAAAACAAATCGCTTAGGCAAAAGTTGGGGAATCTCGCTAGACTTACAAATCTAAATTCAAAAGAATTTTTCCAGGAAAAAGCAAGAAATGTCTTGAAAATCCTAAAAGGAGATAAAAGGATCCTTATCGAACGAACAAGGTCGTGTGATCAGACACCAAAATCAGAAGTTTTTGACTGTCGTGTCCAAGAGGCCTCAGTGGTTCCTCAACCATCACAAACTCTTCTCGAGAGATGAATGCTGATGTCGGGTTAAATAAACTTAGGAATGGATAACATCATGGATAATGGGTGGGCACCAAATAATTTTGAGCGTTAAATCCTTTTTTCTAAAACCGTGAACCAGGCCACATCACAACCCTTAAAAGCTATGTTTGACTAACTCCTAAGAGCTATGTTTGAATAACTATGTTGGCATCATGTGCTTGCATTATATTTCATAAAAAATAATTTGCAAATGTTGTTCTCTAGCTAGTGGCTCAGTCACAACCGAGTTGTGACGTCGTTTCACTCAAAGTTTTTCAAACTTCAAGACTTACATATGTGTTGCGTTAGAATTATCATTCTCATAATAAACATTCTTATGCATACAAAACAACTGATTGACATCACGTAAGTTTACACAATCAAAATCAGTAAAGAGCTCAATCTTGTCAAAGAAGAGAGGCTTGAATACTCTGTTGAAGCAAAATTCAGCTGCCACAAGAGAAATGACTTATCTAGGAGCATGTTAACCAGTGATTTTGTCAAGAGAAAGCTTTTTGGTGCTTCACAGTCTGAGCACCCTTTAGGGATGAAGTTAGCAGATTCCGTTAAATTGGGGCAATTAAGTCGAGAGCCGGTCTCTCTGAGGTCAGCCAAATCTGGGGCATTCCATCAAAGCTAACAATCAGAAGCTATCATGTCAATAAATCTCTTCAAGTTGTCGTCGATCATGGGTTGTCACATCGATAACTCTATTCAAAATTTATTCAACTTGGGGCAGTTACATCGATATTCGACAAATCTCTCTAAGAAAGCTGTAATTAAGAGCAGTTTATTTCATGATTCAAGAAATTTGGGGAGGCCACCTCATATCGTGTTGTGCCACGGATATTCTGGTCTTCTATTCGGCACAGATTCTTTCAGAAATCCCACAGACGGGGGAATTCCATATTCGTACTTGGAAAGTTGGTCAAGCCAATTATGTTGTATGAGACGACTATAATCAAGCTAAAAGCATCATAACGGTCACCGTGATCTAGCCGGTGAACAAAGCCTCCTTTATCTGCTATAGACAATTTCAAACCTGACTCCCCAAGTGAATTCAGAAATTTCAGAGTCACCGTTTGACTTAGCATGCGCAAGTGCATCCCCAGTTGAGTTAATCAAGTGCATCCCCAATGGAGCTAAACCGGGGAATTCATAGAGATAAACTAGGGAATCCCTAGTGGAGTAAACTGGGGCATTCCTAATGGAGTAAATTGAGACATTCAAAGAGCTAAATCGGGGCAGGCACAAGTGTCCATGCCCATATTTTATCCCCAAGTGATACAAGAGGAAATTCCCTAGTGTGGCATAAACTTGGGGCATGTATTCATAGAGATTCACATGGTGTTCAGTATCCGTCCTTCGGCATATTCAATTCTACCATCCTCTCAATGGTTCAGGATGTAGGGAAGTCGGGTCAGATTATCTCTTCCCCAACAATGCAATTCAGAATTCAGTGGCATACCTGAAAACTTGCTCCATCAGCAATTCAATCTTTAGCGGAGTCATCAATAATATTTGGTATCATGAGCTCCCCAATGAAATTATTATCAGTATCCCCAGTGATCCTTGTTATTACAGGTTTCTAGCGCTGATATGTATTCGTATCCCTAGTGATGAGCAACAGTTGCCAATGAGCCCTCGCTTATCCCCATGAAGTCCATGTCTTTGCATTTGCATACACTTATCACTGCATAACATTGCATCTTCAAAAGCGCGTAGCAGATCCATCATAATGGGTCTTTGCAGCAAAAGAAATTCAAACATGCATATAAAGCATAAGCCAGATTAGGTACCTTACACGAAAGACCAGAATCATTCAAAAACAATAATACATCCCCTCAAGAAGATGTCATTCCCAATCCATAGCTGATGACCTTCATATTCACAATGCCCAGCTAATTGTGCCAGTCCCTTGTACCCTAAATTCCCAGTAAAATCGATAAACCTTGTCATTCTAAACCCAGTTCTCGTCTGGTATCCAGTTCCCGTCTGACAAATAATTCAGTCTTCCAACACTCGTCTGTGTTATACCTTGCTTGTATTGGCATCATGCTATGTTACAATTCCGATTCTATCCTTGTATTGGCGTCATGCTACGTTACAAGATTCAATCTCTTCCTTGTATTGGCATCATGCTACATTACAAGTTCGATCTATTCCTTATATTGGCATCACACAACATTACAAGTCAGATCCCTTCCTTGTATTGGCATTACGCTACGTTACAAGTATGATCTCTTCCTTGTATTGGCATCATGCTACGTCACAAGTCCGATCTTTGTCCTTGTATTTTCATCATGCTACGTTACAAGTCTGATCTCTGTCCTTGTATTGGCATCACGCTACATTACAAGTCCGATCTCTTCCTTGTATTGGCATCACACTACATTACAAGTCTGATCTCTTCCTTGTATTGGCATCATGCTACGTTACAAGTTCGATCTCTTCCTTGTATTGGCATCACGCTACATTACAAGTCAGATCCCTTCCTTGTATTGGTATCACTCTATGTTACAAGTCCGATATCTTCCTTGTATTGGCATCACAATACGTTACAAGTCTGATCTCTTCCCTGTGTTGGCATCACACTACATTACAAGTCAGATCCCTTCCTTGTATTAGCATCATGCTATGTTACAATTTCAATCTCTTCCTTATATTGGCATCACGCTACGTTACAATTTCGATCTCTTCCTTGTATTGGCATAACACTATGTTACAAGTCATATCCCTTTCTTGTATTGGTGTCACACTACGTTATAAGTCTGATCTCTTCCTTGTATTGGCATCACTCTACGTTACAAGTTCGATCTCTTCCTTGTATTGGCATCACGCTACGTTACAAGTATGATCTCTTCCTTGTATTGGCATCACGCTACGTTACAATTCAAATCTCTTCCTTGTATTGGCACCATGCTATGTTACAAGTCTGATCTCTTCCTTGTATTGGCATCATGCTACGTTACAATTCCAATCTCTTCCTTGTATTGGCATCACGCTATGTTACAAGCTCGATCTCTTCCTTGTATTGGCATCACGCCACGTTACAAGTCTTCTCTTTCCTTGTGTTTAAATCATGCTACCTTCAAACACTCGTCGTGTCAACTTCTAAACACTCGTCGTGTCAATTTCTAAACTCTCATCATCATTAACTTCTAAACACTCATCGTGTCAGATTTCAAGTACTCTTCGTATCAGTTCTAAATCTTGTTTCGGCACCGTTGCCATGTTACGAGCAACCACCTTCCAGATTCGTCCCTAAACCCTTCTCACTAAAAACAAGAAAATTCATTCCCCAAGCAGATATCACAAATAATAAATAAACACTCACACTTTCTTTCAGAACAAATTTTAGCCATTGATATTTAATCATCTTCCACCTCTAACTTCCGAAAGGCACACGCCAATCGTACTTTCGGGTTTTAGACGATTAAATAGGGGCAATTGTAATACCCAAAATTGGTCCTACCCTTTCATTTTTGTCTGGCTTATGCATCTCACACTTTTCTCATATACATAACCTTCATTAGGTGATCTAACACAACATGCATCATTAGTCAATAATTTGGCATGGGATCAGGGATTTCGAGGAATTAGGGTTGTTGTAAGGCTTCAAGGCTCTCATTTTCGCACAAGCTTATTTCAAGTGATCTCCCCATTAATCGTTTGTGTGAAGCTAGGGTTTTATTTCATGGACTTCTTTATCATCAAGTTATGGGGCTATTCTCTTCTTCTCGGCATCAAGTTACATGGCTATTCTCTTCTTCTCTACATCAAGATACAAGGTCTTCTCCATCCAATTTCATCGAGGGTCAGTCTTTTGGATAAAAGATATTGAAGAATTAGGGTTTCTCTTTGGTTTTGAGGATCTCTTCTACGTTCAAGGGTAATTCAAGTTGTTTCTTCAATGATCAAGGTTTGGATTTAGGGTTATGTTCATTAAGCTATAAGGTTATCCGTCCTCATCAAGTGTTCTCAAGATTAAGTGCTTAGGGTTTTTGTCAATGTCTCAATTAAGAAAGCTTCGAGTTAGGATTTTGGCTTTTCTTTACATCTCAAGTCATTTACTTATCAACTTGTATTCAAGGCACGAGGTTAGGGTTGTATCTTCATCAAAGGGTTTTTTCGAAGGCATTACATTTTTAATAAAGTTGACCTTTCGTCTATCAAGAGGTAAACATGTTGTTTAAGCTACATGACATAATCCTTAGTTCTTGTATGAGAAAAGAAGAACACGAGTATCATCGGAGGATATCACCCATAGATCCATTCAATCTTATGCAAGCTCCAACAAAATTCATTCATGGTCATTCAATTCCATTCAAGATCACTATGAAAGTACGCCATTCATCAAACTTTCATCCAAGGTTCTTATTCAATTTTGTTCAAAGTACAAGTTAGAAATCACTGTTTACATTCACTTGAACCTTGCGAGATTACACCACTGCCTTTACATAAACCATTACCATTACAAGGTAACCTCATGTCAAAAACATTACAACTCAAAAATAATTACAAAAAAGAAGTTCTTATATCTATCCTAAATCCTATCTCTGCATACTTTAAATTCTTCCATGATAAGCCTCCATGTTTCAAACTCTTTTCCGTCTGATATAATTTCATTCTCTTCAAGTTTTGCAATGAGCCAAAAGAGTACTAAACCATGCCATTATCTTCCTCACTAACACCCAATTCCATGCTTAAAATCACAACTGAATCTGCATAAAACCAAGCATACCATGCCAGCTTTAGCATAAGTAGCAATACAAACATCATTCAACCCATTTTTATTACGAGAATTCAAACATATATCATCCAAAACAACATGAAAGCGATGTGGCAATTTGAATTCTCAGCACATACAATCAAATACAGTCCGATTATGCAACAAGTGTCAAGACATTCTCAAGCATACGAGCAAGATCAAGGCTAAATCAAACGTCTAACAACTACAACATGTTTATTCATACATTGGAAGTTAAACCCAGACATGGGCATTCAATGCATGGCACCTTCAAAATCTGAAAATAGAAAATCAAGTAACAATGCAAATTTGCTATAAAAAATAGAATACAGACATATTGCAACTCAACTGTTAATAATCCTATCAATGCAAACTCAAGCGAAGAATGGATGCGGGCCAAAACAACTCAATAAAGAATTAACAGAACTTCCTCTAGTGTCCTAACTCCTCTAACTCCAACCAATTCCAAACAGCCTTGCAAACTATCAGTTGAATTCCTCAACCGCCTCTCCAACAGAATTATCAAACCTGTAACTACCCCTAACTAATTTCTAACCACTCTTCTAACAGAAAACCTCATAATAAATTTAACAGAAAACCCGCTAGCCTAACCAACCTTCTAACAGCTGCTCACTAATCTCCCCTCTAACCGAGAACCTGCTCTAACTGCTAACTAAAAACTAATAGAATTTCCCAACCTCATTTAGCCAAACCTGTAACTAAGAAGGCTCTAACAGCAAACTGTCACTAACAGCTAAAACTAACTATCCTAACAAATTAACAGAATCTTAACAACTTCCTACAACTTAAAACATTACCTAACTTTACAAAAAGAAAACTGAAAACTGCATAACAGAAAAATAGGATTGCTAACAATGCCTAACTGATTTTAACAGAAATTCCCTAACTAATTGTCACAATAGAATTATAATCTCCTAACTAAACATCAATTAAATTCAGCAGCTAACTAACTAAAACTAACTCTAACAGAATCTCGATCACCTCGCATAACTAATTCTAACTTCCCTAAACTAACAGTTTTTGTACACCAATTTTCCCCCCTAAGATCCCTTCATCATACCATATTGATTCAATCACAACAAGATCACATTAGGGCTTTTGGTTCTCCTCCCTATCTTTAGCTTTGCTCTTTGAGGAATCACCAAGCACCTTGACTTGTTTTTATTTTGTGATCATGCATGTTTTGTTTTGACTTTCCTTTTAATTAATAAAATGCAATGCTGGTTTGTCTTACTTGTTAATAATGTAGGTAAAGGCAATATGGATTAGCAAGTTAATCCATGGGTTCATGAGTTTATTTCCATGCCCTAGTCAATAAAGTTTGAGAAATTCAAACCTCACCATTGTAGTTGTTTTAGAAGAAATGGCATGGCAATGTTTATTTTGGTTCACCATATTTCAAAGTTATCAAGATTGATTCAAAAGTACAAGGGGTTGATTGAAGAAGTTGTCATGGTTGGACAAGGCCTTGTTCCCATTGGTCACAAGTGCATATTTCTCTCAATTCTCAAGATATGGAAGTGGTTTTGGTTGCTATGAATTCTAATTATAATCTTCAACAACTTATATTTACAAAGCAAATATGTTGGTACAAGAAGGTTGTTTAAAATTGTCAAAGTTCCTCAAAGCATTTTCTTGATCTAGGAGCTAGGGTTTTGAACTTCAAAGAAGTATATCTTGCTCATCTTTTGGTATTTTTGAGTGATTACAAAAAAATCCTTCTCTTAAAAGGGTTATTAACAAATCACTTCAAATGTTTCAAGGAGTTTTAATGTGGAAGAAACTTGATGATGAAGAAAGATTACAAGTCCTCCAGATGAATCCCCAACTTTCCATTTGTGACTTCAAATGATCATAACTTGGTCAATTTTTATCACCTTGAGTCCACTCTTTTTTCCATAATGATCTTGAGAATGTTAACTTTATTCCTTCCTTTATGTGCAAAGTGATAAAATGGATGGAGGATGCCTTAAGCATACAAAAGATTATAGGTCATTTCATGATTTTTTGCCAACTTCAACAATTCATAGCTCTCTCAATTTTTGGAGATTTTGAATGGTTCAAGTTTCAAAATGTCATTCAAGATGTCTATTTCATGCCATCATTTTTGGTCAAGAGAAAATTCTTAGAGGAAGGCCATGTTTGGATGCAAAACATTATAGGTCACTTTTGAAGAAAAACTTGAAATATTTCTAAGTATGGAAAGTCAACCTCTTTTTCCCAACTTTGACTCATTGCAACTTTCAGCTCAAACATCCATTTTATTCCATTGTTTTCCCATTGAAAAGCTTATAATCTCATCTTTCAAAAGCATCAAGAACCATGCCTTAAGTCGCATTGAGTTGAGAATGCCATTGTTTCAAAAGTGGTAACTTGGAATTGAAGTTTCATCACAAGTCAGAATTTGAATTTCGTGTTACAACTTTTAAACCTCAAATTAGCACGCGTTTTGGGTCTAAACATGATTAGCCAACTTTCCCAAGTGGTTTAGTGTATCAAAACAAGCGTTTTGGATGAGTTTTGACAAAAAAGAAGTCACAGTTTCTTCATGATGCAGACCCACACGAATTCCCTCCAAACTGTATCATTCACCCTTCCTTTTGATCCCGTTTGCTTCTCCTATAAATACATGAGCTATCCCGTTCGTTTTCTCAAGCTTGAAGAGCCAAAATCACCCTGCCAAACTTGCTCCATAACTCACTTTTCTGCAACTTCGAAATCAATGTTCAAACCTTTTTCAATCCATTTTTTCTATCAATTCACCTTCCTTGATCTTCCCTGAAGCTAACAGAAGAAGAATTGAGCCTTGAAACCTTCTGAGTTGATCTGACCAAGTCCATTTACAGAGCTCTGCAACTGAACTTCAATAGGTAGATTTCTCCATCAATTCTTCCAAACTTTTATATCATTGTGAAGCTCTCATTGCCCTGGTTCTATTTGCAACACTTGCTTTTAACTGGAAACATGTTTTGACCTTGAAATTTCAAATCCCTTTTCAAAACTTCTCTTCCAAATTGCTTGAGTTACAGTTTATATAAATTTTTCGCGAAGGTATGGTTGTCTTCGTCTTGATGAGAGGAAGCGAATGACATAGGTCTGAGCTTCTGATTTTACAGTTTAAGGGACCTGTGTTTAACGTTGGTTGGAGGTTGAATATGACCAACGTGTCATCTTACAACCAATGATGGCGTGCCATTTGTTTTTTTTGAAAATATGATTTTATATGTGATTCAGTGCTTTATTCAGTAATGACCATGATATGTACAGCGCGCCAGATCCCTTGGATTTGATTACTAACGCGTTTTAACTCTTATCCATTGGTCCACATTTTTTGACTTTATTTTATTTTCTGATTTTTATATTTAAATTGTTTTAAACTTCAAAAAAACATAGAAAATTCATTTTAAGTCCAAAAAATATGAAAAAATTATGAAAAATATTTTTGATTTTTCTCTTTCTGATTTTTATTTTTTTACAATTTTATTTTGTGTTTTCATATTTTTTATAAATTTTCATTTTATTTGAATTGTTTTAAATGTTTAAAAATAGTTTTATGCATTTTTAAATTCCAAAAAAAACATGGAACGATCCAATGATTTTGTGACAAATATTGGTGACCTCATTTATTTTTTATTTTTGACATTGTTATTTTTTATTATTTTTGTTTTATTTTACTCATTTCTTTTAATTTTAAAAATAATTTCTGACTTTACAAAATTACCAAAAGTTTTATAAAAATATTTGGGTTCATTTCTGATTTTTCTATGGTCTTACTTAATATTTCTTGATTAATTTGAACATAGTTGATATTTTTCTCTCTTATTTCTATTTTAAAACATTTTAAAACCCTTTTTAATGTATATATTAAATGTAATATTATTTTGTGATTATTTTCTGACTGATCTTGGGTTGAATTTTTTATCATGAACTTTGTTAACATCATTGGATCCATCGCGTTGAGTCTAACTCCATAAAAATGGATGAATGATTTTAATAATAGTTTGATTAAATTTTAATTCAAATGTGGTTTATATTCTTTCCCACCCTTCTTCATCTCATCCCTTTCTTATTGCACTAAGTGTTATTGGAGCATGATCTCTATATCATGTCTCAAAACAAATGGTGCATATATTGCTATTGACCGACCTCAAAATAGGTGCGACTTCTATATAAGTCCATTTATGATTGCTTAACATAGCGCTAAATTTTGTCTCGATTCGAATAAATGATCATTTGTGGCCCAAACCTATGTTTGCAAGCCCAAGTATGTTAATTTGATCTCTTTGATCCAATAACCTTGAGATTCATTGTGTGGAGGCTTTGGTTCTACCAATCCTCTAATGGATCTACATCACTTTTGGTCAACGCGGATCACTTAAACATCGTTGATCATTAAATGGTACTTTTGAAGATTCCAAAATGGATTATATAGTTGACAAAAAGAAAATGCAACTTGTTGTGTGGAGGCTTTGGTTCTACCAATCCTCTAAGGAGTTTCAAATGCAAGTTTCAATATTGTCATCCAACTAACCACTAATTACTAATAATTGACTTTATTTTGTGTTTTTATTTTATGTTCTTTTATTTTATGCACCATTTACTTTATCATTTACATTTCATGCTATATTTCATATTTGCTCACTTGAGCATTTACTTTCTTGTCATTTTTATTTTGCTCACTCGAGCTTTACCTTTTTTAAGATACCTAATAATCAATATGAACCATAAAAAAGGCTTTAATGATACTTGGACTATTTGGTTAATATCCTTGGCATTATGGAGTATAGGAATTCTTGGACTTAGGATTAGAAACCTTGGCCTATGTTGGAGACCTTATGACCTTAATTGATATTTTGTCTAGAGTTCTCGAGGTTTACCTCAAGACATTGGGTTATTTGTTTGTTTTGTATGCATGTTATTGTGATTACATTCATTGTTTGTAATATGGAATTCACCCATATACAACCGTTACTCGGCTCGATTTTTGTGAAGACTTAATACGCTTGAAGCTTGGTTCCCTCAAGAGGTCTAGTATCTTTGCTTGATTGGTTTTAATCCACAGAATGGGAATTCTATCATGACTCATAATGTCAAGTATTGGATTCTTGTTGTTTCGATGATTCTTCTCCTTAGCTTTTACCTTATGCTTTAGGATAATCTCTTCTTCTCCTCCCATCTTCTTTAATTTCAAAAATCTTCTTCCTCCTTTTGAAAACTCTTCTTGTTTTGAAACTTGAACCATTTTCATAATAAACTTGGACTTATGTCCATGTATTTTCAAAACATTTTTATAAATAAACTTCAATCAACTTAATAATACTTTGACATTTTTGTGAGAAGACTAAAAATCAATCAATCTCATTTCAAACCATTTTGCCACTTTGGCTTTTACTTTAAAACTTTTCTCACAAGACTAGACTCTTGTCAATCCTTGTAGTGATGCAAACAACTATACTTCTACAATATGTAGAGAAGTGAGATATTTTCCACTTGGGTGTTGAGCGAGGCATTGTTGATTTTAAAATCCAAGCCATATCCTCCACTTTGAGATGATGCCAATTCTCCTTTCTCATGATTTTGGGTAGTAAGTATATTTTTCACACGGACAATGAAGATGATGTCTTATCTCTTAAAATCAACCAACACACTTGTGTTTTAAAACTTTTAAAAGGTGAACTACGTGTACCCTGACCCCCTATTGCAAGAAATGTGGTACGTAGGAACTAAAGGTTCGCAACTTCGGCGGGTGCATAAATCATAAAAAATACTTCTTTTCTCACCTCCACCATCTATTTTTTATACAACATTTTTATAGCCAAAATATACAGATTTTTCAAATAGGTTCCTGCAGAGTACCATAGATGTTTAGGTTGCTAATATCTTCCCTTTGCATAACCAACCCCCTTACCTTGAATCTTTCCCTATATTTTTGGGTTATTCTCTCTTTTCCCATTCCTTTGGAAACAATAAAGTGCGGTGGTAATTTTTATTTTGATATGTATAAGTCAAGTCAATCCAATGGCTTAATCTTAAACATTACTACCGCTACAGAAGAAAAACGGCGACTTCACCGGGGAAATACTGACCTCTTACTGGTCAATCCCTAAGTGGATTAAATCTATCTTTGTTTATATCTGTATATGTGCTATTGTTTGTTATATATTAATGTTATATATATGATTATCTGGTTTTCCTGGTTTTTAGGGTGCTTGGTGATTACTTATAAGTCCTATACACATACTTTGGGCAAACATTAAGATAGGACGAGCATATAGTCATGTTAACTTTGAGGGAGTAATCCCAAAAAGGGAGGCATGAGATCCCCTACTCAGTGGAGGCCCCTTTGACTATAGTGTCGTTTACCGAGTAATCGGGAAGACGTGCTGCTTTTGGCCTGGAAGCCTGCTGAAGCTGAGGACCGTATATTACCTAACTGATCTTGGCCTTTTAGGTGTAGTGCGGAAGCTATGATGGAGTAATTCGGAAATAGTTGTCACGCAATACTATGCTCGGACGAGTTTTTCTTGAGAATATTACTAATTACCGAGTTAATCGGGAAGTTAGTATTATTCGAAGGAAGGATGTAGACTCTGGGAACCTCTAGAACCTTGTTCGGAAGGTGATAACTTTTAGACTATACCTTATGGGTAGTACCTTCGACCTCATGCTCGTGACCTTGAACCTATGAACCCTATGTTTGTGTTCTTGTGTGTGATTGTTGCATCATGCATCCATGCACTCATAAGCATCTTTTGAAGAAATTTTATTTCAAGGGACTTGAAAATTGACCATTTATGAATATCTCAGGTACCTTTTTGACCATGGATTATAGAAAAAGAAAGACCGGAAAATATAGTTTCAAAGATCTCAAGATAGATGAATTGATCAGTCTAATTCCCGAGATTGAGTGTTCTTCTGATTTCCGAAAGAAGTATGGATCCATCATTCCTCTCATGAAGCTTAGGATGAAGGAGGGTATTCTCTCGTCCTTGGTCCAGTTCTTTGATCTGATGTATCATTGCTTTACTTTCCCTGACTATCATTTGATGCCTACACTAGAGAAGTATTCTTGTCTATTGGATTTACCTATTACCGATCGTGTTCCTTTTACTGGTTTGGAGGGTGAGCCAAAACCACACGAGATTGCTGCTTTGATCCATATGGGGAAGTCTGAGGTTGAAGTCCATATGACTACTAAAGGAGCGATTAGAGGATTACCAGCTCAGTTCTCATTTGAGAAGGCTCGTTACTTGACCAGGATAAATAGTATAATCGCTTTTGAGGCCATCTTTGCTCTACTTGCTTACGGGATGTTTTTATTTCCTAATGTGGATAAGTTTGTTGACATTAATGCTATCAGGATCTTCATGATTGGAAACACAATTCCTACATTGTTGTGATATGCTTATTACTCTATTTATCTTCAGAATTCTTATCATGAGGGGACGATTATCTGTTGCACGCCTTTGTTGTACCGGTGGTTTATTTCTCATATGCCTCAGTCTGATGCTTTATGGGACGTCAGGAAGGAACCCCGTTTGGCTCCTAAGATCATGGCACTTACTCACTCAGATATTGATTGGTATCATCAGGATTACCATGATGTGGAGATTATCGACAGTTGCGGTAGTTTTCCCAATGTACCTCTTCTTGGTACAAAGGGAGGAATTAACTACAACCCTGTTCTTTCACGATGACAGCTTGGTTATCCGATGAGGGATAAACCAAATAGTATTCATTTGAGTAGTTTCTTCCTGAAGGAGGGAGAAGACCATAAGGACGCTAGGGAGAAGATTGCAAAGGCCTGGTGTGACCTTCATAGGAAGAGTAGGAAAGATTTGGGACCTAAGGGGGTTGTTTCTTTGGAGCCTTATCTTCACTGGGTCCAAACTAGAGTTATTCAGTTGAAGATGTCGTATTCCCGGGAAGCACCTATGGATGATTTGTTTGTGAAGACCACACCTCCCTTATTGGATGATGTGGAAGAGCTACAACTTACTTTGGTAAGGACGCAACAGGAAAAGGATGCTTGGAAGAATAAGTGCCAAACTTTAGAGATTTCCTATAGAGCAGACTTGAAATAGAAAAACGACTTGATTGAGATTCTTGAGAATTGGGCTGTAGAGATGATGGTGAGGCAGGGGGATTTATTTTCTCCTAAGCCTCAGTCAGATGCTAGTTGCTCACTTCCTGATTCAGGTGATTGGAAGGAGATTACCACCAAATATGCGGAAGAAAACCAGAGGTTGAAGGCTCAGATTTCCAGACTTACAGGGAAGCGCCAGCGTATAGAGTGATCTCCATCAGCTTTACTTCTGAGAGTTTTAGACTTTATTTTCATCTTGTTCTTTGGATTATTGAAACTTGTAATCCATTTTGAAGTTATTATAATAAAAAATTTCAGTATTTCAAATTGTGTTATTACCTTTGATATTTGCAATGTGTCTATAAATATTTAAGTCCCTTGAAATATTAATAATAAAATAAATCATGTGCATTGCATATCATGCATCATATTGCACATATTTCTTGCATTTATTATGCATATCCAGGTGTCTTACCAAGATTATTTACTTCGTTTAGCAAGCTGTCTGACCAGTACAATACTCGAGCTAATTTCAGAAGGAAGATGGACAACTTAGAATAAGAGAATCGCGAGCTGCACGAGGAAGTTTCTGCTCTGAAGGTCGGCATGGCCAATCTCACTGCTATGATGGAATCTCTTGTGGATGCTCAGAATCAGCCACCCAGTGTTCAACCTCAACAGACAAGGGTTACTACTGAAGCTTCGATTGTTCCTGTGTCTGCCACTCCAGTTGTTGTTCAGAATCGCATGCCTCAAGGTTGTCCATGGGGAATGCCAGAGATTTTTGTGCCTGAAGGTTTCAATATTGGTCCTCAAGATACTCCAGTTGTTCACATTAATGTTACTCATGCACCTCCTATGGTGCATGCTACTAATGTTGCACCTCCTTCGGTGAATGCGGTCCCATTTGCTAATGATGATATGTATCGTCCTTTTCTTCCATCAAGTGAAGGCTTAGGTCTCTATGATAGAATGGATTATTTTCAAGATCAGTTTGACAAGATGCAGAGGGAGATAAAGGACCTCAGGGGAAAGGAATTGTTCGGGCAGAATATGGATGATTTATGCTTGGTTTAGAATGTCAAGATACCTACGAAGTTTAAAGTCCTGAAATTCTAGAAGTACAAGGGCAACACCTTCCCTCGTGCTCATCTTATGATGTATGTAAGAAGAATGTCTACCCACACTGATGATCAACATCTATTGATTCAATTTTTCAAGATAGTTTGATTGGCGCTACATTGAAGTGGTATATGAGTTTGGACAACGTCAATATCCATACTTTCAACGACTTGGGAGAAGCACTTATCAGACAATACAAATACAACATGGACATGGCGCCTGACCGTGATCAACTCAGGGACATGGTCCAGAAGGACAGGGAATCATTCAAAGAATATGCACAGAGATGGCGTGAGGTAGCCGCCCAAGTGATTCCTCCCATGGAAGAAAAGGAGATTACTAAGATTTTCCTGAAGACTCTGGGTGCTTTCTACTATGAGAGGATGGTAGCGTTTGCGCCAAGTGACTTTACTGAAATGGTAGGCATGGGTATCCATTTAGAAGAGGCTGTAAGAGAGGGTCTTTTAACAAAAATTGAAAATTCTGGAAGTACGAAGAAGCCATCCTATGGGTTTGCCAAAAAGAAGGAAGGATATACAAATGCTATTATTCAAGAGAGGAGGGTTAATCCTCCTAGACAAAAGTATCAGTGTCATCAACAAGTCGCCTCAGTTACTCTAGATGTTGGTATAACTACAACCACCGTTGCTTACCAAAGACCATCCCATCAGGGGAATCAAGGGTATAGTCAAAGAAGGGAGAGTTATGACCATATCCCTATGAGCTATATATAATTACTCCCGGCGTTAATTCAAAAGAAGTTGGTTCAGACTAGACCACCTCCCGCTATACCATAACCATTACCTTGGTATTACAAGGCAGACCAAACATGTGCTTTTCATCAGGGAGTACCAGGGCACAATGTTGAGAACTGCTATCCTTTGAAAACTGAAGTACAAAAACTGGTGAAGTCTGGTATCTTGTCCTTCAAATATGTTGGCCCTAATGTGAAAGATAATCCTTTGCCAAAGCATGGAGGAGCAAATGCTGTGAACATGGTGCCCGGTTGTCCAGGCGACTTCCGGATTTTTGATATTAAATTGGTTAGAGGAGATTTGGTAAAAATGCATGTTGACCTCTGTGAATTTAGCTACTATACGCAGGACCATGTTGGTTGTGCTATTTGTAGCACAAATATACAGGGTTGTGATAAGATAAAGGCTGATTTACAGGAGATGATGGATGAGGGCCTCATCTACATAATCAGGCCTAGGGCAGAGTATGAAGAGGAAGTAAACATGGTTTTTGGATGTCCTGGAGAGTTCAGAATCTTTGATGTGGAACATATGAATGAGGATCTTGTACAATTGCATGGTACTGTCTGCCACATGGCTGGTCAGGTAAAACATATGTATGGATCTTACCGAATTTTCTACCGGGACTCCTGAGGATGTTCAATTGTAAGGAAAGGTACTCAGTTGTTATTGGATAATGGAACTATCAAGATTACAAGCCAAAGGGATGATTACCATGAAGTTAATGAGATTGAGGTTTGTTTGGCTGAAGAAGAGCCAGGTGATGAGTATGCCTCTGCGGATGAGTTCTTCTCCTTAGATGAAGATTTGTTTTCCATAGATGACTCTACAATGACTAAATGTGTTAAAGAGGGAGTAAATGTAATTGTTCCTTCTTTTGGTGCACCCTCGCCTTTTGAAGTTGAATATCATAGCAAGCCAGCTATTACTCCATTGGTGATTAGTTTGCTGGGTCCTGTACCCTACAAGTCAGACAAGGTTGTACCCTACAAATATAATGCTACAATTTTAGAGGATGGTGTGGAAGTTTCCATCCAGCCAATGCCTAATGTTGGAAATATTGCTGAGACTAGCAGAGTGACCGGCAGTGGTCGTGTATTTGCACCAGTTGTTCGTGGAGATGTTAGTACTGGAAAGAAAATTGTTGAAAATGTTGAACCCAAGAAGGCAGTGGGTGAATCTAGTGGAGCTACGCTAGAAAAATATGTGGATGATATTTTGAAGAAAATCAAGATGAGCGACTACAGAATTGTAGATCAACTATTGAAGACTCCTTCAAAAATATCTATCTTGGCTTTATTGATGAACTCCTCTGCTCACAGAGAATCTTTGATGACGGCATTGGACCAAGCTTTCATGGAAAGTGATATGCCAGTAGACCAATTCAGCAGTGTGGTAGGGAACATTACATCATGTAATAACCTGAGTTTCTGCGACGATGAACTGCCCGATGAAGGAAGGAATCACAATCTGGCCCTTCACATCTCTATAAACTGCAAGAATGATTCATTATCCAATATGCTGATTAATAATGGATCCACATTGAACGCTATACCAAGGAGCACACTTATGAATTTGAAATATCAAGGAAAGAACATGCGGCCAAGTGGCATTATTGTGAAAGCGTTTGATGGATCAAGGAAATCTGTTATTGGTGAAGTGGACTTGCCTATTCACATAGGCCCACATTTGTTTCAGATTACTTTCCAAGTCATGGATATTGTACCCGCTTATAGCTGTTTGTTGGGATGGTCGTGGATACCTGAGGCAGGGGTTGTCACTTCGAATTTACACTAGAAGGTGAAGTTTGTGCGTGATGGAAAAGTAGTTATTATAAATGGAGAACACGCATTATTGATATCTTAGTTGTCCTCTTTCAGCATTGTGGATGCGGATGAAGCTGTTGTTAGAACCCAGTTCCAAGCTTTGTACATTGATAATATAAGAGCAAATGAGAATTCTATGGCTTCGTTTAAGGATGCCCATCAGGTTATGCGTAATGGCCATAATGAAGTTTGGGGACAGATTGTTGATCCACCTGTAAACAAGAATAGAGCTGGCTTAGGGTTCTTTGTGAAGAATGATAAAGGTAAGAGCATGAAGCTGAAGTCTGCTGCAGGCAAGTATCTAGACATCTTTCGTAGCGAGGGTAATCTTCATCCAACTGTTTCTGGGATTAATGCCATTATGGAAGATGAAGTAGAGCCAGAAATGCCAAATTATGTAACGCACGAAGTTATGGTTCAGAACTGGATCACCATTGATGTTCCCTCTTGCATACATGTTTCAAAGTAATTTGTTTTTTGTTAATATTTTTGAGAAAACTTCCACCCTGCCGAAGGTGAAAGTATTGATATTGTATGGGCTTATCCGTTTGATTTATTTGTTAAAATCAATAATAAAAGTTGTCTTTGTTTCCCAAATTGTGTTTTTATTTTTTGCTTTTTTTTCTTGGAAAATGGTAATCAGAAAAAACCTTTAAAAATAAATAATAATTGAAATTTAATCTGCATGATCACTTGTCATATGTGTCAGTTTTTAAAAGAAATCACAAATCATATGTGCAGATTAATTAAAAAACCCGTTGAATACAACGACCCTGCACCCTCTCCCAACTTTGAATGTCCTGTGAATGGGGCCGAAGAAGAAGACTATGATGAGATTCCAGAAGAGGTCTCAGGGTTGCTTGAGCACGAGGATAATGAGATTCTACCATATAAAGAGCCATTGTAAGTAATCAATTTGGGTTCAGAAGAAGATCCGAAGGAAGTAAAGATTGGAGCATTACTGCATCCAGATGTGAAGATCATGTTGATTGAGATGTTGAAAGAGTATGTGGATATTTTTGCTTGGTCTTACCAAGATATGCCTAGTCTAGACACATATATTGTAGAGTACCATTTTCCGCTGAAGCCAGAGTGCTCTCCAATCAAATAGGAGTTGCGAAGAACTCACCCAGATATGGCAGTGAATATCAAAGAAAAAGTTCTAAAGAAGATTAATGCTAGTTTTCTTATGACATCAGTGTTCCCTCAGTGGATTGCCAATATTGTCCCAGTACCGAAGAATGACGGAAAATTTCGCATGTGCGTAGATTACAGAGATCTAAATAAAGCTAGTCCAAAAGATTATTTTCCATTGCCACACATTGATATGTTAGTAGATATCATAGAAAAATTCAAAGTTTTCTCGTTCATGGACGAATTTTCCGGGTATAATCAAATAAGGATGGCTCCTGAGGACATGGAAAAAACAATGTTGATCACACCCTAGGGAACATTCTGTTTCAGAGGGCTATGAAAACCCTATTCCATGATCTGATGCACAAGGAAATTGAGGTATATGATTGCTAAATCCTAGACTGAAGAAGGGAATGTAGAATATATGTTGAAGTTTTTTCAGCATTTGAGGAAGTATCGTCTCTGCTTGAATCCAAATAAATGTACTTTCGGTGTTCGGTCATGGAAATTGTTGGTTTTCATTGTTATCCAGAGAGGGATTAAAGTTCACCCTGATAAAGTCAAAACAATTCAAGAAATTCCAGCACTGAGAACTGAAAAGCAAGTCAGAGGGTTCCTCGAGCATTTGAATTATATCTCCAGATTCATTTCCTACATGACTGCAACGTGTGAACCTATCTTTAAGTTGTTAAAGAAAGATCAAGGTTGTGTATGGACAGATGACTGCCAAAGGGCATTTGAAAGTATTAAAGAATATCTTCTTGAACCTCCTATCTTGCTCCATCCTGTTTAAGGAAGACCATTGATTATGTATTTATCAACGTTAGATAGTTCCATGAGTTGTATTCTGGGATAACAAGATGAAACGGGGAAGAAAGAGTATGCCATTTATTATCTCAGTAAAAAGTTTACTGATTGTGAGTCACAGTATTCCATGCTGGAAAAGGCATGTTGTGCTCTGGCCTGGGCGGCAAAACGTTTGCGGCAGTATATGTTGAATCACACTACTTGGTTGATCTCCAAAATGGATCCAATCAAGTATATTTTTGAAAATCCTTCTCTTACTGGGAGAATTACCCGTTGGTAGATGTTGTTATCTAAATATGACATCTAATACCGCACTTAAAAAGATATTAAAAGTAGCGTGTTGGCAGATTATCTTTCTCACCAACCAGTTGATGATTATCATTCTGTGATGTATGATTTCCCCGATGAGGATGTGATGTTTTTGAATGTGAAAGATTTTGATGAACCATTGCCTGAGGAAGGTCCTGATCTTGAATCTCGCTGGAGCGTGATATTTGATGGAGCTGTGAATGCTTACAGAAAAGGAATTGGCCCTGTGATTGTCACTCCACATGGATCACACGTTCCTTTTACTGCAAGGTTGACATTTGATTGTACTAATAATATGGCAGAATATGAGGCTTGCATCATGGATCTCGAGGAAGTTATTCATCTCAGAACTAAAATTCTAGATGTGTATGGCGATTCAACTTTGGTAATAAATCAGATTAAAGGAGAGTGGGATACTCGTCACTCCGGCTTGATCCCTTACAAAGATTATGCTATAAGATTGTTACCCTTCTTTAATAAAGTTGAATTCCATCACATCCCTAGAAACAAAAATCGAATGGCGGATTCTCTGGAAACTCTTGCTTCTATGTATTAAGTGAATACTTGGAACGATATACCTCGAAAAATAGTTCGGCGACTGGATATACCCGCTCATGTGTTTACAATAGAAGAGGTATCGGATGAGAAACCTTGGTATTATGATATCAAGCATTTTCTCCAGACTCAGAAATACCCGATTGATGCATCGAATAAAGAATGAAAGACATTGAGAAGATTGTCTGGCAGCTTCTTCCTCAGTGAAAATGTGTTGTACAAGAGAAATTATGACATGGTCTTTCTCAAATGCGTGGATAGACACGAAGCAGACATGTTGATGCATGAGATTCATGAGGGTTCATTTGGTACTCATGCCAATGGACATTCGATGGTTAAAAAGATGCTAAGGGCAGGTTACTATTGGCTGACAATGGAATCTGACTGTTACAAATTTGCAAAGAAGTGCCATAAATGCCATATTTATACAGACAAGATTCATGTGCCTCCGACACTTCTCAATGTTATTTCTTCCCCATGACCTTTCTCTATGTGGGTATTAACATGATTGGAATGATAGAACCCAAAGCTTCGAATGAACACCATTTTATCTTGGTAGTGTTGCACCCCAAAATTTACCCTCTTGATTTTTTTGGCTTATGTTTCATCATGAATATTATAGTGCATTACATTCATACATGGTGATGGGATCAAAGTACTTTGGTTATCAAGTCTTCCTCAAGCTTTGAAAGTTGTTTGCATTGACAAGTTGCTCAGGAAGAACCTTATCATCTAAACCTCTAGATCTTTCAAGCCAAAAGTTATTGCATATCTCAAGATGTTTTATCCATCTCTTTGGACCATCAGAGGTTTGAAGTTTATGATTGATTATGTGAAGGAACCACTCCTTTGATTCACCACTCAATTTAGGGTTTTGTTTGAGCAAGATCATTGATCAATATACAAGTTTTAATTTGGAAGTTATAACATCTCATTGATATTTGGAAGGTCTTAGTACAAGAAATTGGCCAAGAGGTCCAGAGGATTTTAATGTTTTGAAGATGGTTCATCAATCTCCTAAGATGTTAACCAAAATTAGGGTTTGGTCCAAGTTGAGTGGAATTAGGGTTTTGAAGCTTGCTCAGCTATCTCCAAGAACCTTAGTTGCGTGTTTTGTATATGTGTTGTTGACTAACTTCTAATCAAAATACAAAAAATATTTGTCTTTGTCTTTGCATATTTCTGTTTTGTAGGTACCAAGTCGAAGCATCGAACAAATAAAGATTCCTGGTATTATTCTCCTAAAATCTCTTTCTTGCAAAAGAAAATTAACAAAAATTCATTTTTTTTCACTGATGCAATCGATTGCTCTTAGAGTGCAATCGATTGCACATAGTGTATTTTGCGCCATTTTTGAAAAAAGACACTACGCAAATCGATTTGCACTGTAGTGCAATCGATTGCACAGCGTGAAAATTTGAAAAAAAATCAGCAATTTTAAACTTGTCAAATTTTGGCTCTAATTTTCCTTCATTTTTGAAAGATGTACCATTAATTCAAATTTTAGTGCCAATCTTTCATTTTTAAGAAGAATTATCATTAATTCAAATTTTGGCTCTAATATTTGAAAGAATTATCATTAATTCAAATTTTGGCTCCAAGAATCAATTACCAAATTACCACTAATCCCAATCCTAAAACTCTATAAATAGAGCCCTCATTTCATTCAAATTTCAAGCTTTTGATAGCCAAATCCACCTTGCTAAAAAATCTCCCAATTCTCTCCATCTACCAAATTCACTCAAAGCTCCATTTTCAAAAAGGTAGTAAGCTTTGCATTGAAGCTTACTAATCTTTGAGCTAAACCTTCATCCAAACACTTTTTCTTTATCAATTCTCTACATCCAAGCTTGAGAAATTTATTCTTGTGGTTGAATTGAAGCAAATTCTTGAAGTTGTTTTGATAATTCTCTAGATCTAGCTTTGGTAAGTTGGACAATTCATCTTTCACAATATGATCTCTTGTTGATCTTTGGGTTTGATTCTTTGAGCATTATTTTGTGATTCCAATGGTGTTACTTTCTCATAATTTGATGGAATTTTCGTGCTCAATTGGATCCATGATCATAAGGTGTTTGATGGAAAGTTTGAACAAGAAATTGGCCTTTTAAAATGCTATTTTTGCTGCATGTAACAGTGTGCAATCGATTGCAGTAACAGTGCAATCGATTGCACAGAAGCAATTTCGCACAGATTTTTGAAAACTGTACTGTGTAAATCGATTTACACGGTAGTGCAATCAATTTACACAGGGACAAAATGCATTTTTTTGCCTTGTTTTGGGGCAGCTTTGATCCAATTTTTTTTTTCTACTCACTCCTTTGGATTTTTGGTTTGGATTGCAATTTTAAATATCCAATTTCTCTTTAAACTCAATAGACTTTGTGATGTAGATGAAGTTGGATGAATGTTCATCAATTCAAATCTACCTAAGAGTGAATTATTTAATTCATTTTTGGTGCTTTGGATTAATGATATGTTTAGTGCTTTAATCCATCTAGAGGAGTGGTTGAATTTAAAGATGAAAGAATTTTGAAATGGTGATCCAAATTAGCTTATCATTCCCCTCCCTCTTCATCTTATCCCTTTCTTTTTTAATTATGTTACATGTTAATGGATGGTGATCTCTATATCATTTATCCAAACATGAAGTACATAGATTTCTATTGACCGGCCTCAAAATAGGTGCGACTTCTACATAAGTCCACTTACGATTGCTTAACATAACGCTCAATTTTGTCCCGATTCGAATAAATGATCATTCGTGGCCCAAACTTATGATTGCAAGCCCAAGTATGTTAATTTGATCTCTTTTATCCAATAACCTTGAGATTCATTGTATGGAGGCTTTGGTTCTACCAATCCTCTAATGGATCTATAACACCTTTGGTAAATGCAGATCACTTAAACATCGTTGATCATTAAATGTTACTTTTGAGGATTCTAAAATGGATGATATACTTGACAAAAAGAAAATGCAACTTGTTGTGTGGAGTCTTTGGTTCTACCAATCCTCTAATGAGTTCCAAATGCAAGTTTCAAGATGGTTATCTAACTAACCACTAATTTCTAACAATTGACTTTACTTTATGCTTTTATTATTTATGCTTCATGTACCATTTACTTTTAGAATTTTACATTTCATGCTATTTTCATCTTTGCTCACTTGAGCATTTACTTTTATGTCATTTTTATTTTGCTCACTTGAGCTTTTCTTTTCCTTTTAAAGACACCTAATAATCAACATGAACCATAAAAAACATTAATGATACTTGGACTATTTGGTTACTATCCTTGGCATTATGGAGCATGAGACTTTTTCTTGGACTTAGGATTAGAGACCTTGGCCTATCTTGGATACTTTGTGACAATGTATAGTATTCCAATTTTGGCCTGAGGCTACTGTTTTTCACTTTATTTGTGGAACACAACTTATTACATTGACACTGCTATTGTATTTGGCATGTTTGATATTCCATGCAGGATATATACATGAGATTGTGAATACTATACATTGCCAATGGGGATCTGTTCATATCTGATAATCTCATTACTTACATCCTTATGGCGTAATTTCTGACTTGATTTGTCTATTGATGCCAGCTTGCTTGAAGTTCTATGGGTTTCTTTTTATTCTTGCTCAGTTGCTACGGATAGTTATCCGTTTGGTATTGCACTATCTCCTTTCTTCCATTTTCATTTTGCATAGTTCTCTGATTTCATGATGGGACCTCTGTTGCTGATATATGTCAGGAGGCCCTCTGGTTTTTGTCTAATACATATGTTGTGTTTGCTGTTGATCGATGAGTCACTCAATTTAGAAATTGAGATCACAACTTCGCTCTCATTGCATGTTCCCTATAGGATTTTTATTGATTTTCTTCTTTAATTGTTGATCGATGAGTCACTTAATTTAGAAATTGAGATCACGACTTTGCTCTCATTGCATGTTCTCTATAGGATGTTTATTGCTTTTCTTCTTTAATTGTTGATCAATGAGTCACTCAATTTAGAAATTGAGATCACAACTTCGCTCTCATTTCATGCTCCCTATAGGATAGTTTTGTTAAGCTTCCTTTAACATGTTAATTAAGGTAGGGTTTTCCTTTATCCTCAACCTTAGGGTCAACCACTGTATGAAAACACTAGGGATAACACTAGGTTAGTTTCCCTTAGTTGTTTTCCCTTTTCTATGCATTCTGCATCTTAAAACAAAAATTTGTTTCTTGGAAAATCATAAGACATTTCTAATGAACTCAAACCCTTCTTCAAAGTAAAAGATACAAACCAATCTTGCTTTGTCTGTGTTATCTTTTAGCTGGTGTTTCGCCATCGCATATTTGTTTAAAGTCGATGTTTCACCATCGCACATGTTTGTTATCCTACTTTGATTCTCAATATCATTGTTAGGTGTGATGATTTGTCATCCGTTTTATTGATGTTTCGCCATCTTCGCCATGATATCTTGTTATCTTGAAGCCGATGTTTCGCCATCGCACATGTTTGTTATCCTACTTTGATTCTCAATATCATTGTTAGGTGTGATGATTTGTCATCCGTTTTATTCATGTTTCGCCATCTTTGCCATGATATCTTGTTATCTTGAAGCTGATGTTTCGCCATCGCACATGTTTGTTATCCTACTTTGATTCTCAATATCATTGTTAGGTGTGATGATTTATCATCCGATTTATTGATGTTTCACCATCTTTGCCATGATATCTTGTTATCTTGAAGCCGATGTTTCACCATCACACATGTTTGTTATCCTACTTTGATTCTCAATGTCATTGTTAGGTGTGATGTTTTGTCATCCGTTTTATTGATGTTTCGCCATCTTTGCCATGATATCTTGTTATCTTGAAGCCGATCGTTCGCCATCGCACATGTTTGTTATCCTACTTTGATTCTCAATATCATTGTTAGGTGTGATATTTTGTAATCTGTTTTATCGATGTTTTTGTTATCTGTTTTATCATTTGATGTTTCACCATCTTTGACATGTTACCTTGTTATTATTTAGTCAATGTTTGACCATCTCATTTGTTTTTTGTTTTATTTGATGTTTTGCCATCTTGTCGGTTTTCGTTGTCTTAACTAAAAAACACAAACCAACCAAAATACATAAGCCAAACTACGGCTGCTCTGATTCCTTAAAAGGGATAAGTAGTCAAAGGGGTAGGTCCTAACCGAGCACATCTTTTTATTTTCCCTACATTGTTTTCTTTTCTTCTTTCGCATGCATTCCATTTTCAGTTTTAAGCCATAGACATAGGATTTGACCACACCCATTAGATTAGACAACAAGAGTGGATACCATAGAGTACTACGGGCGTGTGGGGTGCTAATACCTTCCCCTTGCATAACAGACTCCCTTACTCGATCTCTCGGTCGAAATACCGTGATTTCTCCCTTTTCAGGTTTTCTCGATGTTTACCTTTCCCTCTTGGCGGGATAAAAGACGTTCGGTGGCGACTTCATTGATGTTTCATTACATCCAGATGACAGGTTCCAGCCGCATTATTTCAGTTGGCGACTTCACTAGGGACAGATTGACCTCTTGCTGGTCCATCCCGGAGTAGATCCTAGCTCTTGTTTGTTTACTTTTTTGGGTGTTTATCTTACCGCTTTGCATATTTATCTGTTTGCATTGCATCCTATATGCGCTTTACTTTCTGCATACTGGATTTGGCTGGACTGTTTGGATTCTGGATTTCTTGGTGGGTGGGTTGTTCCATGAGGTAAAAGGCCTCATACCCAGGCTATGAGTGAATTCCATAGGAACTAGGAATAGAGTGGCCATGGCAGCTATGAGGCGGATGCTTTGTAGGCCTGACCATGAGACCCATGACTTCAGAGGTAGTTTGAATAGGTGTTATCGTATGATGATACCAACAGTCGAGCTCTTGTACTCTGATTTGGCTTTTAACCTTACCTTGACCTATACTACACCCGTGAGAGGGGCGGGAAAACTTTTCTTACAGGTACATGTACTGTTTGTGACTTTGTGTTGAAAAGGTGACTCAGGTTCCGATGATAGTTTTGAGGCTTCGGGATTTTCTTTTGATCTTGCAGTAGTGTTGTTCTGTGATGGTCCAGCCATGATCCAGTGTGAAACTTTGATCCTGTCATGTTGCATCATAGCATATTTATTTCTTAAAAAAAATGAAAAAATGATGTAAAAAAAATAACTAGCATGCGTATGTCATCTTCCAGGGACATTCAAAAGTCTTCTTTCCATCAGAAATGGCTGTCCTCCCGTCAGATGAGTTTGATTTAGTTCGTGTTAAAGAGCCCACCAGGCATACTTTCTCTTATCAGATTCCTACTATTGATGTGTCCGAATTGAAGAGGTTGAGTTCTTATCTGAAGGGTGATGTTCTGAATAATTTTAACAAAAATTATGGCAATTTATTACTAATCCTTAACACTCCAGTTGACCCAATGGCTTTGATCACTCTCTTCCAGTTCTATGACAAGGAATTATGGTGTTTTACTTTTCAAAATTATCAAATGGTCCCCACACTAGAAGAGTACGCGTACCTACTTAATATCAAGTTGTTTGATGAAGTTCCTTTTGTCTAAGTGCCGGAGAAGCCAATGTTCGAAGTTATTGCTGAAATTCTTCATTTGAGTTGGAAGGAGGTGAAAGACAATTCGAAATCAAGTGAGGATGCTACAGGGTTTTATTTGGATTTCTTAGTGAAGAAAGCTGAAGACTGGGCAAAGAAAGGGAATTGGATTGACTTCAACACTCTGTTTGCTCTCATGATATACGAGATTGTCCTCTTCCCTTGCAAGAGAAATTTTATGGATTTGACGGCTATTTGTGTTTTTAGAAACAAGAACTTGATACCGACACTCTTGGCAGATACTCTTTATACCATTCATTTAAGGCATGAAAAAGGTGGTAATGTAAGTTTATGTCATTCAATGTTGTATCAATGGTTTAAGTTGCATCTACCGGTAAGTGGCCCTTTCGTGGATACCAGGCATAATCTCCGATGGTCATCAAGGATTGTTAACCTTACTTCATTCGATATCCGGTGGAATTATGACATGGGGGAAGTACGAAGTATTATCACTAGCTGCGGAGATTTCCCTAATGTTCCCCTCATAGGAACTAAGGGGTGTATTAACTATAATCTTGTGCTTATTTATCGTCAATGGGGATATGCAATGGATGGACCGCCAAAAGTTGATGAGGTGTCTGAGTCAGTGTATTTTGTTAAAGGAAGTGATCCTGTGATGTTGAAAAGAGTGACAAGTGCTTGGAAGAGAAATCACAAAAAGGATAGAACTACTTTGGGCAAGAAGGTTCTTATTGCTAGGGTTCCTTACCTGGATTGGATTAGATCCAGGGTTAAGATTTTGCGGTTACCATTTGCAAGGTCGGCTCCTCTATATGAGCAACCTCCTGCTATTCTGAGTAACACGGTGTCAACCGAGGTGTTCACTCAGGTTCATGTAGAGAACATTCAGCTTCGTGCAAAAGACCGTAAGGCAGGGATGAAACTCTATTGGTTAGATCAAGAAAGGGCCGACTTAGCTCGCAAACTCAAAGAAGCTCAAGGGGAAACTTCTGACGCGACCAGTTTTAGGAAGAGATCTCATGCTAAAATGGAAGAAGAATTGAGTAAGATTCAGAACTTGGAGAAACAACTCAAAGACAAAGATGCTCAGCTTAAGAAGGAAGTAGCCCAGAAGCGTGTCGCAGAAGACCGGTTCCAAGAAAGTAAAGTGGTCACATCACAACATTTGAAGGAGAAAGCCAGACTTGAGGATTACTGTCAACATCTTGAAGCATATCTTGTTCTGGAGATTTAGTTATGTTATTTACTTTTGGTGTATTTGGTCACCCCTAGAATTGTTGGAAGGGACCATTTGTTGTTATTATTCAGTTTTTTTGTTAATACATGTATTTTGTTGTTTATCGTTACACTCTTAAATGTCCGAAGTCACTCGAACATCGTTTTTGTTTGTAAATAATTAAAGTGTTTATCTTATTGTCCTTTTTCTCATTGATTGTATGCTTTATCTTTGGTCGCACGCCGTGACTGATAAATAAAAGGACTCTTGAATACCTGGAAGTGACGAACATATCATGCACATCATGCATTTCATAACATTACAGGTTATCTCAAGACGGTATTCTTATTCTTCTGCTTTTCTTATTCAGAATTCAAGATGACTACTCATCGGTATTCAACCAGAAACAATTTGCCAAGACAGATGGAACAGGTTCAAGCTGAACTCGCTGAGATGAGGGCCCAGATGGATACTCAGATGACTCAGTTCATGGAGGTCATCACCAATGTGAATCTCCGACATGAGGAATTGGCTTCCATTGTCAACAACCAGCGTTGCCATCCAGGGGATGTTGGAAATCAAGGGCTCTATCAGGACGTTTATGTAGGATTGGGGGATTTGCAAGATCAGCCTGCTGGAAATTTTCACGGGATGCCTGGAAACCCTTTTGTGCGCAACGTAGAGTAGTTTCCTCCGTCTCCTGGACCTCGTCTTGTGGGGAACAAAAGAGTTAATCAAGGCGGTGTAAGGAGTTATCAGGACCAGGATTATGACTTTGACCAGGATGAAGATCAGTTTTATTTTTGGCGTTTAGAGCCCGAAGTTCAGGTTGAGGATATGAAGTATCGGTTGTTGGAAGAACGTTTGAAGGCTGTGGAAGGGCAAGGAGTCCTTGGTATGGATGCTAATGATCTCGGGTTGGTGTCTGGGGTGAAAGTTCCTCCAAAGTTCAAACCTCCTACATTTGAAAAATACAATGGAACATCATGTCCTATTACTCATGCCACTGCTTATTTCCGAAAGATGTCGGTGCATACAGAGGATTAGGGGCTTTTGATTCACTTTTTCCAGGATAGCCTATCTGGGGAATCCCTGCAGTGGTACACGAAGTTGGAGAAAGCTCATATTCGTTGCTGGAATGATCTTGCTCGTGCTTTTGTCAAACATTATCAGTACAATGTGGATATGGCGCCTAATCGCACTCAGTTACAAAATATGTCATAGGGACCAAAAGAATCTTTCAAGGAATACGCTCAGAAGTGGCGTGAGTTGGTTGCGAGGGTTCAACCTCCACTAATGGAGAGAGAACTCACTGATATGTGTTGTACCCCAAAATTTGCCCTCCCATAATCCTCAAAGTTTTGTCAAGCATCACCTCAAATGGTTCAAAGTCTACTCAAAGGGCTGCACAGTCAAGCACCCTCCTAAGCCATTCAAATTAGGGTTTTGGTTCTTGCAAGGAAGTTGAGGTTTTCAAGGGCTCAATCAAGTCCCATATGCTCATATACATTGTCAAGCACCTACATGCCAAGTTTCAAGACTCACAGCATCAAGTTGCACAGTCAAAAACCCTAGTTGCTCCACAGTCAACTGTAGGGGTAAAATGGTCATTTGGCAGTTAAAAGTCAAAAATTTTGGTCAACATCTTATTTTGAGCTCACAATCATCATTTGATCAAGTCTTGATCATGATTCCGCAAGAATGGCTCAAAAATCATCAAGATGCAAAAGTTTCCATTTTTGGGCAGCTGAAAAGTCAACTGTAACTTGACCATGGCATAACTTTTTCATGGTTCATCAGAAAAATGTCATCCAATGCTCATCTTGAAGGGGAAGACATTTCATACAACTCATCTTCACATTCCAAGTCCAAGAAATGCTCTCACAAAAAGTTATCAATTTCAACATTATAGGTCATTTTCAAAAGTCAACAAAAAGGCACTTTAAGTCAAAGACCATAACTTGAGATTGGTAAATCAAAATGACATGGGACCAAAGGCATTGGTTAGAGGACTTCAAGAACTTTCCTAAATGTCCAAGAACATGTTCATATGATCAAAATTGAGCAAGATATGCATTGGAGAAGTTGGGAAATTTTTGTGAAATGGCAAAAGTCAACTATCCTTGAAACTTCAATTTTTGACAAAAGGGCCCACTTTTTTCCACTTGATTCAGCCTTGTCATGCCACCCACGTGTCCCATGATCAATTTCAAGACCAAATAATTATTTTTCTATTTTTATTTAATTTTTATGGATTTAATTCATTTTAATCCATAATAATTCAAGTAAATCTAAAAAATTTAATTAAATGGTATCTTATGGTTTGAATAGCCTTCATGAAGCATTTGAAACCTACCAATTTCGTGCTAAGCTCATTTAGGTATGAAAATTCAAATTTTGAACAAGCTTTGAAAGGCCTTTAATGGTGTGGTTAAGACAAAATCCAAAGCTTAATTGCAATGGTTAAAGGCTCCTAAATGTGACTTATTCTCACTCATTACTATATATGCAAGCCTTGCAAGCCTCATTCACAACCGGAACATTACACAAACGTCCAGAGCAAAATCCAAAAAGTGTCAAAAAAAGTGTGAGATCAAAAGGAGTATTGCAAGCATTTTCAGGCCAAAAGGAGAACGTGACTCTCTTCTTTGCCATCCCCTGAAGCTAAAGCAACCCTTGCCACGTCCTAAGGTCTGTCATACCGCGCTGTAATTTTTCCCAGGTCCCCTCAAAATCCCATATTATTTTTTCTTACATACTTGTGTGCAGGCTTCAAAGAAGGCTTATCATGCGCCTCACAAATCCAAAGCGCCAAGTGTCTCCAAGTGCAAATCCAATGGCCACAAGGGAAGGAGCATCATGTTCTCAGGTCAACACAGGCGCAGGCAATCTCCAAAGTCAAACAAAGCTGGCTTCTTGATGGGCTTCAAATTCCAATCAAACACCCCATTATGGCCCATACCCCCCTTAGGTTTGCAATTTTATTTTGTCATTTTATATTTTATTTGTCTTATTTTTATTTTTTCCATTTTTATTAACTATTAACATAATCAATATTTTTTATAAAAAAAAAATCAAAAAAGAACTAACATTATTATTATTATTATTATTATTATTATTATTATTATTATTAATTCCATTTTATTTTTGTAAATAAATACTAATAAATTGAGTTAATTTTAATTAGGCAACTTTAACCTTTTTTCTTAATAACTAAAATAAATTTAGAATTAGGTTTTTATTAACTTTTAATTTTATTTCCTTTTATTTTATTTCATTAAAAACATAAAAATACAAAAACATTTTTTTTTCTTTTTAATTAATTAATTAATTAGATTAGTTATTAATTTTAATTTCATTTAATCACAAAAAAAGACAAAAAATTCAATTCTTTTCTTAAAAGGGTCAAAACCCTCATGACGTTCCAATTTATTTCTTTCGCGCGCATTTATTTTATTTTGATTATTTATGTAACTGTCTCCAGATATATAATAGTTAAATAGGACCTCTTTTACCGCTTTATTTAAATTTCTCGCACTTTATTTTACAAAACGGGTCTTTGTTTTTTGGCGATGTATAGACCCGCGCCTTGTAATAGTTAGAATTTACATTTCTGCAATTTACTTTCCGCACCCCTGACTGTTAAATGCATGAAAGAATGTATGTAAATAAAATTAATCCGTAGCTCACAAATAACATGTACAAAGACAAACATTAACTGAAAAACAACACACAAAGCACATGCCACTCTTAGGGTACGCCTCACTGGTTGCCTCAAACGTGGTCATCAAGTATAGGGTGTCTTAGAGGTCTCCCTTTGTCTAAAGATCCAGTTGCCTCGAAACGGTTGCCTCGGATAAAAGGATCTAGGACATTAGGGTTACTTCTAAGACGTCCTACCATTGCTTCGGTGACCACACTGTCCCTATAATCGAATTGACCCGAACACCTCCAACGATGGTGCTACCTACCTCTCAATGGTGGGATAGCACTATCTAAAGGACTCTTACACAGCCTAATTCCTTAGAGTAGGTAGATTTCTCTTAAGTACTTGCTCTTTTCAAAACAAACAAAAACAACTTCTCACACCTTACACTTTCAAAAAGTTTTCAAATAATACTTCATACACTCTTGAGGACTGATACAAGAGTTACCTAGAAGTTTTCAAACGAACTTTTTCAAAACCCACACACACTTGAAAAGCAAACAAATTTTGAAAACATAAGAGCAAGTACCTAAGAGCCCGTGGATAACCACGGATAGAAAGGGTGCTAACACCTTCCCTTTCTATAAATCTACCTCCCGAACCGAGAGACATCTCGAATAAGGAATTTTGCTGTGCTTTTGTCCTTTCCATGTTGGAGAACATAAAAAACGGTGGCGACTCTTGCTTACCGCGACATTTCACGAAACCAGCTAAAAAACAGTCAGTTCTATTTCCACTGATCACAATATGTTTATGAGTACCCTGCAAGGGCCATTCTATGAGCACATGATAGGAAGTACTTCGGCATGATTTGTAGACTTGGTTATGGCTGGTGAAAGGATTGAGGTAGGTTTGAAATTGGGGAAAATTCAGATTGGAGGTTCTAGTGGCTCATCCGGGGGCAGTAAGAAATCATTCAACACTTACCCTAAGAAAATGGAAGGCGACGCAAGTGCGGTTTACTCTCGTAGAGGAAGAAGAGAGGATCGTCAACACCAACAAATCAATGTTGTTTCTATTCCTGTTAATGCTCCTCCGCAGCAGAGACCGAATGCAGTGCCTCAATAATAGAGACAGCAAGATGCTCCCTGTCAGTATAATAATCAACAACAGAGACAACCGAGAAAATTCGATCCCTTGCTGGTATCTCTCACTGAAGCACTCCACCACCTGCTTGATTTGAAGTTGATCAGTTTGAGAAATATGCCACCGCCACCCACAAGACTACCTATTAACTATGGTGTTAACGCAAGATGCGAATTCCATTTAGGCGGAGTTGGTCATTCTACTGACAATTGCTTTGCGTTGAAGTGCAAAATACAAGACTTGTTGGATTCTAAGGCGATTGAGTTTACTCCAGTGACTAGTCTGAATGTTACACAAAATCCAATGCCTAGACATGGAGGGGGTGTTGTCAATATGGTTGATGATAATGGTGAAATGTTGAATTTAATCATGAATGAGGAACAAGTAACTACTCCGTTGTGGTATGTTAAGAGGTATTTGCTTAATAATTCTATTTTCCCGGGTTGTACTTCTGAGTGTGCTAAGTGTAGAGAACAACCAAAGGGCTGTGGTGATTTAAAAGCCGGTATCCAGTTGATGATAAAGGAAGGTTCCCTGCAGTTTGATAGGAAACCGAGCTACCATAAGGTTACCGAAGAAGATGTTGTTGTGGTATCTATTCCTTACATCCCTGTGCGTATTCCTGCCCCGTCTAGGGCACATCCTTTGATGATTACGGTACCTGGTCCCATGCCGTACACCAGTGAGAAGGCCATCCCATGGCATTACGGTGCCGATGTCTATTACCATGGGGTGAAGTAGGAGGTTAGTACCCGTGTGTCTGAGGAAGAACGTGCTGGAGGTAATGAAGAGGAAGTTCATAACTTTTCTGGTGTGGGTCGAATGACTAGAAGCGAGAGAGTTTTTGGTCCTTCTAATGTGCAAGATGCAGAAGATGCTTCCGCAAGAGAAAAAGGAAAACAGAAGGCGATGATTGGTAATCTAAGGGTTACACCAGCTAATGTGACTCAGCCAATTCCGAAACCAGAAGCTTCTTCAGTTCCCGATGAGGTTGAAGAGTTAATGCGAATTATCAGAAAGAGTGATTATAGCATAATTGATCATATGAGCCATACTCCTTCTAAGATGTCTATTTTGTCTCTGTTGATTTATTCAGAACCTCGCAGAAATGCTTTGATGAAGTTGTTAAAGAATGTGTTCGTGCCACATGAAATAACAGTCAATTAGTTTGAGAATGTTTGTGCTAACATATCTGCCGGGAACGGTCTGGGCTTCATAGATTTTGATCTTCCTCCGGAGGGGCCAGACCATAACAAAGCGTTGCATATTTCGATGGAGTGCAGGGGAACTACTTTATCCCGAGTTTTGGTGGACACATGGTCATCTTTAAATGTATTGCCTAAGTTAGCATTGATGAAGATTGATTATTCTGGACTGGAGTTGCGCCCTAATGATTTGATGGTGAAGGCGTTTGATGGGTCTCGAAGGTCAGTGTTTGGGGAGGTGGAGTTACCAACCAAGGTTGGTCCACGCACCTTCACGGCTACTTTTTTGATGATGGATATACAGCCACCGTATTGTTGTTTGTTGGGGGCGGCCGTGGATTCATAGGGCAAGGGCAGTTACTTCTACTCTTCATCAGAAACTCAAGTATCATGCAGAGGGAAAGGTGATAACTGTGTGCGGTGAGGAAGAGTATATCGTGAGTCATTTGACATCATTCCGTTATGTTGAAGTTGAAGGCGAGATACATGAGACTCTGTTTTAAGCGTTTGAGACAGTTCATGTTGTCAATATTCCTCTTCCAGAGCAGAAAAAGAAACCGGAAACTGTCATGTCATCTCTCAAGGATGCGAGAGCTGTGGTGGAAAATGGTAACCCTGAAGGTTGGGGTCAGGTGCTAGATGTTACTCCAAAGTTTGATAAATTTGGTCTTGGTTTTAACCCGGGTCAGCAGAGTGCAGCTCCCAGAGCATCTAGTTTATCTACTCCTGTGAAGTTTTCCCGTCCTTGTGCTACTCAAGAAGGACACATCAATGCAGTTGGCGATGATAGGGTTGATGGCTACAATATCGAAGATTGGATTCACCCGAGTATTCTAGGCCAGACACTAAACAATAGGACTTCTGTGGATGTTATCCAAGTTTCAAGCGCTGAGGAGTAATTTCCTTGTTTCTTTTTAATCATATCATAATTCCTACGCTCTGCCCAAGGCATAGTGAATCATTTGTGTAGGGACACCATGTTTATTTCTAAGTTTATCATGAAATAAAGGACGTTTTTGCATTCAAAATTTTTCTCCATTTCTTTTTATTTTTTAAATGGCAATGTTTCTCTTTTCACACACTGTCACTAAAAAACGCCAAAATGTCATTCATGCAGATGCACTTCCACCACCGATCCTATTGATAACCACTATGCTATGGCTCATTATGACTTTGATACTCCTATTTATCAAGCTGAAGAAGAAGCATATAAGGATTGTGATCTTCCTGAGGAATTAGCAAGATTGTTAAAACAAGAGGAGAAGGTTATCCAGCCAAATCGGGATTCGATTCAAGTGGTGAATATTGGCACATAAGAGGTAAGAAGAGAAGTCAAGATAGGGGCAGATCTCGGAGAAAGTGTAAAGGTCGGATTGATTGAGCTACTTCGTGAGTATTTTGATATCTTCGCATGGTCTTATGAGGATGTGCTTGGGTTGGATACAGACATAGTGGTGCATCGACTACCGCTCAAAGAAGGTTGTTCTCCTGTTAAGCAAAAACTCTGTAGAACTCATCCTGAGATGTCCAAGAAGATCAAGGAGGAGGTCCAGAAACAGTTGGACCTGAATTTCTTAAAGGTCGTCAATTATTCGCCATGGATTGCAAATATCATGCCGGTGTCCAAGAAGGATGGTAAGGTTAGGATGTGCGTGGATTATAGGGATTTGAACAGGGCCAACCCTAAAGACGACTTCCCTCTTCCACATATTGATGTGTTGGTCGATAATACTGCTCACTCCAAAGTGTTTTCGTTCATGGATGGTTTTTCGGGTTACAATCAAATTAAAATGGCTCCGGAGGATATGGAAAAGACAACATTTATCATGCCTAGGGGAACTTTCTTCTATAAAGTGATGTCGTTTGGTTTGAAAAATGTCGGGGCAACATATCAGCGCGCCATGGTCACTCTCTTTTATGATTTGATTCACAAAGAGATTGAGGTATATGTGGACGATATGATTTCTAAGTATGACATGGAAGAGGAACATCTTGTTCATCTGGAAAAATTATTCGGGAGACTGAGGCAGTTCTTGCTAAGGTTGAATCCGAATAAGTGCACCTTCAGGGTGAGATCCGGCAAGCTATTGGGTTTTATTTTGAGTAAAAAAGGTATCGAGGTGGACCCGGCCAAGGTAAAAGCGATACAAGAAATGCCTGAGCCAAGGACAGAGAAGTAAATACGTGGTTTCTTGGGAAGGTTAAACTACATTTCTGGATTTATTTCTCATCTCACAGCCACCTGTGAACCTTCGTTCAAGTTTTTGAAGAAAAGTCAGACAGTGAAATGGAATGAGGATTATCATAAGGCCTTTGACAAAATAAAGGAGTACTTACAGGAACCTCCGATACTCATGCCTCCAGTGGAAGGGAGGCCACTAATCATGTATCTAACTGTGTTGGAGAGCTCAATGGGTTGTGTCCTCGGTCAGCACGACGAGACAAGGAAGAAAGAGCAGGCCATTTACTACTTGAGTAAAATGTTTACGGAATGCGAGTCAAGGTACTCATTGCTGGAAAAGACTTGTTGTGCGCTTGCTTGGGCCGCCAAACGTTTGAGGCAATACATGTTAACTCACACCACCTACTTGATATCCAAAATGGATCTAATCAAGTATATTTTTGATAAGCCATCTCTTACAGGCAGGGTAGCCCGTTGGCAGATGATACTCCTCGAATATGATATCCAATACACTACTCAAAAAGCAATTAAGGGTAGTGTACTGGCCGACCATCTTGCGCATCAGCCCATGGAAGATTATGAACCGATGAAGTTTGATTTTCCAGATGAGGAAATTGTGTATATTCGGGATTGTAACATGCCAGACCCAGACGAAGGACCCGAGCCGGGATCACGTTGGACGCCTGTTTTTTATGGTGCCTCTAATGCCATGGGCAATGGTGTCGGAGCTGTTATCACTTCCCCTAAGGGCTACCACATTCCTTTCACGACTCGTATTTATTTCGATTGCACTAACAACATGGCAGAATATGAGGCTTGCATTTATGGCATTGAAGCGGCGATCGACTTGCGCATCAAATTTTTGAAAGTTTACGGGGATTCAAATCTTGTTATCAGCCAGATTAATGGGGATTGGGAGACTCGCCATCGGAACCTAATTCCCTATCCAGAGCATGTTATGAAACTGATTCCGTACTTCAAAGAGATCAAGTTTGAGCACATTCCTAGAGAAGAAAACAATCGATCTGATGCACTGGAAACTTTGTCCTCCATGTTCAAGGTTAAGTGGGCTAATGAGGCACCTTCCATTACCATCAGAAGTTTGAGTGAGCCAGCTTTCTGTTTTGAGGCTAGTTTGGAGTCAGATGGTAATCCTTGGTTTTATGATGTTAAATGATATCTTGAAACACAAGAGTACCCTTAAGAGGCATCCGTCACAAATAAGAAGTTCTTGAGAAGACTTTCAGCCAAGTTCTTCCTCAGTGGTGGTGTGTTGTATAGAAGGCATCATGACGGTTTACTTCTCAGATGTGTTGACAAGAAAGAAGCAGCTAGAATCATTGAGGAGATACATGAAGGTGATTTCGGGACCCATTCCAACGGGCATACCATGACTAAAAAGATTTTGCGAGCGGGTTATTATTGGTCTACCATGGAGACTGACTGTTACAATCATGCACGGGTTTTCCACAAATGTCAAGTATATGCTGATAAGATGCATGTGCCTCTAGTACCTTTAAATGTCTTGACTTCCTCGTGGTCATTTGCAATGTGGGGAATTGATATGATCGGCAAAATTGAACCGACTGCATCCAACGGGCACCGTTTCATTCTGGTTGCCATCGATTATTTTACAAAATGGGTCGAAGCTGCATCCTATGCCAATGTCACCAAGCAGGTGGTAACTCAGTTCATTAAGCACAATATTATATGTCGCTACAGAGTACCTGAAAAGATCATTACCGATAATGGGTCTAATTTGAATAACAAAATGATGAAGGAGCTTTGTGAGTCCTTCAAAATCAAGCATCATAACTCTTGCCCATACCGACCAAAGATGAACGATGTTGTCGAAGCGGCCAATAAGAATATCAAGAAAATTGTGCAGAAGATGGTGGTAACTTATAAAGATTGGCATGAGATGCTGCCTTTCGCGTTGCATGGTTATCGCACCACTGTGCGTACTTCGACTGAGGCAACCCCATTTTCCTTGGTTTACAGCATGGAAGAAGTATTTCCAGTAGAAGTAGAGATTCCTTCTCTTAGGGTCATGAGGGATGTCGAGCTGGATGAGAGTGAATGGGTACAGAATCGGCTGGATCAGTTAGAACTTATTGACGAAAATAGGTTGACGGCTATATGTCATGGTCAGGTATATCAGCAAAGGATGAGGAAAGCTTTTGATAAGAGGGTACGGCCTCAGTGTTACAAGCCAGGTGACCTTGTGCTAAAAAGGATAATTCTCCCCCAGGGAGATCCCAGGGGAAAGTGGGTTCTGACTTATGAAGGTCCTTTCGTGGTTAGAAAAGTTTTCTCTAAAGGAGCGATGATGCTCACGACTATGGATGGAGAGTACTTCCCTCTCCCTCTGAATGCTGACGTAGTTAAAAAATGATTTGCATAAAAAATAAAAAAACCCGCTAAGCTGAAAACCCGAAAGGGCGGTTGGTTTAGGCAAAAAGAGGGTGTCCTGGTGAATCGAAAACCCGAAAGGGCGATTCAGGAAAAAGTTAGGGACTTAAAGCAAATGACTACGCTCAACATGAGATTCCTTGTTTCTTTCCTTCGTTCCATCACCTGGCATAAGCTCGAAGCTAATCCAAGAATGATCTGTCTGAAAGCAGGAAGATGAGGGCGTAAGAGTCATAAGAGTCATAGAAAAATTGGGACTTTATGGACATTCACATTCACATTTCCATTTGTAAACGCTTGTCTGCTTTGATTTTGTAATTACTTGCTTCCAAATGTAAATGCCTTTTTCACAGGCTGTTTCTCAAAATCAATAGAATATCTTCTTTCAAGTATACGTATACGTTTCTTTTCTCCATTTTTACTATTTTGTTTGCAAAAACGTCCAATATTTTGATAAGCATGTGCATATAAACTTCGTGGGCCTTACACGGAAATGGTAATTTAAATCATGGTTAGTTTATCGCTTGAAATACGGATAACAAACACAACTATTATTGTGCAAGGGGCATGTTTGTTTCTCTGTTTGATAAGATTCTCATTCACTTTTCTGGCGGATGCCTTGCCATTTGTTCCACAGCCCCGTGTTGTTGGTAAAGGTCTTGGGTCAAGGTAATATCAAGATTACGGCAGGTCGACAAGGTCGGCGAACCTAGTTGGATACTTTTCTTCCTCATAATGGCTTTTATTACGTTTCTTTGCCGCACTTTCATGTGTTGTCTTGATTGATTGTTTTAAAGCATTATCTCCATATAGGATTTTGTTTATAACCGAATGTCAGTTTTGATGCGTTGAATATTTTTGCTTTGAAAAAAATTTGTTTCATTTTCACTTAATCCATCCGGTATCACTCTTTAATCGATTTTTCGGGCATTTTGATACCAACTGTGCCAATTCTTTTGCTTAGCCAAGAGTTTAGAGGAAAGAGTTTAGCTAAAAATGATGACTGTAGTGGTATGCTTTTGAGTAGAATCCCGTTGACGATGTACGTGCATTGTTTCAATCCCCAAACACCGGAGATATAAGGAAGTTAGACCCTCGTTAACCCCTCTGAGCCTTCGAAGTAGGAGTTTCTTTTTCGTTAAAAAAAACTCATCTTTAACCCGGGGCAGGGTAGATGTTCAGTTAATGTGACCAAGCATTCAAATTTCGGAAGGAATGTCCCATCTGAGGATCACCATGTTTTATCTTCCACATCATGAGGTCCGGAAAAATTTCTAAGCCACGATGTTCATTTCCTCACAAAGCCCTGAGGTCGAGATCGAATCGATACAATAATGGCTATCCCCCGCCGACCAAGGAATGAGGCTTTTATTTTCTTAAAAAAAAGCCAAAAAAAAGAGAAAGAAATAAAAAGTTCAAAAACCTAAAGTCACATTGACCTGTTCGAAGTGGAAAGTATGAATAAGAAAGAAACAAAAAGCCCCGCTAAGTCAAAACTTTAAAATAAGTCGCTTAGGAAAAAGTTAGGGCATCCCGCTGGACTCCTGAATTGGAAATTCAAAAGATTTTGTCCAGGAAAAAGTTAGGGAAAAGAGAGCCTAAAAGGCCGGAAAAAGAAGATTATTCAATAAAATTTTCATCAAAAGAAGAGGAACAATAATATCAAAAACAAAAGAGGCGGCACAAGCTAAGCGACAATCATGTTGGAGAATTTGTCGTGATCACTCAACCATTATAAATCCTTTTGAAATATGAATGCTTGTGATAAGTCAACTTAACTTAGGACAGGAGAATATCACGAAGGGGGTGGGCACCAAATAACTTGAGCCTTGAAAATTTTTTTTTTCTAAAAACCCCGAACCAGGCCATGTTACAACCTCTAAAAGTCCTAACTGAAACAAGGGTTTAACTCGAAAGCATACTACAACAGGATAACTTTTCCTAAGCTCTCAAATACGTGTTGCATGTTCGTGTTGGTATTTTATCACCCGCATCTTGACTCGTTTTTCAAAAAAAAGGGGGGGGAAGAAAAGTTTTGAAATTTTTGCACTCTAGCCAGTGATTCATTCACAACAGAGATGCAACCCTTTGTTAAGATTTTCAACTTCAAGGCTTAAATAATCATCGCATCAGGTATGTCGTTCCCAAAATAAACATCTTCCTGCATGCAAAACATTTGTTTAACATCAAAAGAGTTTACACGTTGAACACCTGTAAGAGCTTAATGATTGTTAGAAATGGAATCTGTGGGTTTATTCTGCTATGACAGAGCCCATGTATGATTAAGACTCTACTTATCCCCAGAGGAGTTTCTTGTCCCCAGTAAAGTTTCGTTTCCGCAACGAAGTTTTATTGCCCCAGGAATCTTCTTTCAAAAGCTTCATTCTAAGACTTCAAGTTCAGATATGTCACACATCCCCAGTGGAATCGTTTAAATGGGAACTCCCACTTTGGAGGAGTTTCAACTCCCCAACGGAATTGCCGACAGGGATCCCTCACCTTGACCTCTCATTTCCCAGCTGATCTGCTGACTGGGGCATCCTGATGTTAAGATCTTTCATTATCCCCAGTAAGGTCGATACTGTGTGACCATATGCATGATCCGTCCAATGCCTGCATTCCAAGAAATCTCCCCAACCAATCTTCAACAGAGTTCTGTATCCCCGGTGAAGTCCTGTTTCCTCAGTAGAGCTTTGTTCCCCCCAGCAAAGACCTTCACCTCCCGCGTCGGGTTCGCTGTCTTGGTGTCATCCTCAAACACGGTTGCGCGCTGTCTTTTCCTGATATTACAGTCTTTCCCTGATATTCTCCCTCAATTTCTAATCTTTTCCAGAAGCTACAGGGTCAATCTGATCTTCTCTAGGAGTTTGAAATTTATTTTTGCATCTCCTCTCAATGTTTGTGGCCTGTTTCTACTGGTTGCTCGGTTTTTATTCCCCGCAAAGCTTCATTTCTTCGAGGTTCCTTCTCTAATGGTTCCCCGTATTTTCTCCCCTCCTTTGGATTTTGCAATTTATTTTTTCAAGTTTTGTCGGATTCTGACTTCTTGGCTATTGGCTTCTCAATTGGCCATTCCCTAGTGAAACTTTTAAACATGCATCATTACATTGCATCTACCTAATGCGTATCTATGATCGGTGGAAATGAGAACTGACTGTTTAAAGCTGGATCGCGTATGTCGCGGTAAGCAAGAGTCGCCACCGTCTTTTATTTTCTCCAACATGGACAGGACAAAAGCACAGCAAAATTCCTTATGAGAACGTTTCTCGGTTCGGGAGATAGATTTATAGAAAGGGAAGGTGTTAGCACCCTTTCTATCCATGGTTATCCATGGGCTCTTAGATACTTGCTCTTATGTTTTCAAAATGATGCTTTTGAAATGTGAGTGGGTTTTGAAAAAAGTTTCTTTGACAGATTTCTGAATAACTCTTGTATCTGTCCTCAAGAGTGTTTGAAAAATTTGTTTTGAAAGCTTTTGAAAGTGTAAGGTGTGAAAATATTTTTGTTTTATTTTTTAGAGAGCAAGTATCCATGAGTCATCTACCTACCCTAAGGAATTAGGCTGTGTTTTTGTCCTTAAGGTAGTGCCATCCCACCATTGAGAGGTAGGTAGCACCACCGTTGGAGGTGTTCGGGTCAATTCGATTGTAGGGACAGTATGGTCACCGAAGCAACAATTAGGACACCTTAGAAGCAACCCTAATGTCCTAGATCCTTTTTAAATCCGAGGCAACCGTTTCGAGGCAACTGTTTCGAGGCAACTGGATCATGGACATAAGAGCGACCGCTAAAACGTCCTATACTTGACCACCACGTTTCGAAGGTAACGAGTGAGGCGTACCCTAGAAGTGGTGTATGTATTGTGTGTTGTTTTCATGTTAATAGTTATCTTTGATCATGGCATTGTGAGCTACGAGTTATTTTTAATTGACATACATTCTTTCATGCGAGTTTAGCAGTTAGGAGTGCGAAAAATTAAAAGACGGAAAGATAAAAGCTACGCTATTACAAGGCGCGGGTCTATACATCATAAAAATACAAAGACCCGTTTTTGATAAAAGATGCAGAAAGTAAAAGAGAAGCGATAAACCTAATTATTATTACATCTGGAAAGCAGTTACATAATAATCAATAAGAAAAAAGAATAACGTGCGAAAGAATTAAAATCAGGACGTCTGAGGGTTTTGACCCTTTGCTTGAAATTAAATTAAATTAGGACTTAATTATTATTTAATTAAAGAAAAGAAATTGTTTTTTATGTTTTTTTGTAATTATTGAAATAAAGAAAATAAAATCAAGAGAAAACCCTAATTCCAAGTTTATTTTAATTATTAATGAAAAATATTACAGTTACCCTAATTTAAACTAATTAATTATTTTACATGTTATTTACAAAAATAATAATAATAATAAATAATGATGAAAATAATTAATTAAGAAAAAGATAAAAATGTCAAAACATAATTCTATGTATTTTTTATTTGTTAAGAAAAAAGATTAAAATGAAAACCTAAATTAAACTAAATTAATTGTTAGAATTTATTTACAAAAATAAATTAGTGAGGAAATTAATAAATAATTAAACATATTTTGTATTTTGATTTTCTGATTTTTATTATGAAAAGTTGATTAATGGTGAATTAATAAAAACAATTAAAACAATTAAAAAGAATTAGAAAGAAAAGAAAATAAAATTAAATATACAAACAAAGGGGGGTGTATGGCCCATGTGGAGGTGAGATTGAGGAATTCTGGCCCATTAGCACAAGGCCTCATTGACTTTTAGGAATCACGTGCTTGTTGGCTGACTGAGGTACACCATGGAATTCACCTATAACCACTGGATTGATCATCATGAGCGCGTGGCAAGCTTAAGCGTGAGTGTGTATGGTGGACCTTTGGGTGAACGCTGCATGGGAATGTGTTAAAACAAAAATTATGAATTATGTGGGGGGACCTGGGAATCGAACCCAGGTCCCAATGTTTGCAATACACGTCCTCCACCATCTGAGTTGTGAAACGCGCTTGTACATATGTTGATAAACAAATATTATATATGAAAAATGCCCATTATGCTGAAACATAAAAAAAAAACGCGCTAAAGTTTGAATGTCCCAGTAGCATGATGCCACGCGTGCTTTCTTATTCGTTTTCACCTGCAACATGAACAAGATAGCGGGGGTTTTAAACCCCCGCTAAGTATAATTGTGGAAAATGGCGAATAGAAGAGGAGACAACATAAATTGAGCGCGAGGGTTTCAATCGATTCGTCTTGTGGCAACGAATTTGTCCATATATGGCTTGAGGTCTAATTTTACAGCATACGCAAAGCCCTAATTTTTGAACCTTGGAACCCTAGATATCGCCCATGGTAGATTCTGATTTAGGCAGTTTCAGCATAATTCAACTATACCAAAAGCTTCAGGGAGATGTCAGTAATACAAATCAATGAGCAAAACATGTCAATGATGCATAGAAATCAAGTTTCGATTATGAAAATATTCGTTCAAACCATGACTTTGTTTTACCGTTTCTTTGAGTATGAGAGTTGGAAAGTGCTTGCAATACGTTCAGAAGACTCTCAGCAAGGGATTAGAATCCTTTTTAGGCTTTGAAACGCGCTGCAAGTATGAAATCAGTTTCACAATTTTCTTGAGTTTTTGCCAATTGGTTATGGAATATTCAGTAGCTTTCACGTGTGTTCCTGAATAGGGTTAGCTCTTGCATATGTATGTGATGTGAATTAGGTTAGAATTCAGCCCAAAAGTCCATTGCAATAATGTTTCAAATCCTTGATTTTCAATCATGTGATTTTAAATCTTTTTCCATGAAACCCTTGCCAATTATGGATGATTTTCCTTTTTTGATTGAGAAACGGTTTTGCCAGCTTGCCCTGATATGATTTGCTTCACAAAAGATCCAAAAAACATATCTTTTTAATTTTCCTATAATTAAAATCAATTAAATGAATTAATATAAATATAAATTCAATTAATTAATTAAATATAAGAAAATAAATTATTTTGAGCTCAATGGGTCGTGCATAGGCCTTGTGTAATGATTCAAGAAAGAATTTGAGGCCCATTAGCAAATTTGAAGCTTTTTAGGCAAAGTTGACTTTTGAAAGTTCCCAAAAATTTCCCAACTTCTCCAATGCATATCTTGCTCAATTTTGAAGCTATGAACATTTTCTTGGACATTTTGGAAAGGTCTTGAAGTCCTCTAACCAATGCCTTTGGTCCCATGTCATTTTGGTTCACCAATCTCAAGTTATGGTCTTTGACTTAAAGTGCCTTTTTGTTTACTTTTGAAAATGACCTATAATGTTGAAATTGATAACTTTTTGTGAGAGAATTTCTTGGACTTGGAGTGTGAAGATGAGTTGTAGGAAATTTCATCCCCTTCCAAATGAGCATTGAATGGGATTTTTCTGATAAACCATGAAGAAGTTATTCCTTGGTCAAGTTACAGTTGACTTTTCAGCTATCCAAAAATAGAAACTTTTGCATCTTGAGACTTTTTGAGCCATACTTGTGGAATCATGATCAAGACTTGACCAAATTATTATTGTGGCTTCAAAATAATATGTTGACCAAAAATTTTGACTTTTGATTGTCAAATGACCATTTTGCCCCTACAGTTGACTGTGGAGCAATTAGGGTTTTTGACTGTGCAATTTGATGTTGTGAGTCTTGAAACTTGACATATGGATGCTTGACAATGTTTATTGGAATGTGGGACTTGATTGGACCCTTTAAAACCTCAATTTCTTTGCAAGAACCAAAACCCTAATTTTGACTGTGTTAGGAGGCAATTGGACTGTGCAACCCTTGAGAGATTTTGAATCATCTGGAGATTGATCTTGGCAAATCTTGAAGAATATGGGAGGGCAAATTTTGGGGTACAACAGTATCATTTCAATTATATGGAGAAGTGTGCTATATAAAAAAAACAATTCAAACATGCATCGGAACATAAGCCATTTTTATTTTTGTCATCCCCAGTGATTTGCTAATACTTCGGATTAAATCCCCAGCAAGGTCTTCGTCCTCATCACCTATGTTTCCTCCCCATACCATTATCTTTTGACGTAAATCATTTGTTTGTTTGAGTGTCTATTCTTGACTATAGTTCAGTTTCGCCCTGGCGCGGTCTTCTCGGGTTTAGTTTTCACTACCCTTTCTGATTCATTCCAATGTCTATTGATGCACCTTCCGAATACCAGTTTCGTCCTGATATTCGCTTTCAGCAGGTTTTTAGGTGTACGCCTTAATCTCCTTGCTTTGGGTTGAGCTCGAGTTTTATCTCCTCACCTTGTGCATGAAATCCAGTTTCATCCTGGTACTCATCTAGTGTAGTTTCGCCTAACTAGATATTGAGTCGAGTTTCATCTCATTTTTTCTTTCATACCTTGGACCCTCTGATGATGTTCGTTTACCAAGTGCAGTGTTCGTACTGCATCCCTGGTTTGAAACCAGTCTCCTTTGTTCCTTGGATACTTCTATCAATTTTTGTCACTGTTCATCCTTTGATCTGAGACCAGCAAGTGCTTTAAGAAACATGCACTCTCATCACTTTGCTTTGGGTCGAGTTTCGTCTCGTTACCCGTGTGTGAAATCCAGTTTCGTCCTGGTACTCATCTAGTTTAGTTTCGTATAACTGGTTTTTTTTTGAAGTCGTGTTTTGTCTCGCTTTCGTTCCTCATTTTTGAGATTCTTTCAGTTCCTTCATACTGTCTATCTTAGTTGAGATTAGCAAGTGCTCCTAGAATCGCGCACTCTAGCCACTTTTGCTTTGGGTCGAGCTTAGAGTTTCGGCTCTGCACCCGCGTACGTTTTCTTTTCCAAATTTTAGTTTCGCCTATACTCTGTGGTTTGAGTTTTATCTCACCCTTTTTTTTGAAGCCTAGTTTTGCCCTGGCACTTTTGTCCGAAAGTTTAGATAGGTCTACTCTTCTTTATGTTTTCGTTCTGTTTCAACCTGCGTTATAACTTCACTCTGACGCACGTCTTGGGAGTTTTCTATTTTTGTTTCTTTCTTCTTCAAGAGTTTAAATTTTCGGGTTCTTTCGTATTCAAACATCTTCAACCTTGTACGCTCAAAAGTTGTCACTTTTCTCACTTATCATGTTGAAGATATTTGAATAGGGGCAACTGTTGCACCTCAAAATTTACCCTCTTGATTTTTTTGGCTTTTGTTTCATCATGAATATCATATTGCATTGCATTCATACATGGTTATGGGATCAAAGTACTTTGGTTATCAAGTCTTCCTCAAGCTTTAAAAGTTGTTTGCATTGACAAGTTGCTCAAGAAGAACCTTATCATCTAAACCTCTAGATCTTTCAAGCCAAAAGTTATTGCATATCTCAAGATGTTTTATCCATCTCTTTGGACCATTAGAGGATTGAAGTTTATGATTGATTATGTGAAGGAACCACTCCTTTGATTCACTAGTCAATTTAGGGTTTTGTTTGAGCAAGATCATTAATCAATATACAAGTTTTGATTTGGAAGCTATAACGTCTCATTGATATTTGGAAGGTCTTAGTACAAGAAATTGGCCAAGAGGTCCAGAGGATTTAAAAGTTTTGAAGATGGTTCATCAATCTCCTGAGTTGTTAACCAAAATAAGGGTTTGGTCCAAGTTGAGTGGAATTAGGGTTTTGAAGCTTGATCAGCTATCTCCAAGCCCCTTAGTTGTTTATTTTGTATATGTGTTGTTGACTAACTTCTAATCAAAATACAAAAAATATTTGTCTTTGTCTTTGCATATTTGTGTTTTGTAGGTACCAAGTCGAAGCATCGGACAAATAAAGATTCCTGGTATTATTCTCCTAAAATCTCTTTTTTTGCAAAATAAAATTAACAAAAATTCATTTTTTCACTGATGCAATCGATTGCTCTTAGAGTGCAGTCGATTTCACATAGTGTATTTTGCGCCATTTTTGAAAAAAGACACTGTGCAAATCGATTTGCACTGTAATGCAATCGATTGCACAACGTGAAAATTTGAAAAAAAATCGGCAATTTTAAACTTGTCAAATTTTGGCTCCAATTTTCCTTCATTTTTGAAAGATGTACCATTAATTCAAATTTTAGTTCCAATCTTTCATTTTTAAGAAGAATTATCATTAATTCAAATTTTGGCTCTAATATTTGAAAGAATTATCATTAATTCAAATTTTGGCTCCAAGAATCAATTACCAAATTACCACTAATCCCAATCCTAAAACTCTATAAATAGAGCCCTCATTTCATTCAAATTTCAAGCTTTTGATAGCCAAATCCACCTTGCTAAAAAATCTCTCAATTCTCTCCATCTACCAAATTTACTCAAAGCTCCATTTTTAAAAAGGTAGTAAGCTTTGCATTGAAGCTTACTAATCTTTGAGCTAAACCTTCATCCAAACACTTTTTCTTTATCAATTCTCTACATCCAAGCTTGAGCAATTGATTCTTGTGGTTGAATTGAAGAAGATTCTTGAAGTTGTTTTGATAATTCTCTAGATCTACCTTTGGTAAGTTGGACAATTCATCTTTCACAATATGATCTCTTGTTGATCTTTGGGTTTGATTCTTTGAGCACTATTTTGTGATTCCAATGGTGTTATTTTCTCATAATTTTATGGAATTTTCATGCTCAATTGGATCCATGATCATAAGGTGTTTGATGGAAAGTTTGAACAAGAAATTGGCCTTTTAAAATGCTGTTTTTGCTGCCTGTAACAGTGTGCAATCGATTGCATTAACAGTGCAATCGATTGCACAGAAGCAATTTCGCACAAATTTTTGAAAACTGTACTGTGTAAATCGATTTACACAGTAGTGCAATTGATTTACATAGGGGCATAATGCATTTTTTTGCCTTGTTTTGGGGCAGCTTTGATCCAAAATGTTTTTTCTACTCACTCCTTTTGATTGTTGGTTTGGATTGCAATTTTAAATGTCCAATTTCTCTTTAAACTCAATGGACTTTGTGATGTAGATGAAGTTGCATAAATGTTCATCAATTCAAATCTACCTAAGAGTGAATTATTTAATTCATTTTTGGTGCTTTGGATTAATGATATGTTTAGTGTTTTAATCCATCTAGAGGTGTGGTTGAATTTAAAGATGAAAGAATTTTGAAATGGTGATCCAAATTAGCTTATCATTCCTCTCCCTCTTCATCTTATCCCTTTCTTTTTTAATTGTGTTACATGTTAAGGGATGGTGATCTCTATATCATTTATCCAAACATGAAGTACATAGATTGCTATTGACCGGCCTCAAAATAGGTGCGACTTCTACATAAGTCCACTTACGATTGCTTAACATAGCGCTAAATTTTGTCATGATTCGAATAGATAATCATTCGTGGCCCAAACTCACGACTTCGCTTTCATTGCATGTTCCCTATAGGATGTTTATTGGTTTTCTTCTTTAATTTTTGATCGATGAGTCACTCAATTTAGAAATTGAGATCACGACTTTGCTCTCATTGCATGGTCCCTATAGGATAGTTTTGTTAAGCTTCCTTTAGCATGTTAATTAAGGTAGGTTTTTCCTTTATCCTCAACCTTAGGGTCAACCACTGTATGATAACACTAGGAATAGTACTAGGTTAGTTTCCCTTAGTTGTCTTCCCTTTTCTATGCATTCTGCATCTTAAAACAAAAATTTGTTTCTTGGCAAATCATAAGATATTTCTAATGAACTCAAACCCTTCTTTAAAGTAAAATATACAAACCAATCTTGCTTTGTCTGTGTTATCTTTTAGTGGGTGTTTCGCCATCGCACATTTGTTTGAAGCCGATGTTTCTCCATCACACATGTTTGTTATCCTACTTTGATTCTCAATATCATTGTTAGGTATGATGATTTGTCATCCGTTTTATTGATGTTTCGCCATCTTTGACATGATATCTTGTTATCTTGAAGCCGATGTTTCGCCATCGCACATGTTTGTTATCCTACTTTGAATCTCAATATCATTGTTAGGTGTGATGATTTGTCATCCGTTTTATTGATGTTTCGCCATCTTTGCCATGATATCTTGTTATCTTGAAGCCGATGTTTCGCCATCGCACATGTTTGTTATCCTACTTTGATTCTCAATATCATTGTTATGTGTGATGATTTGTCATACGTTTTATTGATATTTCGCCATCTTTGACATGATATCTTGTTATCTTGAAGCCGATGTTTTGCCATCGCACATGTTTGATATCCTACTTTGATTCTCAATATCATTGTTAGGTGTGATGATTTGTCATCCATTTTATTGATGTTTCGCGATCTTTGCCATGATATCATGTTATCTTGAAGCCGATGTTTCGCCATCGCACATTTTTGTTATCCTACTTTGATTCTCAATATCATTGTTAGGTTTGATAATTTGTCATCCGTTTTATTAATGTTTCGCCATCTTTGCCATAATATCTTGTTATCTTGAAGCCGATGTTTCACCATCGCACATGTTTGTTATCCTACTCTCAATATCATTGTTAGGTGTGATGATTTGTCATCCGTTTTATTGATGTTTCGCCATCTTTGCCAGGATATCTTATTATCTTGAAGCCGATGTTTCGCCATCGCACATGTTTGTTATCCTACTTTGATTCTCAATATCATTGTTAGGTGTGATGATTTGTCATCCGTTTTATTGATGTTTCACCATGTTTTCCATGATATCTTGTTATCTTGAAGCCGATGTTTCGCCATCGCACATGTTTGTTATCCTACTTTGATTCTCAATATCATTGTTAGGTGTGATGATTTGTCATCCGTTTTATTGATGTTTCGCCATCTTTGCCATGATATCTTGTTATCTTGAGTCCGATGTTTCTCCATCGCACATGTTTGTTATCATACTTTGATTCTCAGTATCATTGGTAGGTGTGATGATTTGTCATCCGTTTTATTGATGTTTCGCCATCTTTTCCATGATATCTTGTTATCTTGAAGCCGATGTTTCGCCATCGCACATGTTTGTTATCCTACTTTGATTCTCAATATCATTGTTAGGTGTGATGTTTTGTCATCCGTTTTATTGATGTTTCACAATCTTTGACATGATATCGTGTTATCTTGAAGCTGATGTTTTACCATCGCACATGTTTGTTATCCTACTTTGATTCTCAATATCATTGTTAGGTGTGATGTTTTGTCATCTATTTTATCGATGTTTTTGTTATCTGTTTTATCATTTTATGTTTCGCCATCTTTGAAATGTTACCTTATTATTATTTAGTCTATGTTTGACCATCTCATTTGTTTGTTGTTTTATTTGATATTTTGCCATCTTGCCTATTTTCGTTGTCTTAACTAAAAAACACAAACCTACCAAAACACATAAGCCGAACTACAGCTACTCTGATTCCTTAAAAGGTATACGTAGGCAAAGTGGTAGGGCCCAACCGAGCACATCTTTTTATTTTCCCTACATTGTTTTATTTTCTTCTTTCGCATGCATTTCCTTTTCAGTTTTAAGCCATAGACATAGGATTTGACCACACCCATTAGATTAGACAACAAGAGTGGATACCGTAGAGTACTACGGGCGTGTGGGGTGCTAATACCTTCCCCTCGCGTAACAGACTCCCTTACCCGATCTCTCAGTCGAAAGACCGTGATTTCTCCCTTTTCAGGTTTTCTAGATGTTTACCTTTCCCTCTTGGAGGGATAAAAGACGTTCGGTGGCGACTTCATTGATGTTTCATTACATCCTGATGACAGGTTCCAGCCGCGTTGTTTCAGGTAGTAATTGATTACCTCACCAAATGGGTGAAAGTTGCTTCGTATGATAATGTTACTAAGCAAGTGGTAGTGCGTTTCATTAAGAATAATCTCATATGTCGGTATGGTGTGCCGAGCAGAATTATCATTGATAATGGATCGAATTTGAACAACAAGATGATGACAGAGCTTTATAAATAATTCAAGATTGTCCATCATAATTCATCTCCATACAGGCCGAAGATGAATGGGGTTGTTGAAGCTGCTAATAAGAATATCAAGAAGATCATCCAGAAGACGATTGTTACTTATAAAGATTGGCACGAATTGCTCCCTTTTGCTTTACATGGGTATCAAACATTTGTCCTCAATTCAACAGAAGAAACCTAATTCTCCCTTGTGTATGGAATGGAAGCAGTACTCCAAATCGAAGTTGAGATTACCTCTTTGCGTGTGATAATGGAAACCAAGTTGTCAGAGGCTGAATGGGTCCAGAACAGGTTTGACCAATTGAATTTGATCGAAGAGAAGAGAATGACGGCTTTGTGTCATGGGCAGTATATCAGAAGAGAATGAAGAAAGCTTTTGATAAGAAGGTCAAACCTCATGAATTCAGAGAAGGCGACCTCGTGCTCAGGAAGATCATGTCTTTTAACGTTGATTCTAGGGGCAAATGGACTCCCAATTTTGAAGGCCCGTATGTGGTCAAGAAAACCTTCTTAGGCGGTGCATTAATTCTTGAAACTATGGATGGCGAGGAGTTCCCACGTCCCATGAATGCTGATGCAGTCAAGACATACTTCGCCTAAAGAAATAAAATAATTGCTCACTAAGTTGAAAACCCGAAAGGGTGGCTTAGGTAAAAAGGAGCGTCTTGGTAGGCCGAAAACCCAAAAGGGCGGTCTAGGAAAAAATTAGAGACATAAACAGAATAAAATTTCCAACTAAGTTGAAAACCCGCAAGGGCAGCTTAGGCAAAAGTTAGGGACTTTCTTGGCAAGTAACTACATCAGACAAGACTTGATCATTGAAGCAACAATCTTCTTGGATACTCACCATACTTCAACAGAAGCTGCTGCTCAGAATTTCAGAGTTGTTAGAAGGAATAATGGTCATTATATCTTAATGTATCTTTTCTATTATATATTTCCATTTTCCAAACGTTGTAATCATTTGTGGAGTCTCGCCATTCGCAAACTACCATTCTATCAATAAAATTTGAGCTTTTACCCAATTTTTTGTATTTCTTATTTTTATTCAGCTTACAAAGACCACATTTATTATTTATAATAATTTTCAAAGCAAAAAGATTAAATAACAAAATTATTTTTCAAAAAGAATTTACAAATTACTTTTACTTTAGATTTTGTGATTCAAGAGGAAAACAATAGTGGTGATCCCAGGAATGGATGAACTCTAGTAATTTTGGGAAGTTTTGTTTCCCCCGGGAAGGTTTTATCAGGTTGTTTTCGCTGGTATACGCATGATTTTTGTATATTGAAGACGATACCAATTAGCATAAGGTGCAGTATTGGGTTTGTGATCCCATTGTCACCAGTCACGTTTTGGTTCATTTTTTATTTTGGGTTTTCATGGTCTGAGGCCTCTATCCCAGATTCCCCAGCGAAATCTTCCCTCATATGATGAAAGGTCTTGTTCCCTTGGTGTGCTAAGATGGAATTATTTGCAAAATGTCGCTCTTTCTGCAGTATTGACATTATTGTTGGTATTTATTTCCCAGGCAACTAGACCAGGGCAGTATATTTTCTAAGAAGTATTGAGATAGTTGTCAACCCTTTGGATTTTCACTCACCATGTGCTGGGTTTTATTTAAAATCCCCATGTGTTTGACCACTTTCTATAATGTTGACTTCTTGATTCCCCAGGAAGGCCATCCCAGGGCATCTTTTGTTGTAATAAGTTTGCATGATATGAAGACTTAATCATAGATTCCCCAGTGAAGGCTTCACTTATTTGATAGAAGTCTTTTTGCCCCGTTCATGCTAATTTGGACTCATTTGCGAAGCACCTCCCTTTAGGTAGTACTTGCATTTTGTTTGATTTCCCGATAATCAGGGAAGGGAAATGTTTTATTTAAGAAGTGTTAAGGCATTTGTCAGTTTTTTGGGTTTTCACCCGCCAAGTGTTGGGTTTGATTTAAAATCCCCATAAGATGGATTTCCTGCTGTAACGTTTGAATTCTTAACTCCCAAGTTTTTATCCCCATGAGGTTTCATACTTTTCCAGAGAAGTTGGTGCAATACTCATGCTCAATATTGAAGAATCTATTTTGGTTTTCCCTCTTCGATGTGGTGTTGCCTCCCCAATAAATTCAGCACAAGGTCTCTAGTTGGTATCTCGATGATGAAGCACTATCTCCCTTAGTGAAGTTTGTATGACATTTCCCCAATGAAGTCAGCTCGAAATCCTCAGTTGATGTTTTGCCGATATGGTTTCCATCAACCTTATTTGAAATCAGTATTTCAATCCCCGGTAGAAGTGCGGACCGTGAAAACATTTGTTTCCCCATTGAAGTCTGAGTGCTATTCCCCAGTGAAGCCCGGAGAAGGGTGTTATATCCCTGTATCTGTACTATTTTGTTGCTATGATTTGATTATTTCAGGATTGTGTTCTTTCCCAGTGAAGTTAAGTCGCGAAATAGGATTTTGTTTCCTCGTTTGGTGCTTATTTTCTTATGGAATGTTAATCTTGGATGTGATTTAGCCGAGTGTTGATTGTTCCCGAGTTGGTTTTGCATGGTTACTCCGAGTGTTATATGTCTGTTTTGTCAGCATATACATGATAAAACTCATACATTCATACATACATCATGCATAGTTAAATTTAGCAAATCATTGTTCATTTACATTTGTTAATATTTTGTTGACATATTACCCTATTTTGTAGAGTTGTGTTGTCCTCTCGCCAATAGAGTGTCGACCTTAAGCAGAAAGTGTATATTCTTTCAATTTCCTCAAAGTTATCCCTCATGGAAGATTTTTGCTTTAGCCTTCCTGTACAGCTCTTTGTCTGGATAGATTGGGTTTCCCTCTTGAGTTTATTTCTCAAAGGATGTATTTTAGTTGACTGTTTCACTTCAGTTTATTTTTGGTTTGAATCTTTGTTTCCAAGTAATATTATTATTTTGGATTTCTGCAAGCTTCGAGCATTGGTTTGAGAATGTGCATTTATTTTGGCACTGGAAAAACTTTTATCTCCTCAGCAGGAATATATTGCCATTTCCCTAGGAAGTCATATTTCATTCCCCAGGAAGTCATATTGCTTTCCCCAGGAAGCCATATTGCTTTCCCCAGAAAGTCATTTTTACAATCCTTCCTATAACAGCAAGTAGCAGGTCTCTTTATTTGAGAAACATACACTTCCCCGTAAAGGTCGACGTTACTTTTTTTTTATCTTCTCTATGAGTTGATAGTTTACAGTTCGTTGTCAAATTATTTCAGTGGATGGCAAGTCTTTCAATATCGCAGAGGCAGTTCATTGTGGAATCTTTACAAGTGGAAGTCTCTTTATTTAAGACAACTTATATATTACCCTTTCCAGACAGAATGTCTTGGTTAAAGAAAAGTTAAGACCCGTTCTAAGTGAAAAACCATTATTTTGGGGAAACATGTTATTTTCTCTCTACCTTCAGTGAAAGTTGGTAGTTCATCGCCAGTAAACGTCGATGATATTTTTTCTCTACCTTCAGTGAAAGTTTGTAGTTCATCACAAGTGAACGTTGATGATATTTTCTCTCTACCTTCAGTGAAAGTTGGTAGTTCAGCGTCATTGAACATCGATGATATTTTCTCTCCACCTTCAGTGAAAGTTCGTAGTTCATCGTCAGTGAACGTCAATGCTATTTTCTCTCCACCTTCAGTGAAAATTGGTAGTTCATCGTCAGTGAACGTCGATGATATTTTCTCTCTACCTTCAGTGAAAGTTGGTAGTTCACCATCAGTGAACGTTGGTGATTGTTATCTTTTTGCTACCTTCAGTGAATGTTGATAGTTCACCGTCAGTGAACATCAGTGCTATGATATTTCTTTTCTCTCTACCTTTAGTGAAAGTTGGTAGTTTACCATCAGTGAACGTTGGTGATTATTATCTTTTTGCTACCTTCAGTGAACGTTGGTAGTTCAGCGTTAGTGAACGTCAGTCCTATGATATTTATTTCCTGTGATTCAAGAGGTCTATTTCATGCCATCTTTTTTGGTCAAGAGAAAATTCTAAGAGGAAGGCCATGTTTGGATGCAAAACATTATAGGTAACTTTTGAGTAAAAACTTGAAATATTTCTAAGTATGGAAAGTCAACCTCTTTTTCCCAACTTTGACTCATTACAACTTTCAGCTCAAACATCCATTTGATTCCATTATTTTCCCATTGCAAAGCTTGTAATCTCATCTTTCTAAAGCATCAAGAAAAATGCCTTAAGACCCCTTTAGTTGAGAATGCCATTGTTTCAAAAATGGTAACTTGGAATTGAAGTTTCATCACAAGTCAGAATTTGAATTTCACGTTACAACTTCTAAACCTCAAATTAGCACGCGTTTTGGGTCTAAACATGATTATCCAACTTTCCCAAGTGGTTTAGTGGATCAAAATGCGCGTTTTAGATGAGTTTTGACAAAAGAGAAGTCACACTTTCTTCATGATGCAAACCCACACAAATTCCCTCCAAACTGCATCATTCACCCTTCCTTTTGATCCAATTTGCTTCTCCTAGAAATACATGATCTATCCCATTCGTTTTCTCAAGCTTGAAGATCCAAAATCACCCTGCCAAACATGCTCTATAACTCACTTTTCTGCAACTTCGAAATCATTGTTCAAGCCTTTTTCAATCCATTTTTCTATCAATTCACCTTCCTTGATCTTCCCTGAAGCTAACAGAAGAAGAATTGAGCCTTGAAACCTTCTGAATTGATCTTACCAAGTCTATTTACAGAGTTCTGCAACTGAACTTCAATAAGTAGATTTCTCCATCAATTCTTCCAAACTTTGATATCATTGTGAAGTTCTCATTTCCCTAGTTCTAGTTGCAACACTTGCTTTTAACTGGAAATACATTTTTACCTTAAAATTTCAAATCCCTTTTCAAAACTTCTCTTCCAATTTGCTTGAGTTACAGTTTATATAAATTTTTCTCGAAGGTATGGTTGTCTTCGTCTTAATGAGACAAAGCGAATAACATAGGTCTGAGCTTCTGATTTTACAATTTGAGGGACTTGTGTGTCACGTTGGCTGGAGGTTGAAGATGACCAACGTGTCATCTTCCAACCAATGATGGTGTTCCATTTGTTTTTTTTTTAAATCTGATTTTATATGTGATTCAGTGCTTTATTCAGTAATGACCATGATATGCACAGCATGCCAGATCCCTTGGATTTGATTACTAACACGTTTTGACTCTCATCCATTGGTCCATATTTTTTTGACTTTATTTTATTTTCTTACTTTTATATTTAATTTGTTTTAAATTTCAAAAAATCATAGAAAATTCATTTTAAGTTCAAAAAATATGGAAAAATTACGAAAAATATTTTTGATTTTTCTCTTTATGATTTTTACATTTTTACAATTTTATTTTGTGTTTTGATATTTTTTATAAATTTTTACTTTATTTGAATTGTTTTAAATGTTTAAAAATACTTTTATGCATTTTAAAATTACATAAAAAATATGGAATGGTCCAATGATATTGTGACAAATATTGGTGACCTCATTTATTTTTTATTTCTGACTGTGTTATTTTTTATCATTTTTTTTTATTTTACTCATTTATTTTAAATTTAAAAATAGTTTCTGAATTAAAAAAATTACCAAAAATTTTATAAAAATATTTGAGTTCATTACTGATTTTTCTATGGTCTTACTTAATATTTTTTGATTAATTTGAACATCGTTGATATTTTTCTCTCTTATTTCTATTTTAAAATATTTAAAACCCTTTTTAATGTATATATTAAATGTAATATTATTTTGTGATTATTTTCTGGCTAATCTTGGGTTGAATTTTTTATCATGAACTTTGTTAACATCATTGGATCCATGGTGTTGAGTCTAACTCCATAAAAATAGATGAATGATTTTAATAATAGTTTGATTAAATTTTAATTCAAATGTGGTTTATATTCTTTCCCACCCTTCTTCATCTCATCCCTTTCTTATTGTACTATGTGGTATTGGAGCATGATCTCTATATCATGTCTCAAAACAAATGGTGCATAGATTGCTATTGACCGACCTTAAAATAGGTGCGACTTCTATATAAGTCCACCTACGATTGCTTAACATAGCGCTAAATTTTGTCCCGATTCGAATAAATAATCATTTGTGGCCCAAATCTATTTTTGCCAGCACAAGTATGTTAATTTGATCTCTTTGATCCAATAACCTTGAGATTTATTGTGTGGAGGCTTTTGTTCTACAAATCCTCTAATGGATCTACATCACTTATGGTCAACGCGGATCACTTAAATATCGTTGATCATAAAATGGTACTTTTGAAGATTCCAAAATGGATGATATATTTGACAAAAAGAAAATGCAACTTGTTGTGTGGATGCTTTGCCTCTACCAATCCTCTAATGAGTTCCAAATGCAAGTGTCAAGATGGTCATCCAACTAACCACTAATTACTAATAATTGACTTTATTGTGTGTTTTTATTTTATGCTATTTTATTTTATTCACCATTTACTTTAGCATTTATATTTCATGCTATTTTTCATCTTTTCTCACTTGAGCATTTACTTTCTTGTCATTTTTATTTTTTTCACTCAAGCTTTTCCTTTTTTAAGATACCTAATAATCAACATGAACCATAAAAAAGGCTTTAATGATACTTGGACTATTTGGTTACTATCCTTGGCATTATGGAGTATTGGACTTCTTGGAATTAGGATTATAATCCTTGGCCTATGTTGGAGACCTTGTGACCTTAATTGATCTTTTGTCTGGAGTTCTTGAGGTTTACCTCAAGACATTGAGTTGTTTGTTTATTTTATGTGCAGGTTATTATGATTACATTCTTTGTTTGTAATCTGGAATTCACCCGTATACAGCTGTTACTCTCAATAATGGGAATTCTATCTTGACTTATAATGTCAAGTATTGGCTTCTTGTTGGTTAGATGGTTCTTCTCCTTAGCTTTTACCTTATGATTTATGATAGTCTCTTCTTCTCCTCCCATATTCTTTAATTTCAAAAATATTCTTCCTCCTTTTGAAAACTCTTCTTGTTTTGAAACTTGAACCATTTTCATAATAAACTTGGACTTATGTCCATGCATTTTCAAAATATTTTCATAAATAAACTTCAATCAACTTAATAATACTTTGAAATTTTGTGAGAAGACTAAAATTCAATCAATCTCATTTCAAACCATTTTGCCACTTTGGCTTTTACTTTAAAACTTTTCTCAAAAAACTAGACTCTTATCAATTCTTGTAGTGATGCAAACAACTATATTTCTACAATATATAGTGAAGCAAGATAATTTCCACTTGGGTGTTGAGCGAGGCATTGTTGATTTTAAAATTCAAGCCATATCCTCCACTTTGAGATGATGCAAATTCTCCTTTCTCATGATTGTGGGTAGTAAGTATGTTTTACACGGATAATGACGATGATGTCTTATCTCTTAAAATCAACCAACACACTTGTGTTTTAAAACATTTAAAAGGTGAACTACGTGTACCCTGGTCCCCTATTGCAAGAAAGGTGGTACGTAGGCACTAAAGGTTCGCAACCGCGACGGGTGCAAAAATCATAAAAAAATACTTCTTTTCTAATCTCCACCATCTATTTTTTATACAACCTTTTTATAGCCAAAATATACAGATTTTACAAAGAGGTTCCGGCGGAGTACCGTAGATGTTTATGGTGCTAATACCTTCCCTTTGCATAACCAACCCCCTTACCTTGAATCTTTCCCCCTCTTTTTGGGTTATTCACTATTTTCCCATTCCTTTGGAAACAATAAAGCGCAATGGAAATTTTTATTTTGATCTGTATAAGTCAAGTCAATCCAATGGCTTAGTCTTAAATACTTCTACCGCTACAATAGTAACAGATTTTCACTAATTCTAGCTCATTAATAACTAACATAACAGAATCTTAATTTCACAAATGACTCCTAACCAATTCAATCCCTACCATTGATCTTCTAATCAACTCTCTAATCATCCAATGGCCTAAAACAAATCAAGCTCAAACTAAATTTCTAACTGCTTCATCTATATAACAAATTCATCATTTTCAAACTCTTCTACACACATTATTCAAACCCTCACCACCATTTTTTCTTCTTACCAGTTTCACACACACCATTCTCCTTCAATTCCTTCGCCTTCTCTAAATTCACGAGGCTTGACCTTCTTATCAAAATCTTTCTTCATTCTCTTCTAATATAACTGACCATGACACAAGGTCGTCATTTTTTTTCTTCAATCAAATTAAATTGGTCAAACCAGTTTTGGGCCCATTTAGCCTCTGACAATTTGGTTTCCCTTATTACATGCAAAGAGGGAATCTCAACCTCGACGGGGAGCACTTCTTCCATACCATACACAAGTGAGAACGGGGTTTCCTCTGTTGAAGTGCGGGCAGATGTACTATACCCATGCAGAGCTAAGGGGAGCATCTCATGCCAATTCTTATAGGTAACAACCATCTTCTGGATGATCTTCTTAATATTTTTGTTAGCAGCTTCAACATCCCCATTCCTCTTAGGCCTATAAGGAGATGAGTTGTGATGGAAAAACATGAATTCTTCATAAAGTTCTATCATCATCTTATTATTCAGATTTGAGTCGTTGTCAGTGATAATCCTGCTTGGCACACCATACCGACATATAAGTTTGTTCTTGATAAATCGTACTACCACCTGCTTAGTGACATTATCATAGGAAGCTGCTTCCACCCACTTGGTGAAGTAGTCAATTTCCACCAAGATGAAACAATGTCCATTCGATGCTTTGGGTTCAATCATTCCAATCATATTAAAACCCCACATAAAAAAAGGCCACAGGGAAGAAATAACATTCAGGAGCATCGGAGGCACATGAATCTTATCAGCATAAATCTAACACTTATGGAACTTCTTCATAAATTTGTAAAGTCATATTCCATTGTCAGACAATAGTAACCTTCCCTAAGCATTTTTTCCATCGAATGTCCGTTGGCATGGGTACCAAAGGAACCTTCATGGATCTCATGAATCAACTTTTCCTGAGCAAGACCATGTCATAATTTCTTTTGTATATCACATCTTCATTGAGTAAAAAGCTACCTTCCAACCTTCTCAATGTATTTCTATCTTTGTTTGACGCACCAACTGGGTGTTCTTGAGTCTGGAGAGAGTGTTTGATATCATAATACCATAGTTTTTTGTCTGACGTTCCCCCGTCACAAACACATGAGTTGGCCTATTCGAAAGTCTAACTATGATCTGAGGTACATCGTTCTGAGCATTTACTTGGTACATAGAAGCCAAAGTGGCTAAAGCATCTTCCGTTTGATTCTCATCTCTGGGAATATGATGGAATTCAACATTATTAAAGAAAGGTAATAATCTTATAGCATAATCTTTGTAGGGAATCAAGCTAATGTGACGAGTATCACATTCTCTTTTAATCTGATTTATTACCAAAGCTCAATCGCCATATACATATAGAATTTTGATTCTGATATCTATAGCCTCTTCAAGACCCATGATACAAGCTTCATACTCTTCCATATTATTGGTACAATCAAATGTTAACCTTACGGTAAAAGGGATATGTGACCCATGGGGAGTGATAATCATAACACTAATTCCTTTTCCATAAGTATTTACATCTCCATCAAACACCATACCCCATCGGGTTTCGATTTCAGGACCTTCCTCAGGCAAAGGTTCATCACAATCTTTTACTTTCAAATACATCACATCATTGTCAGGGAAATCATATTTAATAGACTGATAATCATCAACTGGTTGGTGAGCAAGATAATCTGCCAACACACTGCTTTTTATAGCCTTCTGAGTACGGTATTCAATATCTTATTCAGACATTAGCATCTACCAGCAGGAAATTCTTCCAGTAAGAGCAGGCTTTTCAAAAATATACTTAATTGGGTCCATTTTGGAAACCAACCAAGTGGTATGATTCAACATATATTGCCATAATCGCTTTTCCGCCCAGGCTAAAACACAACATGTTTTTTCCAGCATAGAATACCGTGACTCACAGTTAGTAAACTTCTTGCTGAGATGATAAATGGCATATTCTTTTCTTCCAGTTTCATCTTATTGTCCTAAAATACAACCCATATAATTATCTAACACAATTAGATACATAATCAATGGTCTTCCTTCAACAGGAGGGAGCAAGATAGGAGTTTCAAGCAAATACTCTTTAATGCTTTCAAATTCCCTTTGGAAATCGTCTGTCCACACACAACCTTGATCTTTCTTTAACAATTTGAAGTTTGGTTCACATGTTACAGTCAGGTGGGAAATGAATCTGGAAATGTAATTCAAACGTCCAAGGAAACCTCTAACTTGTTTTTTAGTTCTTGGTGCAGGCATTTCTTGAATTTCTTTAACTTTATCAGGATCAACTTCAATTCCTTTTTGGCTAACAATGAAACCTAGCAATTTTCCTGAACGAACACCCAAAGTACACTTATTTGGATTCAAGCGGAGATGATATTTCCTCAAACGCCGAACAACTTCAACAAATCTTCTATATCAGTCTGAGATTTGGTGATCATATCATTAACATATACCTAAATTTCCTTGTGCATCAGATCATGGAATAGGGTTGTCATAGCCCTCTGGTACATTGCACCAACGTTCTTCAACCCAAAGGGCATCTCTCTGTAACAGAATGTTCCCCAGGGTGTGATAAACATTGTTTTTTCCATGTCTTCAAGAGCCATTCTGATTTGATTGTATCCGGAAAATCCATCCATGAACAAAAACACTTTGTGTTTTGTTGTACTGTCAACCAACATATCAATATGTGGCAATGGAAAGTCATCTTTTGGAATATCTTTGTTTAAATCTCTATAATCGATGCGCATGTAGATTTTTGCGTATTTCCTTGGTACTGGAACAATATTAGCTTTAAAACTCTTTCTTTAATTTTCACTGAAAGCATTAAAGAGTATTTTCTTGAAAACTTTTTCTTTAATTTTCACTGCCATGTCAGGATGAGTTCTTTGCAACTTTTGCTTAATTGGTGGACATTCTGGCTTTAGCACAAAATAATGCTCCACAATATCAGTATCCAAACCAGGCATGTCTTGATAATACCAAGCAAAGATATCCACATACTCTTTCAATAATCCAATCAACCTGCTCTTCACATCAGGATGAAGAAGTGCTCCAATCTTGATTTCTTTTGGATCTTCATCTGAACCGAAGTTAATCATTTCCAATGGCTCTTTATACGGCTGAATGGTATTTTCCCCACGCTCAATAAAACATGAAACCTCTTCTAGGATTTCATCATATTCTTCTTCTTCTGCCACATACACATGATATTCAAAGTTGGGAGAGGGTGCACGGTCATTATACTCAACGAGTTTTTTAATTAATCTTCACATGCGATTTATGATTGATTTTAGAAACTGATACATGTAACAAGTGATTATGAAAATTTATTTACAGTTATTATTTATTTTGAAATGTTTTTTCTGATTACCAATTTCCAAGAAAAAACATAAAATAAAGACATAATTTAGGAATCAAAAAAAAACTTTTATTAATGATTTTAAAAATCAAAACAACAAATATACCCATACAACATCATTACTTTCACCTTAGGCAGAGTGAAAGATTTTTGAAAAGAGTAACAAAAAAACAAATTACTTTGAAATGTGAATGCAAGAAGGAACATCAAGAGTGATCCAATTCTGGACTCTGACTCCGTGTGTCACGAAGTCTGGCATCTCTTTCTATGATTCACCTTTGAGAATAACATTAATCCTTGGAGTAGTTGGATGACGATAGCCCGCACTGTGGAAGATGTCCTAATATTTACTCAAAGTGGACTTCAGCTTCACGACTTCCTTCTTCATGAAGAAACCCAAACCCGTGCCATTCCTGTTCAAAGGAGGATTAATAACCTGCCCCCACACCTTGCTTGGGCCTTTCTGCACTACCTATTGTGCATCCCTAAATGAGGCGATAAAATTATCATTCTTCCTTATATTATCAATGGACAAAGCTTAGAACTAAGTTCCAACAGAGTTTGTTCACTGTTCACAATGACTACCTTCCCTTCACGAACAAATTGCAGATTCTGATGCAAGGTTGAAGTAACAGCTCCTGCTTTTTGGATCCATGGTTGTCCCAATAAATAGTTGTAGGAGGGAAAATATCCATAACCTGGAAAGTAATCTGGAATAAGTGCAGACCTATGTGAATAGGCAAATTCTATTCTCTAATGACAGACTTCCTCGACCAATCAAATGCTTTCACTATAATGCCACTTGGGCGCATGGGAGCTCCCTGGTACTTAAGCTTCATGATTGTACTCCTTGGTATGACATTCAATGAAGAACCATTGTCAATCAGCACATTGGATAATGAGTCATTCTTACAATTCATGGAAATATGGAGAGTCAGGTTATGGTTTTTACCTTCATCGGGAAACTCGTCATCACAAAAGCTCAAATTATTACAAGATGTAATATTCCCCACAACACTGTTGAACTGATCCAAAAACATGTCACTTTCCACAAAAGCCTGATCCAATACTCTCATCATAGATTCCTGATGAGCAGAAGAATTCATTAGCCAGGCTAGAATGGAGATCTTAGATGGAGTTTGCAACAATTGATCCCCAATCTTGTAATAACTCATCTTGATGATTTTCAACAAGTCATCCATATCCTTTTCCAAGGCAATGCCACTAGATTCTCCTACCATTTTCTTAGGTTCAACCTTCTCGACAACCTATTTATCATGATTAACATCCCCTCAAAAGGTAGGGGTGAAGACACAACCACTGCGAGTTACTTGACTAGCTTCAACAATATTCTCGACATGGGACAAAGGTTAGATAAGAATTTCCACACCATATTCCAGATAGTTGCATTGTACTTATAAGGAACAACATTGTATGATTCATATGGGACATGACCAGGCAGACAAATAACTATGGGAGCAACAACAAGATTGTTATGGTACTCAATTTCTATAGGAGAAGGAACACCAAAACACAACACAATGACATTCACCCCTACTTCAGAATATTTAGGAATCACATAATCGTTAACAAAGAACATATCTTCATCAAAGGAAAGGAACTCATCAGCAGAAACATATTCATCATCAGACATGGACTCAACCGAGTAATATTCAATCATATTAACTCCATTGTAATCATATCTATTTCATGTGGCTTTGATGGTACAATTATTAGCAATAACTAAACACCTCTTCTTAGGATAGGATAACCACGAGAATCCCTACAACAAATTTGAAAAAACCCATAATGGTGTTCTTGGCCATCCATGTGACATAATGTAGCGTGCAACTGTACCAGATCGTCATTCATATAATTCACATAAAAAATATGGAATTCACTGGGACTTCCATAAACAATATTCTTGTCTTCTTCATATTCAGCCATTGTCATGATTATGTGGATAAGAACTTCATCCATCATTTCTTGAAGATCGGGTATCACTTTATCACATCCATGGATATATGTACTTCAAATACTACAACCAGCATGATCATTTGTATAATAGCTGAATTCACAAAGGTCAGCATGCATCTTCACTAAATCACCTCTAACCAGGTTGATATCCAAAGTCTTGAAGTCCCCAAGACAACCAACAACCATATTCACAACACCTCTACCTCCATGTTTGGGTAGTGGATTATCCTATACATTGGGACCTACATATTTATGAGATAGAAGACCAAATCTCACCATCTTCTGCACTTCAGACTTCAAGGGATAACAGTTTTCAATGTTGTGCCTTGGGGCTCCATGATGAAAATAATAAGTCTAATTCGCCTTATAATACCAAGGAAAAGGTGAAGGTATAGCAGGGGAAGGTCTCGTCTGCACCAATTTCTTTTGAATTAAAGCCGGAAATAATTATGCATAACTCATCGGAATAGGGTCAAAAGCTTCTCTCCTCTGACCTTGACCTTGATTTACTTGAGGAGGTGGTCTCTAATAGGCAACAACAATTAGATCTACATTGATAACTGGAGTCATAGAAGCAACCTGTTGTTGGTACTAGTGATTCCATCTCGGTGGCCTAAACTTTCTTTCCTTAACAACATCATTTGTTTTGCTTTCTTTCTTTCTAGAAAACCCATATGAGGATTTCTTTGTTCTTTCGTATTTTGTCAAGCGTCCTTCCTTTATAGCTTCTTCTAGACGAACACCCATACTTACCATCTTAGTGAAATCACTTTGCGTACTAGACACCATCCTTTCATAATAAAATGATCCAAGGGTTTAGAGGGAGACCTTGGCCATTTCTTTCTTTCCCATTGGGGGTACCACTTGGGTAGCAACCTCTTGCTAATGTTGCACATATTCTTTGAACGAATCCTTATATTTCTGAGCCATCCCTCTCAATTGGTCACGACCAGGTGCCATAAAGATATTGTACTTATACAGCTTGATAAAAGCTTCACCTAAATCATTAAAGGTGCGAATATTGATACTGTCCAAACCCATATACCATTTTAAAGCGGCATCAGGTAAACTATCCTGGAATAAATGAATAAGCAAGTGTTGGTCATTGGTATGGGTGGACATATTTCTAATATACATTACCAGGTGTTCACGGGGACAAGAGTTTCCCTTGTACCTCTCAAATTCTGGCACCTTAAACTTCGCTGGCACTTTTACGTTAGGGACTAAGCAGAGTTCAATGACGTTCTATCCAAATAATTATTCCCTCGAAGAGCCTTCACTTCTTTTTTCATTTCATTAAACTGATCCTAAAAGTCATCCAAATAATTCTTTCCCTCGAAGAGCCTTCATTGTAGGAGGCGCAACATGATAAATATTATTATTAGAAACAGGAGTATCATGAACCACAAGAGGTGCAAAAACAATAGTAGTTTGAGAAAATGGAGTAACTTGAGCATCAGGATTGCAACCTTCTGGCATGAAATTTTCAGGCATTCCCAACGGGTAACCTTGAGGCATATGGTATTGAGCAACAGTAACTGGAGTAACAGAAATAGGAACCGAAGGAACCTCGAAAGCAACAGTTGTCTATTGTGGCTGAGTAGCATGAGGAGACGGAGGAGCAGGTGGTGGCTGATTCTGAGCAACAACCAATGCAGTCATATTGGCCATACCGGCCCTCAAGGCAGTGGCTTCTTCGCACAACTCGCGATTCTATTGCTCAAGATTCTCCATCTTCTTCCTAGAATTAGCCCGAGTATTGTAGCGATGAGATAACTTGATGACTGTTGAAGTAGAGAAACACAGTAAGACACCTGAGTATAAACAAAAATGCAAAATATGTGCAAAATGATGCATGATATGCAATGCATATAATTTATTTATTTATTTATTTATTTATTATTTATTATTATTTCAAGGAACTCAAAGAATTTTGGACGATTTGCAAATATTAAAGTACTAACACATTTTGAAATACTGAAAATTTTATTATAATAACTTCGGAATTGATTACAACTTTTAGCACATGTTTCAATAATCCTAAGTATAAAATAATAAATATAGAATCTAAAATCCTAAGGAGCCAAAGCTGATGAAGATCTCTCCACACACTGACGATTTCCTATGAATCTTGCAATCTGATCCTTCAACTGCTTGTTCTCTTCTGCAAAGCTATCAGCGACTTCTTTCCAACTACCAGAGTCAGAAAATGAGCAACTAGGTCCTGGATGAGCTCTAGAGGAAATTAAATCCTCTTGGTTCTCCATCATCTCCATAGTGCAACTCTCAAGAATCTTGATCAAGTCATCCGTCTCTTTCAGTTCTGTCGAGTAGGATACCTCCAAAGTCTGGTACTTGTTCTTCCTTGCCTTCTTCTCTTGTTGCATCTTAACCAAGGAGAGCTGAAGTTCTTCCACATCATCTGGAAGGGGAGGAGGATTCCATACAAACATATTAGGTATAGGTTCTTCATGAGAATATGGCATCTTCAACTGAATTGCCCTTGCTCGTATCCAACAGAGATAAGGCTCCAAAGAAACAACTCCTCTTGGTCCAAAATCTTTTCTACTCCTCCTATGAATATGATGCCAAGCCTTTGCAATTTCTTCCTCAGCTTCCTTATGATCTTCTCCTTCTTTGAGAAATAAACCACTCAGATGAATTCTATTTGGCTTGTCTCTCATCAGATATCCAAGTTGACGATGCGCGAGAACAAGATTATAGTTAATTCCTCGTTTTGTACCAAGAAGAGGTAAATTGGGGAAACTTCCACAACTATCAATAATCTCCATATCATAATAAGCTGGATGATACCAATCAATATCAGAATGAGTGAGAGCCATAATCTTTGGGGCCCAATGAGGTTTCTTCTTGGGATCCTAAAAAGCAACAGTTCGAGGTAAGTGAGAAATAAACCACTAATATAAAAAGGCGTGCAACAGATGATCATTCCACCCTGATAGTGATTCTGAAGATGGGTGGAATATTAAGTATCTCCTAATAGTGTAAGGAGTTGATTCCCAATCAAAAAGACCCCAATGGCATTGACATCCACAAATTTCTCGATATTAGGAAGAAAGAATAACCCATAGGTAAGTGTAATACGGTGGGAGAACTGACATTTTGGTTTTATCCAAATGTGCAGATAGCTAGAGTCGCCAACAACTTTTCTTTTAACCAATATTTAGGAAAGGTGAAAAGAACAAGAAAAAACTTTGACAGATTTTGAGTTCGGGGGGTAAGTTATGAAATGGAAGGTGTTAGCACCCTATTCTTCCGTAGTTATCTATGGTCTCTTAATTGCTTAGATCACTTTTGAAAATCTTGCTTTGTGTGTGTGTGATTTCTTTGAAAATATTTTGAAATCGCCAATGTAAGGCTGACTTTGTAATGATTCTTGTATCAGTCCTCAAGAATGTATAGAAAGTGTTATTTTTAAAATATTTGTTTGAAAGTGTAGTGTGAAAAAAGTTTTGAGAAAAGTTGTGAGCAAGCAATTAAGAGTTTCTTACCCACTAAAGTCTTTCTTATTATTTTCCTTCTCCTTTATAGATAGTACTATCCATACCATTAGGTTGTAGGTGGCCCTATCTATCGAATGTGAAGGGACATGCGTAGGGTCATCGTATGGTCATCAAAGGTAACAAGTAAGGATACTTTAGCAATCGTATCGAAGGGACTATCATTATTTTTTAGGCAATTCAAATGGACTAGATCATTTTGTAGGTAGCTCGAAGGATCATCGAAGGATTATGATCTTTATTCAAAAGGGACATGATGATTTGATCGAGGATCTTTTGCTAAAGTATCCCCACTTTAGAGGGACGTGACCGATATCATAAGGCAACAAGAGAGGTTACCCTAGAGGTGCAAGTGTGTGAAGTTTATTAATTCAGTTATTTATCTTGAATATTAGGGTTTTCTAGATTGTTTTTAGTCTTGCCACACAAACTCTAGTTACTAGTAGTTAAATATGTACAAAAAATAAAGTGTGGAATGTAAAGTCCTAAGCTATTACATGGCTTTGGGAGAGGTACATAAGTATAAAAATTTGCAAGAAAGTAAGCCTACGCTATTACATCCTGTGAGCAGTTACATAATTAGGAAAAAATGCGAGAAAAGAAATCTACGCTATTAAAATTAAAGAATGCGACCTATAGAATTTTCTATGAAAATTTAATAGAAAGAAGAAACAAAATAGAAAAAGAATGTTAAAATGTTTTATGATTTTTTTGTAGAAAATAATTTAAGTTTAAAACCTAAATCCTAATTTATTTTAACGTTAAGAAAAAAAGCCAATTTAATTAATTAGTAAATAAAAAATATAAGAAAAAAATTAATTACTAACTAAAACCCTAATCCTAATTTGTTAGTTATTAAGAAAAAAAGATTAGGTTAGTTAATGGTTAATTAAAAAATAATTAAGGAATAATTTAGAAAGAAAATAGAAAAATTAGGTTAGAAAAATAGGGTAAAAAAATTGCATGGGGTGGGTGTTGAACCCACGCACCCTGGCTTCACAAACTGCACTGCTTGCCACTAGGCCAAGCGCCTGTTGGTGTTTGAGAAATAGGCATTGGTTAATATATACAAAACCTGCACGTTAGTTTGAAAAATAAAAAATAAATAAATGTAAGACGCAGGGATCAAACTCACGCCCTTCACGTTACATGCCTCCGTCTCAACAAATTGTGTTGAACTTCGTTTCTGTTATTAAAATGTAAGAAAAAAATATATAATAAAGCAAGTGAACCCGGGAAGCGCTGGAGCCCTAGCTCCGTGTTTACCGTGAAAAATGGTAAACAACCGCTGATCCTCCAAAAGGTTACTTATTTGGTGACTCGCAGGATCGATCAGATTGATCCTAAGACATGGTTGATTTTTGGAGTTTAAATGCTTTGAAATAAAGAGTCTCGACTAATCCTAATGGTGATTAATGCAAGTAAAGTATAGACACTTTAAATAAATTTCATGGAGAAAAGCTTGATAAAGTAAATAAAAGCATTAAAGGTTTGCTAAATAAATGACTTCGACTGAAGTAAATGAGTGAAAGTGATAAATTGCTTGAATATAAAAGACTTTGATTAAGATAAATGGTGTTTCACACATACATTCTCAATGATTCTTTCTCTCACGCTGGGTACTTGATTCTAAATTAGTGACTTGTATACAATGATGAACACCCCCAATGACTTCGTAAACACTTAGTATTTATACTAAAAAAACTAAGTAACTGCTGGGCAGTCGCACCACTTCATGATGACACCACATGGCACGCTCACGACCTTCGACGCCTACGTGCACGACACGTTGCGCTTGGTAACTGCTGGGAACCGTCTTCCCTCCAGTAATTCAAAATACAAACCGTTCGATCTTGGGCATCAGGGACCTTGGTCAAGAAGTTGCTCCTTCGATGTCGAAGACAACAAGATTCCAACTTAAAGGAATTTCTCTAAGTATCTTGTCATTATTTGATGAGCCTTCGACGTGATCAGTTGGTCGAAGCCTTCTTGTGTCGGAAACTCTTCTGACTCAGTTAATGATCTATATAATAATAGAATGTGGGTGTCGAATTTAGGAGCCAACAAATTTCCCCCCAAGAATGTCTTATTTCGACGCTCAAAAGAAAAAGGCATTCTTTGATATTCCATTCGACACCTGTCCTTCACTCTCAACCACACATTAGTTTGTGTGCTCTTTGTCTCCTACCAACCATCTGACAAACTCCGAAAGTCATCATTTCACCTTTTCCCAAGACGTCACTTCAGTAAGGCATTTTGCACGCACGATGGCCTTTCATATGCTGTCATCATGACTATTTCCCGAAATCGAGGAAGCACGCTGCAACGTTTCAGTTTTTCAGAACGGTTACAGCAACAAATGCGTGCCACGTGCCCTACTCTTGTCTGTGGCATTAAATAACCTCGAGCCCTGTGATTTTTCAATCACTATAAATAGCACTAAGTGCCTTAGTTGGACTCTTTATGCTCTCTTGCATCCAAACCTTCAATCGAACGAAATTTTCTGCAAGTAACTTTTTGCTTCTCCCTCTCCAAACCCAGTAATCTTTATTCTTCATCTCAAACCAAAAAATGGCTTCACGTACTCATGTTCCCAATATACCCCAAGAACTAGCATTCCCTCCAAGACTGCTCGACCAGAAATCTTCTCAACTGCTCCGATAGTCAATTCTATGGGGATGCGAAGGGTTCCTGAACCCATGGGTGAGGCTGAACGTGAAACCTATGGCTCTCAACTGCTGATTCCCGTTGGATATTCCAACCAGGTTTTTGCCATGTCAGGCCCTCTTTCAACATGCATCAACGACCACACAAAAATTGAGGGTTTCTTCCCTGTGCATGCGGCATTTAAACCTGTTGGGTGCTCAAAGAGAGCAAAAGATGATATTGAAGATCCTGCGAAGGAGAAGATAGATCTTTGGTTTTTTAACAGGGGGGTTAGGGCTTTTCTCTCTAGCCCTAGTCTGACACCAGAATATGTCGCTTGGCTCCTTAATATGGAGAGGTGCCAGGCTTCGATTTGGAAAAGTATGGGCATTTATGACCTAGTCATGTTGTCCAAAACTGGCCTGAATTACTGTCCTGACATGCTGGTAGCTTCATTACTGTTTTGGGACTACACTCACTATACCTTCCACTTGCCTTGTGGAATGGTTACACCCACCCTCTTCGATGTGGCCGCCATTACTGGTCTTCGACCAACTGGGGACTACTTCGACCCAGAGGAAATGTCTGAAGACCAGATTGAGTTTTCTGCTACCAAACCCACCTACACCACGTACACCAACCATTACCATGACAAATCGACGGTTGTGGTGACTGATATGGAGCACATCGCGTTTCTAGCCCTATGGCTGTCGTGTTTCGTGTTCTGCACGAAATCTCTGCAGGTGACGAAGAAAATGGTCACCCTCGCTACTCAGATTCATCACGGCCAAAATATCTGTTTGGACGAATTAATATTGGCGAATTTGTATGAGTCGATAACCAATGGAGCGGCTCAATTAAAAGTAATCTAAAATAGAGCCAGCCTGCTTCTTGCTGGTCCCTTCTGGCTACTTGAACTCTGGTTGAATGCCACTTTCGAGTCTTTTCTTCCCCAGAAGCCTCAAATAAATGAACAGGCTCCTGAGATAGCTAGAAGGCGCGTCGAAGGCACCAGGCTTGCCTTATTGACTCCTACTGAGGATGGGCTGGAACTACAAAAGACCTTCGCAAACTTTGTTCAAATGTTTGCAGGGAGGAAGGAATTTGCCTCGACCATGGCCCCTTTCGCCGGTCGAAAGTGTGGTCCAGGATGGTTTACCAGGCCCTATCCTAAATCATCAGAGGATCCTCACTTTGAAGAGCATACAATAATGTGGGAAGCGTTTCTCACTCCAAGGATAATGCCGCTGCATTTCAAGAGTTCAAAGAATCAGCTGAGCCTGATTGCCTACCAGCCGAATCTTGTCTCTCGACAATTTGGCATTATCCAATCGCTTCCTTCTCCAATTTATCCTCGGGAGAAATCATTGTTGTTCTTTTCTACTGACTACTCTGAAGAAGCCGCTACTAGGCATATTAGTAGGTACGTTGGTCGGACCGTACTATCATTGTTCGACTACCAACTCAACTTCCTTTGTTCACCAGCTTTTGAAGACTGGTGGAAGAGATATTACGTCGAAGAGTTCCTCGACGAGAAGGACTTTGTAGACGAACTCAAGTAGTCCTTCGTCATGGTCCTTGATAAAATAAAGAAATGTACGTTCCCTCAAATTATATTTGTCTTTTCATTTCAACCTATATCTGCCAAATATAACTTGTGAACGTTTCTTCTTCCAGTTGTTCGAAAACCTGTGGCTAAGAAGGCCACCGACAGCCATCAGGGTGGAGGTCCCTCTGCAAAACCTCCAGTACAGGTAACAAATTTTTTTTCTTGTTTCCTTCTTTGATTTTAAACATTCTGGTTCCCGACGTTGTGTTTTAAATCGACTCCATTTGGGATTTTCAGGAACCTGCACCTAATAAGCGACCTATATTAACGGTCGAATCTTCGAGTGGCGACGAGGAGGAATCTCCTCATGTTCCTCTCAAACGGAGAAAGCTGAAAAAGGCTGCCCCTGCCCCGGAACCTCGACCTATGATAAGAACTAAAGTCACAGGGAATAAACCCAGGCCACCCCCTGTGATCATCAAAGAGCCCACGGAGGAGGAGCTAAATGTCTTGCTCAGTAATCCTGTTGAGAGCGATAACTCCAGCCCTGGGGTTGAGGTTCCTGTACATGTAATGCCTCCGACCACTTTTAACTTAAGTTTCGATGATCACCTTCGATTGTACATCTCTCTAATCAGAATATTTTTCCCTTTCTATTTTTAGGAAACGGCTGGAACTTCAGCGCCAGTTGCGCATCCTGTCGAAGGTTCTGTTACCTTTGTAAACAGTGCAGGGGAACCCACCTACAATCCTTCTTCTTTCGTCAGTTCTGCTAACGAAGTGAATCAAACTTCGGAGCCGCAGGACTCTGCTGACCATAGCAGACAACGCGAAAAAGAATTGGTGGATGATGAGTTCCTTGCTGAAATAGAGGATTTCCCTGAGAAGCATCACCAGGAGGAAGCTCAAGTGGTCAATGAGACAGAAGAGCAACATGATGAAGAGGGTCATGTTAACGTCGATGCTGCTGAAAATGCTCAGCCCCAAGCCACCATTGCCACAGAAAAGGTTACTTCGACAAAGCCCAGGTCTAAAGAGGACTTGGCCCTCTTGAAGCAAAATGATCCAATTGTCTATCTAAACGCCATCGTCGAGAGCAGGGAAAATTCATCTGACCCTAGTCATGATGCTTCTACTGCATCAGGGAAGTCTACTTTGACTTCTCCTCTCGATGATGTCTTAAAGAAAGTTAAGGCTCAATTCTTTAAGAGGGATCTAATGAAGGCTTTGGAAGGGGATCCTACTGCCCAGTCTTGTTTGGGGGTTGTCTTGGGTACAGTCGATTTGCTGGCTGTTTCTCCAGAGATTTCCAGCTTCATATTGGAGTTATACTCCATTATTGACCAAGTCTCTGCGGACTACAATCGTCGAAGGGGGTTCAACAGCCAACTCGAAACGCTGCATGGCAAGAGTTCTTCTGCTTGGACTGAAGTAGATGAATCGACTTCTCGAATTGCAGAATTTTCGAAACAAAGGACGTCCAAGCAACAGGAAATCAAAGCCATAGATCATGATAACGCCTCTATACGGGCGCAGATCGAGGAGTTGGAAGCCAGGTTAAACGCTAATACTAAGCGCAAGGAGGAACTTCTTTCGACCGTTTCAGACGCAGAGAGCCAAGATGAAGTTGCTCGAGGCCTAGAGTTCACTGAAAGGGCCCAGGCTCTAGATGACCAGATTGCCGAAATCTCTCAGGCGAATGCCTTGTGTAACAAACGATTGGAGTTACAGCGAGCCAAATATCTTCGTCTCAAAGCCTCTGTCCCTTTTTAATTTGCTTTGTACTTCATTGACCATGTACTGTAATTTTTGTAATACAATGTAGCCATTTTGGTTAATCAATGTTATTTTCCATTTTGGCTTTATGGTTAACTTATTCATTAATTATTATTTATTTTGATCTCTTGGAGCATAGGTTTATATTTTTTCAAATATTTGCCGTTTACTCTCAAGAGTCTTTTATCTTCGCTTAACTCTTCGACCTCATAAGCTCCACCAGAAAAAGTTTGAATAATTTTGAAGGGTCCTTCCCACTTGGGTGACCATTTTCCCATGCTTTGATCTTTTCGATCCATAGGAAGAATTACCTTCCAAACTAGTTCTTCAGGCGTGAATGCCTTAGGTTTTACTTTCTTATTGTAAGAGTCTTCCACTCTTTTCTTCTGAATTCTCAGTAGGTCGAGAGCTTGTATTGTTTCTTCGTCTAAATCTACCAATTCATCTAACATCATATCCCAATAAACCTCAGAGGGAATATCTTGATGTCTTTGAACCCTTGCTGATTGAAGACAAATTTCTGCTGGCAGTACTGCGTCATGACCGTAAGTTAGCCGATATGGTGTTGTACCTGTGGCTTCCTTTGGGGACGTTCGACAGGCCCATAAGATCTGGTCTAACGTTTTGTGCCAATTTTTTGGCTTCTTTCCCATATGCTTTTTGATTAGGCCAATCACTATTTTATTCGCCGCTTCTACTTGACCATTTTCCTGCGCGTAATAAGGTGTTGATGTTAGGAGTCTGAAGCCTGTTTCTTGAGCGAATTCCTGCATCTTTCGACCAGTCAACACTGACCCTTGATCAGTTGTTATAGTCTCAGGGATTCCAAATTTGTAGATAATGTTCTTTTGAATAAATTCAATGACATTTTCTTGGTCTACATTGACCAAAGGGATAGCTTCGATCCATTTAGTGAAATAATCAATGCCTACCAGTATATATTTCAGGCTCTTCGATGATGCTGGTCGATTCTCTCCAATAAGATCCAACGCCCACCCTCTAAAAGGCCAAGGTTTCACTATTGAATGAAGCCCGCTTGCTGGTACATGTTGGATACCAGTGTGGACTTGGCATTCCTGACAACCCTTCGCGAACTCGACACAATCTTTCAAGATAGTAGGCCAATATAGCCCTTGTCGAAACAACAACCATTTCATCTTATGACCTACTTGGTGAGCTCCACATGCTCCAGCATGCGTAGTCGAAAGGGCTATGTATGCTTCGGTTTCGCTTAAGCACTTTAATAATACCCCTTCAGGCGTCTTTTTGAACAACTCATTCCCCATGAGTACGTAACTTAACGCCCTATATTTTATTTTCTGTTATGTCGAAGCTGCTGGATTTTGCAGGTAATCCACAATGGGTTTCCTCCATTCTTGCTTCGATAAATTATATATGAACGTAATTTCGAAATTCCTTTGATCAGCATACCCTAGTCTTGTTGATTCCAAATCAGTTGGAGACAAACTGGTTGCCATTATTTTTCCTCGGACTTCGATTGCTCTTTGTAATCTCGTTTTAGAAATTTTATACCCAGATGCAATTTGTGCCAAATCATTGGCTACTTGGTTTTCCAATCTAGGTATATGTCGAATATTAACCACTTCGAATTTTTTCAGTAAACGATTTGCTATCACAAAGTACATAATGAGATTTTCTCTTATATATTTGTACTCTTTTGTGACTTGCTTAATGACTAACTCTGAGTCTCCCATTATTTCGACTCGAGTTGCCCCCAATTCCAACAATATTTCAAGGCCAATTATTAGAGCTTCGTATTCAACCTCATTGTTCGAACAAGTACCTTCTATCTTGTACTTGAATGTTGTTGGAATTTTTTATGGAGAAATAATCAAAACCCCTACTCCCGTTCCATCTCTATGGCTGGAACCATCGAAGTAAAATTTCCAGGGTTTTGTCTCCAAGTAATTTATATTTTCAACCTGGATTGAGTGGTCGACTATAAAGTCTGCAACCACTTGTCCTTTCACTGCCTTAAGAGGCATAAAGGTCAATGAATACTCAGTTAATGCTAACGCCCATTTGCCAATTCGACTGTGCAAGATGGGTTTCGATAACATGTATTTGAAAACATCAAAATGGGACGAAACATACACATCAACCGGTTTTATATATTGTTTGAGCTTTGTACAAGAGAAATAAAGACATAGACATAATTTTTCAACTTCGCTATATCTAGTTTCTGCATCATTCAAAACCCTGCTAAGGTAGTAAATAGGTCTTTCGACTCCATTTTCATCTTCTTGGGCTAACATGCTTCCCAAAGTTTTGTCGGATGCAGCTATGTACAATCTCATAATCCTATTGCTACAAGGAGGCACCAAAATAGGTGGCTTGGTGAGGTACCCTTTGATCTTGTCGAAGGCATCTTGTTGCTCTTGCCCCCACTCGAATCTTTCCTTATTCAATCTAAGTAAGGGTGAGAAGGCTTGCGCTTTTCCACTTAGGTTAGATATAAATCTCCTCAAGAAATTTATCTTGCCCAGCAGAGATTGCAGTTCCTTCTTGTTCGTTGGCACTTTTTCTTCCAAGATTGCCTTCGTTTTGTTCTGGTTGATTTTGATTCCTTTCTTGTGGACAATGAAGCCCAAGAAATCTCCAGCTTTCACACAGAACGCGCACTTCAAAGGGTTCATTTTCAGACCATGCTTTCTCATTCTTTCAAATGATTGTCGAAGGTGGTCTATATGGTTCTTCCTGGAAACAGATTTTATAACAATATCGTCAATATATACTTGCATGAAAGTGTTAATAAAATCATGGAAGATAGAGTTCATTGCTCGCTGATATGTTACCCCAGCGTTCTTTAGGCCAAAAGGAATTACTACCCATTCGTAAGTGCCTAAGGCCCCAGGGCATCGAAAAGCTGTTTTCGACACATCTTCTTCAGCAATGAAAATTTGATTGTATCCTGAGTAACCGTCGAGCATGCTCAGGTACTCGTGGCCAGCGGCAGCGTCGACAAGCATTTCCGCCACAGGCATGGGATATTCATCTTTGGGTGTTTCAGCATTCAGATCTCTGAAATCTATGCACACCCTCAATGCACCATTTTTCTTAATCACTGGCACAATGTTTGCAATCCATTCAACGTACCTCGTAGTTCGTATGAATTTGCACTTCAGCAGTCTTTCGACTTCCATTTTGATCTTCGACAATATTTCTGGAGCGAAGCGTCTTGGAGTCTATTTGACAGGCTTTTTTCCAGGTTTGATTTGCAACTGAAGTTCTACCAATCCTCTGTCGAGTCCAGGCATTTCATCGTAATCCCAGGCAAAGCAGTCCAAGAACTCCTTCAGTAGTTGGATGACTTCCACCCTGAACTCTGGGTCTATTCTGGCGCTGATATAAGTGGGTCTTTTATCTAACCCTTCGTCTAAATCGATTTCTTCTAAAGGATCCTGTGCTAACATTCTGATGTTGTTCGCCAGGGGGTCCTTTTCGAAACCCAAAGGCTCATCATCGTAGATGGCATCAAGCCTATGTTCCTGCATTTCCTCTGTCATGATATCGGGAGGTTCTGGGTCGAAATCTTTTCCAGGACCTATATCTGGTGGCTCCTGGTCATTGGCCTTGGTGTCCATATATTTTACTTCGGCTTCAAGAGCCGCTATCATTCTTGTTTCGGCTACGTAAGACGAAATTCGTTGTAACACTTGTGACTCAGTCATTATCACTGAATTCGCTTCCCCAACCAGTTGGCTGGATGTCAGTCAGCCCACTGAAATCAATGTGGGACAAGTCTTCTTTATCCCATTGAAACCCATGATCAGGATGCAGGTACAAGGAACAAAAAGCATTTGGCGCTGGCGCCATGTCGAAGTCAGGTGCTGGACATGGCCCAATGTGAGCCAAATTTTTATCGAAGTCATCTCTCCCTAGGTGATTAAATTCGCCTAAGTAGTAGCTCTGATCTGCTTCTACATTCTCAACAATCCCATCTGGACGCCCTAATATCAACCTTTGGTGCATCGATGATGGTACTGCTCCGACACCATGTATCCATTCTCGGCCTAATAATAGGTTGTAATTTGGTTTCGCCGATATGACCATGAACATGGTTGGTCGAAGGATGGATCCCACTTTGAGATCTAGTTGAATCACACCCATGGTGGTCCCTATTCCACCTTCGTAGTTCGATAGGACCATATTATGAGGCTTAATGTCTTCATCATTCTTGCCTACTTTTCTTAGCATGAAGTGGGGGATTATGTTGATAGTCGCTCCACAGTCCACCAAGATCTTGTTTACAGTGGCCTCTTCGAGCTTTGCCCTTATGAATAAAGGCTTGAGGTGACTCTTCATCGCCTCAGTTGGTGGTTCGAATAAACCATTTTGCTCTTCAGTGCAGCCATTACCCATGACAAAGTAGCATATTGGCCTATGCTTGGCCATCTCTTGTTCGACTTCCCAATCGTTTGATTCGACTTCCACTTGGCGGTTGAATTCTCTTGGCAAGACCGAAACTATATTTACCATGATGTCTAATGTGTCGTCGGACTTAGAGCCATCTCTGTCACCAGCTTCGATTTGGTCAGGCCATACCAATCTATTGGTTACTGGTTCCCTCTCCAAAGGCTTTCTCTGCTTTCGCTGGGGGACATTTGAACTCGACTCTGGCTTTGGTTCTTTGACAGACTCTCTCTCATCCTTGCGCCGCCTTTGGTATCTTTTCCACTAGGATCGAGACATTGGGTTCTTTCCCTTGTAATTACTCGATACTTGAGCAACTTTGGTGTCACCTGCATGAGGTTTTTTCTTGAGTATCAAAGATGAACCTCTTGGCACTTCAAAGGGGTGCCACCTTTCTTCGTTGGGTCTCTTTCGACCCAATGTTTTTAGCAATGTATCTACTGGCACATTGGTTGGAGGCCTGAAAGTTATTGGCCTCTTTTCCTGACTTGAACCCTTTTGATAGGTTCTTCTAGGATCATGTCGTACATCAGAGCCTGCACTTTTCTGGGCATTTTTGCTCCATTTCTTGTTTGCTGCTCTCACACCTTCGATGTGTTCAGCAGCTTTCTTGTAAAAAATAGACCTGCATCGAGGATACAACATTACTTCTGATTTTTTCTTCTGGCATCGTTGCAAGAATTCTACCAGATTTTCGTTCTCAAGGGGGAACGTTGTCTTGTTTTCTTGCTCTTGCCTGATGGCTTCCTCTGAGACTTTTGATTCAGAAATTTCGACCACGTTGCCATTCATGTTGTCTTTAGTAGCAAGAGTCATTTGCTTCATTTGAGCCTCCAGGTCTTTTGTCTGGCCTTGCACCACAGCCAAGTAGGAAGAGGGTTTAGTTCCAGATTTTGAGACTCCACCTTTTTCCAGTTTTGGGCCCTCAGCGGCCTTTTGGACTGCCTCGATTGTTTTTCTAGAAAGGTTCCCAGAAAAACTGCCAAATATTGGCATATTGATGTGATCTTTGGTGACTTCAACCATAGTTATCCCTGGCCTTTTCACCTGACTCCTGGAAGCTTTGATCACATTGACCTCTGAAGGTTCAGCATAATGGGCCTCCGCCTGTAAAGGGTTCGAATCCACATTCATGGGGGCCTTATCAGCGAACTTCAACCTCCATTCTTCGATAGCATTTTGCACGAGATCCCTGAAAAGAAAACATTGAGATGTTTTATGGCCCAGAAAGTTATGATATTTACAATAGCCTCTTTTCTTTCTTTGATCAAGAGGAGGAACTTTTACCCCTGGGGGTATTATCATTTGGCCATCTTTTACAAGTAAATCAAAAATTTCATCACATTTCGTAATATCGAAACTGTAAGTCTTTTTAGGGAACCTATCATTGGCCTTTTCAGACCCAGTGGGGTTTTTTCCACTTGAGGGGACTAATAATTTGCAAGAGTATGATGGACCTTGTTTTAACTTAGCCAACTCGACCTCACTTTCTTCGACGGCTATAAGTTCATCGAATGTTTCTGGATCTTCTTCGTCCATTTCGACATATGCTATCTTTTCTCTTTTATGAGTTTTCGTCGCCCTGGCTTTTTCAGCTTTAAGGCGTTCCACCTGTCGAACCCTATCGGCCAATTGGGCCATGTCCCTCAGATACTAAGTGTCTAATTTCTTCCTAATGGAGTAATCTAGACCTCCTGTGGCTATTTCGACTAACTCGTGCTCTGGCACTTGCGTAAAGCATCTTGCCTTGAGCAATCTAAACCTATTTAAGTATTCGTCTATGAGCTCAGTGAATCTCCTCTTTACACTAGCCAATTCTTTCAGGCTTATCTTGGTTTGTCCCGTGTAGAATTGCTCATGGAACAATCTCTCCAACTGAGTCCAATGGTGGATCGAATTGGGAGGGAGAGTTGTGAACCAAGTAAACGCATTCTTTGTTAGGGAACTTGGGAAATACTTAATCCTCAGGTTCTCATTGTTTGAGATTTCTCCCGCTTCGATTAAATATCTTGCCACATGTTCGACAGTGGATTCTGTCGTGTCCCCTGAAAACTTAGTGAACTTAGGGACTTTGCATCTAGGAGGCAAGTCCGTTTGCAACACATATTCCGACAGCGGGGATGTGAAGTTGGGCCTACGGAAGCCCGTATTCATCCCGTTTTGCATCATGATTCTTTCAATCATGGCTGTCAAGTTATTCTCCAAACCAACGTTCTGGTATTGGATCTGCTGAACTAATTCGTCAGCGTTTTGGTTTCTATTAACCATCCTTATTTACGGGGCTATGACTCTCGGCTCTTCGACCCCGGGTTGTTCCAATTGTACCCTAAGGTTCTCTTCGACAGGCTGCTGGACTTGGTTAATAGTGGTTTCTTCCTCTAGAAGTATTCCTTGGTTTCCCCTTATCTGTGCCCTTTGGGGCTGTCGAATTTGTTGGGGTACCCCAAAAAAATCAGCCAGACGCGACATTTGCGCTGCCATTTGCTGATTCGACTAGGTGGTATTCTGTATTAGAGGATTTAGCACTGTACTTAAAGTTGGTGCCAACATTTGAACCATGTCGTGGTTGCTTTCGTCCATTTACTGCCTCAAGACTGCTGTCGAGGCATTTGTAAGGCCAGGAATTACGTGGGACGTTCCTCCTAAGAGTTGGTTCCTACCCCTGTTCGCCATACCAACCCCAGAGCCTTGGAGTGGCGAAGAGGCGCTCACTAAAGGATCTGAAAAAGTGGACGTAGTGTTCTTCAGGCTTGCCAATTCAGAGGTTGGCATGCCATAGGGTGGTTCTCGATTTAACCTGACTGTCGAAAAACCCGGGGGAACATATGGTCTTGTTCCTTGGTTTCCCCTAGGTGGGGGAGTTCCCAAGGGCATTCTGGGGCCTGTAAATGGAGGTAATGGCCCCGTTTGTGTAATCGTTACTGCTGGCGTCGAACCAGCGGTTACCACTTCACTTACGGTTCTGATAACCGTTGCTCCCACGTTTGTTTGTGGGATTTCTCCATTGTTTGGCGGATTCGCCATTTCACTAACTCTTCTCCTAGTATTAGTTTTGTTGGTGTATATTCTACCACTTCTCAATAACATGCAATACTCTCGAAAAAGAAGGATAGTTTATATAAGACGATTAAACGTGAAAGAATTAACACAAGGTCCCACCAGGTGTGCCAATTTGTTTACCGTGAAAAATGGTAAACAACCACTGATCCTCCAAAAGGTTACTTATTTGGTGACTCGCAGGATCGATTAGATTGATCCTAAGACATGGTTGATTTTTGGAGTTTAAATGCTTTGAAATAAAGAGTCTCGACTAATCCTAATGGTGATTAATGCAAGTAAAGTAGAGACACTTTAAATAAATTGCATGGAGAAAAGCTTGATAAAGTAAATAAAAGCATTAAAGGTTTGCTAAATAAATGACTTCGACTGAAGTAAATGAGTGAAAGTGATAAATTGCTTGAATATAAAAGACTTTGATTAAGATAAATGGTGTTTCACACATACATTCTCAAGGATTATTTCTCTCACGCTGGGTACTTGAATCTAAATGAGTGACTTGTATACAATGATGAACACCCCCAATAACTTCGTAAACACTTAGTATTTATACTAAAAAAACTAAGTAACTGCTGGGCAGTCGTACCACTTCATGATGACACCACATGGCACGCTCACGGCCTTCGACGCCTACGTGCACGACATATTGCGCTTGGTAACTGCTGGGAACCGTCTTCCCTCCAGTAATTCAAAATTCAAATCGTTCGATCTTGGACATCAGGGACCTTGGTCGAGAGGTTGCTCCTTCGACGTCGAAGACAACAAGATTCCAACTTAAAGGAATTTCTCTAAGTATCTTGTCATTCTTTGATGAGCCTTCGACGTGATCAGCTGGTCGAAGCCTTCTTGTGTCGGAAACTCTTCTGACTCAGGTAATGATCTATATAATAATAGAATGTGGGTGTCAAATTTAGGAGCCAACACTCCGGTTGTCTTCTCTGGTGAGAGGACTTTGAAACATGTAAAATAACATGTGTTAGGTCTTAAAAAGGACCCTTTCCCCCTAATTTGACCCTTGTGAATCCAATGTTGGTGTTTGTTTGGCCTGAAATCACTTATATCATGAGTTTCAAAGAAGACATCTCAAAATTCCCTAGCCATGGCAAAACATGATTCTCACGTTAGAGCTTATGTTTTATGATTCAAACCTGTTATAAGTAACAACATGAATTCATTTGGCCAGTTAATAAACATTAGCAATACATGAAATTAATTATATGATTGTTTGAAAGAAAAGAAAATCAAAGAAGATGAGTATGCTTGTTTCAAGCATCAATGGCCATCACTTTTGACCTATTCTTACCTTTAGATACCTGAGGAATGATTTGCAATGGATGGCTTGGAGTGAAAGTGGTTGGATCTTTGGTTTTGACTTTTCCCTAGTTTTTTACAAAAATTGAGATTTTTTGAGAGGGTGTTCTTGAGGCAATTTTCGTGTTTCCCTTGGTCTAAATGTGTTCTCTAATTATAATGGAAAGTTTAGGTCAACAAAAGTGGAATCAGTCTTTTATATTTCATGATCAAATCTTTGATTGAAGTTTTGCATGAAATCTTTCTTTTTTAGGAAAATCATGTACCAATCAATCTTTACACGTTTTTTGCAAGTTGTCACCATATTTTTAGACTTATGATTTGATTCAAAAATAGATCTTCATGCCTTGATTCATTCACTTGGTATTTTATTTAATTTATTTTTCTTTTAATTGAATAAAATCAAAAAATAAAAGAAAAAAAAACAACAAAAATAAATGAATGGATTTAGGAGTCTATTATGAAGTCAGGAACACGTTTGGACCTTAAAAGATAGGCCCATTAGCCCAATAATTCAAATTTGCTTAATTTGGATTTCATGTATTTTCTCAAAATTGCCCAACTTGCACAAATCATATCTCACTCAATTTTATCATATGAAGGTGATATTGGAATCTTTAGAAAGCTCAAGATATTCCCTACAATCTTCATGTTGGTCATTTTTTCATTTGAAGCCCTTATCTTGATGTAAATTGCTTTGACAAAAAGTGTCTTTTTGTTGACTTTTAAAATGACTTGTAATGTTTTGGCCCATATCTCTCAAATGAAGCATTTTTGGTCTTGAGCTTAGAGAGGCAAAGTTGTAGAGAATTTAATTTCCTTCAAAATGAGCTTTAGTTGAGAAATTTCTGATGAAGTATGTGAAAGTTGCACTTGGTCAAAGCTCAATTGACTTCTCCTTAAGAAAACCCTAATTCAGTAACTTGTGAATTTTGATGAATCTTGAGTTTTCTTGATGAATCATGATCAACCCTTGATCAAATGATGAATTTGACTTCAACATATTTATGTTGACCAAAAATCTTGAAGTTTGACTGTAAATTGGTCAAAGTTGACTTTTTGCCCAATATAGTTGATTTTCAATCATTTGACTAATTGACTGAGCAAACTTGTGCTGCAAGGCTTTGAATTTGGCATGAGGATTATTTGAGACATATGAGAAACCATGAAATCCACTTTAGGAACTAGAAGTCCAATTTTCCATGAGAGAAGCAAAACCCTAGTTGTAGGTCAACTACTTAGGAGGAGGGTTTGTTTGATCAATCCTTGAGTAGTATTGAGCAATTAAGAACCCAAGGAGCATGGGGAGACCTATTGAAATAATTTGTCTTGAATAATGGGAGGGAAAATTTTGGGGTATAACAATAAGCAAAGCAAAGATAGCCTCAAAAGAAATTGTACTCTTCATCTTGGCAAAATAACGAGATTTCTCTAATAGAAATTGAGAAGGTAAACCTCTAATTCCTCTTTTGGTAGTAATGTTAGCCTCAATCTCAGAATTATTCAAATGAGTTACGTCATTAATCTCATGAGACTCGGGATCTCTCTCTAAGCCTGTGAAAGGAATACGATCAGTATTAGGTAAACCAAGTAAGTAAGAATACTCTTCCAATGTAGGTATTAACTGATAATCTGGGAAAGTAAAACACCGCCACAACGGATCATAGAACTGGACCAATGTAGAAATAATACCATCCTTCATCTTGAGCTTCATAAGAGAACGACAAATCCATACTTCTTTTGGAAATATGTAGAGCTCTCAATCTCAGGGACCAATCTCATCAGTTCCTTTATCTTAGGATCTTTGAAAGTGTACTTACGAGTCTTTCTTTTTCCAAAATCCATGGTCAAAAAAGTACTTGAGATATTTACAAAAAGTCATTTTGAAGTCCCTTGAAACAACTGTTTTAAAGAGTGCTTATGGGTGCATGAATGCATGATGCAACAATCACACACAAGATAACAAACATGGGGGGTTCATAGGTTCGACGTCACAAGCATGAAGTTAAAGGTACTACCAACAAGGTAAGGATTAATTTTTTATCACCTACTGAACAAGGTTCTAAAAGCTTCCTAGAGTCTAAATCCTTCCTTCAGATATTACCAATATCCCGTTTAACTCGGTAATTAGTAATATTCTCAAGAAAAACTCGTCTGAGTGTAGTGTCGCGTGACAGCCACTTTCGGAATGCTCCTTCATAGTTTCTGCACTACACCTAAAAGGTCAAGATGGGTTAAGGGTTCTACGATCCTCAGCTTCAGCAGGCTCCCAGGTCAAAAGCAATATGTCTTCCTGATTGCTCAGTAAACAAATACTACAGTCAAAGGGGCTTACACTGAGTGGGGGATCTCATGGATTCTGTTTGGGGATTCCTCCCCCAAAGTTAACATGACTATACCGTCCGTCTTATCTTAAGTTTTCCCAAGTCCGGGTAGAGGACTTATGATAAATCACCAAGCACCATGAAAACCAGGAAAATCTAGACAAATATATATACAACAAAAGGGGGAGAGAAATGGATAGAAATGTTAAGACTAAGCCATTGGATTGACTTAACTCGCACAAATCAAATAAAAATCACCACCATGCTTTATTGTTTCCAGAGAAATGGGAAAAGAGTGAATAACCCAAAAAGAGGGGGAGAGAATATAAGTACGGGAATTGGTTATGCAAAGGGAAGGTATTATCGTTCCAAAAATCTACGGTACTCTGCAGGAACCTCTTTAAAAATTTGTGTATTTTGGCTATAAGTGTTGTATACAAAATAGATGGTGGAAATAAGAAATGAAGTATTTTTTACAATTTTTGCACCCACCATTGTTGAAAACCTTTAGTGCCTACTTACCACCTTCCGTGAAATAGGGGATCATGGTACTCGTAGTTATCCTTCAAAAATTTTAAAACATAAGTGTGTTGGTTAATATTAACAAACGAGACATCATCGTCATATCCGAGTGGAAGACATACTTACTACCCACGATTATGAGAAAGGAGAATTTGTGTCATCTCAAAGTGGAGGATATAGCTTAGATTTTAAAATCAACAAAGCCTTTCTCAACACCCAAGTGGAAAATATATCACTTCACTACATATCATAGAAGTATAGTAGCTCACATCACTACAAGGATTGACAAGATTATAATCTTTTGATAAAATTTTAAAGTAAAAAGCCAAAGTGGAAAAAATGGCTTAAATGAGATTGATTTACTTTTAGTCTTCTCACAAATAATGTCAAAGTATGATTAAGTTGATTAAAGTTTGATTAAGAAAATATTTTTTTAAATGCATGGACCTAAGCCCAAGTTTATTATGAAAGCGGTTCAAGTTAGAAAAGAAGAAGAGTTTTGAAAAGGAGGGAGAAGATTTTAAAATTAAAGAAGAGGGGAGGAGATGAAGGGGATATCCTAAAGAATAAAGTAAAAGCTATGGAAAAGAACCGTCTAACCAACAAGAAGCCAACACTTGACATAAAGAGTCAATGTAGAATTCTCATCCTTTAGATTGAAACCAAGCAAGCGAATATACTAAACCTCTTAAGAATACCAAGCTTTAGATGAATTAAGTCTTCAAATATTGGGCAGAGTAACAGTTGTATATGGAGGAATTCTAAATCACAGACAAAGCTCATAATCAAAATAACTTGAACATAAAGAAAATCAACCCAGTGTCTTAGGGTAATCCCCATGAACTCCAGACAAACTATCAATAACGTCACAAGGTTCCAATGGTATCAAGGCTTCTAATCCTTAGTCAAAGAGGTCCATAACTCCATGATGCCAAGGATAGTAACCAAGTAACCTTAAAGTTTTTTATTGTTCAAGTTGATTATTAAGTGTCTTCAAAAAGAAAATGAAAGCTCAAGTGAGAAAAATAAAAATGACATAAAGATAAATGCTCCAGTGAAGAAAGATGAAAATAGCACGAAATGTAAATGCTAAAATAAATGGTGCATAAAAGTAAATGCATAAAATAAAAGCATAAAGTAAAAGCACAAAGTAAAAGTAAATTGTTAGTGAATTAGAAGTTAGAGGTTAGTTGAATGACCATCTTGAAACTTGCATTTGAAGACTCATTAGAAGATTGATAAAATAAAAGCTTCTCAACAACAAGTATTATTTGCTTTTTGTCAAGTATATCATTCATTTCTAATTCTCGAGACAACAACATATGACCAACGATGTTTAAATTATTCACTTAGATCAAAGTTTATGACGGTTCGTTAGAGGATTGATAAGACCAAAACCTCCTAACAATAAACCTCAAGGTTATTGGATCAAATGTTTCAAATTGAACATACTTGGGCTTGCAAACTTAGATTTGGGCCACAAATGACCATTTCTCGAATCCAAACAAATTTAGCGCTATGTTAAGCAATCGTAAGTGGACTTATGTAGAAGTCACACATATTTTGAGGTCGGTCAATAGCAATCTATGTACCATATGTTTAGAGAGATGATATGTAGATCATTCTCCAACAACATGTAGCACAAGCAAGAAAGGGATAAGATGAAGAGGGAGAGAATGTATTAAATGAAATTAGGGTTTCCAATATCATCAACATCATTCATCCATTTTGGTGGATTTGGGTTTTCAACCTATAAACACCTAAGATCCAATGAGGTTGAGGAATTTGTCCCAAAATAACACCTAAGTTAGGACCAAACAAAAATAATAAAATAATATTTAATAAAACAATACTTAAATGGCTAATAAAATGGAAATAATATGTAAAATACACAAAGTATATTAAAACACCAAATAAAAATATTTAAAAAAAGGTCAGAAGTTAATAAGTGTTGAAAATGTTTTTTGGAATTTTTTAAAATCAGAAACTATTTTTAAAATTTAAATAAATATGCAAAATAAACCAAAAATTGTATAAAAAAATAGTAAAATAAGAAATAAAAATAAAATGGGGTCACCAATATTTGTCAAGAGGTCATTGGATCCTTCCAAAAAATTTCCAGAATTTATAAATCAAGAAAAGTATTTTTAATCATTTAAAAAAAGTTAAATAAAGTGAAAAATTATGAAAAATATAAAATCACAAATTAAAATTGTGAAAAAATAAAAATCAGAAAGAGAAAAATCAAAAGTATTTTTAATAATTTTTTTCAGAATTTTTGAAGTTTAAAACAATTAAAATATTAAATCATAAAATAAAAATAAAACCAAAATGATGTAGACCATTGGATCAATGTCAAAAAACATTAGTTATCAAATCCAAGGGATATGGCGTGTTGTGCATATCATGGACATTTATGAATAAACCACTAGATCATTACTTAAAAAACATATTTGAAAAAAACAAGTGGCACCTTGTCATTGGTTGAGAAATGACACGTTGGTCATCTTCAACCTCCAGCCACGCAAATTACAGGTCTCACAAACTGTAAAATCAAGAGCTCAGACCGGTGCCATTCACTTTGTCTCTTCAAGATGACTTCAATGGTACCCTCGTGAAAAATTTATATAGAATGTAGCTCAGTCAATTTGAAGAAAACCAGAAGAAAAAAGTTGAATAGGGATTTGAAAATTCATGATCGAAACTCACTTCCAGTTAAAAACAAATTATGCGATGAGTATCAGAGTGATGAGAGCTTCATTATACTAACACATTTTGAGAGAATTGATGGAGCAATCTACCTGTTGGAGTTCAAATTCAGAGCTCTGAAACTTGACTTGGCTAGCACGATTTAGGACAGTTCAAGGCTTGGATCTTCTTCTGTTAGCTTCAGTGAAGTTCAGAGATGAAGAATTAGCAAAGAAATGTATTGAAAAAGGTTTTAGAACTAAATTCGAAGTTACAGAATTATGAGTTATAGAGAGAATTTGGCAGGGTGATTTTGGATTTAAAAGCTTGCAAAAATGAGTGGAATGGGGTCTGTATTTATAGGAGAAGTGAATGTAATGTTGAGAGAGGGTGAATGATAAGAAATCAAGTGAAATCATGCACACCCTGATCATGACAAAAGTGTGAATTGCAAGTTGTCAAAACTCAACCATTTCTTGCATTTAATCCTTACCCTGACCTTAGAAACTTTGTTAACCATGTTTAAGTGGAAAGCACGCACAAAATTGGTGTTTACAAGCTACATTATGAAAATCAAAATCTAACTGTTTTGACAAAATCAGTTTCAAGGTGCCAACTTTGAATCCATGGTGCCCACATCTCAAAGGGCTTTATGATCTCATTATTTTTGAAATGGAAATATCTCACCATAAATTTTACAATGTGAGAAGAAAAGAAGAATTCGGATGCTTGAGCAAAAAGTTTTGATCAATTGAAATCGTGAAAAACACACTGAATTGTGGACTTAGAAAAATTAAAAGTTTTGAGTTCAAAAGTGACTAATAATCTCTTGCCTTCAAACATGTCCTTCCACTCAAAATTATGTTTTGGCCAATGAAGATGGCATGAAGTAAACGTCTTAAAGAGCATTGTGAAAATTTAATCATCCAAAAAAATCCAAAAATTGAGAGAGTTATGACCTTGTGAAGTTGATGAAAATCCATGAAGTGACCTATAATCTTTTGAACTCTTAAGGCATCTTCTAATCATTTTCAAACTTAGCAAATAAAAGAAGAAGTAAAATTCACACTCTTAAGATCTTGTGGAAAAATAATGGGCTCAAGGAGATAAAAATTGACCAAGTTATGATCATTTGAAGTCAAACCCTAAAATTCAAAGGCCTTTCAAGGAGAATTGTGATATTTCCCAATCATTAATGATATTCCATTGAAAATTAACCTTAAATTTATGAAGAGAGCTTGTTAATGTCCCATTAAAGAGAATCATGGCTTTGGAGTTACTCAAAAATCTCAAAAAGTAAGGAAGATATGGTCCTTAGAAGTCAACAAATTCTATCCCAGAGAGTGTCCAAATGACTTGAAACCCCTTTCAATTTTTGATATGTTTCTTGCATAATTGGATATTGTCATGTGAAGAGAGGTTGTTGTTGATGATGATAATAATCCATATCAAAAAGAACCAACTCAAAATGATGAAAATTGTGAGAGTTATGCACTTGTGATCACTGAATCAAGTATTTTCTTAATTAGGTCAAACTTGTTAAACCAACCTTGAATCTTTTGATCTTTCTTGGCCATATAAAGCATGATGAATCATAATATGTCTTGAAATGACATTATCTTGAAGCGCACACAAAGGTGGAGCCTAAGTCTCAATGAATCTTGTTGAAGAAGGCATGGAAATAAACATAAGAACCTATCTCTTTGATGAATGTCAACACCAACTTTGAGGAAAGTTTGACCTAAATAAGGTGAGGGAATTCTTTGAACCACAAATATTTGATATCAGGAACACAACCTTGAAAATTGAACTCTTGCAATCCATTGAAAAGTCATTTGATTGAGAACCAACCCTTCAACCACTAGGTTAGATAGTGAGATGAATGCAATTGTATCCCCACCTACAATATGAACATTTAAAGAAACATATATACATATTTTGATGTTAGTTTAAAGAACTCATATACAAGATACACACTTTTAGGTGATTGGTGATCCCTCAAGGGAAAACTTAAAGATAGAATGAAGATATGGAGAACCAACCCTAATGTGTGATCTTGTTGTATTAATAAAAGTGAAATGATGAGAAATCTTAGGGGGGGGGGGGGGGGAATTGGGGTATAACATAACTGTCCATTGACTTTGCAAATTTTATGAGTGTCTTCACTTTTTATTCCAGAATCAAAGAATGTTCTTCTAAAAGTAAAAGTGTCGAATGAGCACGTGAAAGTGATATCATCTTTCACAATGTCAACAATCAAAGGAATAAGTGGATTCCTCAATGATTTTTCTACATATTCAAGTAAGATCCTATGCATACACATGGGCTTCCTAATATTAGGAATTTTATCCAAGGTCCGTCCAATTCCCTTCTTATGTTTCTGTAATGATTTCTCTTCTTGCTCATATTTTGTCTTTAATGAATAATTTAAATCTCCAGGAAGTGATTCAGCTTTTAAAGAAAGTGGTTTTCCAATGGATGGTGCGGTTGGGGAAGCAGGGATGTCAAGAACTTCAGCTGCATAAACAACTTCATTGACAACTTCATGTGTAGGAACAATGTCAATCTGCAAGGCAGCCTCAATCTCAGTGCAAATAAAGCAATTTTTAGTGTTAGTACATGAATCACAAGAGTAAGTATCATAAAAGTTAGATAATGATGGAAAATCATCTGGAAAAAAATCAGAATAAGTATCATCAACAAACTCATAAAGCAATTCAATGTGAAAAACATAATGTTCCTCCACATGATGTTTCAAAACCAAAAAAAAATTGGGTTATTTTTAAAGGGGTATCTATGCACTATTATTATGATAGAGATGTTAATAACAACTATTATTAAGAAGATGAAGAGATGAGTTAATTTATAAAAAGGTATTACAAGTATGTGAATATGAGAAATAAAAAAGGTCTCAACAAAAGAGGCATTGAGCCTAAATGGAAAGCTACATTCTCTAAGGAAGAAAGATACAAAAAGGATGACTCCAACCTTGACAAAATGAAAAAGAGAAATAAACTCAAGAGTCATGACAAACCTAGTAAATCCTATGTGGCTTTGGGAAGTGACGTTGAATCCTCAAGTGATGAAGAATATAATGATGATAATGGACACAAACATTCTAAGTATGACAAAGTGTGTCTCTCAGGTCATTATCATGAAGATAAGAAGAAAAGGATGATAAAATCTACAAGTAATTACATTCATGATTTTAATAATCATCAAAAAGGTAACAATAAAAAGTTAAACTCTTCTAAAAATGATTTTGTAAATGGAAAATTTCATCTTGATTTAATTGACGCCTTCGAAAATTTACACAAGGGATCTATTGAAACATTTAAAAGGTTGGCTATAAATAGAAAAATCTTTTATCATTTAGAAGCACAAATTTTAGAAACTGAAAATAAAATGGAAGCTCTAAAGAACTCTCTTGTAGGTATTCATAAGGTTAAAAAAATTATGGATGACAATCCATTTAATTTTGGTTGTGATACATGTTATATTTGAAAAAATGAGGTAAAAAATCTCAAGGCTAAAGTTACAAAGTATCTACAACCAAAGGTTAAGTTTGCTATAGATCCAACAAAGTTCAATAAATCTTTGACTCCTCCATATGCAAGATATATCTTTGTTGAAATGAAAATGAAAAGCAAAATTAACACCTTGTGAAATATATATTGTTACTACTGTTATATGAAGGGACATACCATTTCCAAATGCAAACTTTAGAAACATTATGTTTCTAATAGAATTTATTTATAGTCACCTAATTGTGATGATTATGTTACTCACCCTCAAGGACCCAACAAGGTTTGGGTACCTAGTTCATCTTGTTGAAAATTGCAGGCAAATTGTCTTGATTCTATGAAGAAGCTATAGTGCTTCATTAGTAGGTACATCAAGACAATTAGAAGGTGACATATTCAAACCGTCTTGACTTACTAGCAAAATGATTGGATGTGTTCTAGAAGAAAATAAACAAGTGACTCCCTAATAAAACATGTTAAATCAGTGAGAAGGTGAAAGTGATGAAACTTGGTAATAATTGTTCTTAGTATGTTTGTTGTAATTGATGCTCATGTTCTTGAGCTTCATGTGAGATGCTTGTGTTCAGCTCCTCTTTATCGGTGATGTTGTATTGTTTCATTTATCACGTCTTCTAAGAGTAAGATAGTTCTTTTATCTATCTATGTGCACATAATATATATAATGCACGCTTAATGTCTTTTGATCCTATGTTCACTTTCAAAAAATTTAATTGAATTTGTGATTATTTCAATATATATGTTTCTAGCGACTTTAGATAAATTGTGCAAATTATGTGTGTTTGCCTTACTTTGATATATATATATATATATATATATATATATATATATATATATATATATATATATATATATATATATATATATATATATATATATATATATATATATATATATATATATATATATATATATATATATATATATATATATATATATATATATATATATATATATATATATATATATATATATATGTGTGTGTGTGTGTGTGTGTGTGTGTGTGTGTGTGTGTGTGTGTGTGTGTGTGTGTGTGTGTGTGTGTGTGTGTGTGTGTCTGTGTGTCTGTGTGTGTGTGTGTGTGTGTGTGTGTGTGTGTGTGTGTGTGTGTGTGTGTGTGTGTGTGTGTGTGTGTGTGTGTGTGTGTGTGTGTGTGTGTGTGTGTGTGTGTGTGTTTGTGTGTGTGTGTGTGTGCATGCGTGCGTGCATGCGTGCGTGTGTGTGTGTGTGTGTGTGTGTGTTTTGTTTGTTGTCTAATTTGCTTAGATTGCATTTCCATAAGAAATATTGTTCACACATACATATATTTTGTCATTGCATGTACATGAATCATATTGCACATCCAAAAGATGAAGATTGTTTTTAGCCTTTTGGTGGTTGTACATCAGTATAGGTCGGGTCATGAGTGTCGACTAATAAACTAAACTTTTGAAATTGTTTAAATTCTCTCAGTAGGTGTCAACACGAAACTCGTATAGGTCGACAAATAAAATAATCATTTTTTTGTTTCAGTATAGGTTGACACATAACACGAATGTGTCAGCACATCTGTTAGTTAGGTCGACACGTGTCTGCAGAAAGGATTGAAATCCCATCCTTTTCATCTTCCATTCTCTTTTATTTCACTTATACACTTTAAACCCAAAAGAAACCCTATCATTGAATCATCATAATTTCGTTCAAACCTTCCTTTTTCCCATAAATCATGTCATAAACACCATTCCACAAATTCCATCAGTGTTCATATCTTTCAAGACTCCAATTTAATTGTTATTCAAGTTCCATTATATTCAAGGTACATTTATCCATTGCATATCTCATTCATATTTGTATAAATTGAATGTTTGTATGCTGATTTTGTGTATCTATCTTCATCATAACATCATTTTCATCAGTTAAAATAATAAAATTCTCTGAGAATCCAACTGTTTTGGTTGGAGAAATCAGTCAAACACAATGCAGACAAGCTTGATATTGTGAAATTGTTCATGGATCCTAAGTTTTCAATAGAAAAAGGCGCTGGAAGAGGTAAAGGGAAGGTTGGTTCTTCTTCAAATGTTTCTGAGAATTCTTTTAATCTGGTGGGTGAAGAAAATAAGGATTTCTTTGATGAGAAGTGTCGTAGAAGGATTGTTGCCAAGCAACATTACTACAAAGTGATTACAGTTGAAGAACTTCATATCCGTGAGACTATGAGCAGGCTAGATCATCAAGGAATAAATTACGTCATGTAGTTTACTTAACAATATAATTAAGATTTGATTCACATCTTTTATATGGGGTTACACAAGAGAGACAATGCTGAAATCAACTTTGAGATTGCATGTAAGAATTACACCTTCACAAATGATATGTGGAGAAATATTTTTGGACCTACAATAGGTAATGAACCAAAGGTTAAGGATTCAAGTGTTCATTCTAATTTAAAGTGGAGAATGTGCTCAAATGTACATCTGAAAACTCTATGTGGTGACGGCAATAATGAAGCAATCACTACGGGCTGCCTCAAGAGACTAACCTGAATATTGCGTTGGTTTGTTACACACATTTTGCATCCCAAAGGTGGAGGTTTCTCAAGGGTCGAAAACTCTGAGATACATTTTTTTTATCTTCTTCTCAAATCAAGATAAACTGGCCATTCTATTTTGTCCCTCGCATGTTCACCATCAAGAAGTGTAATAAAGGAACTGATTTTAGCTACCCATCAATGATAGCTAAAATCCTCAAATACTTCAACATAGGCTTCCCAAATTTTCCTTTGATCTACCCAAGTGCTATTTTGTAATTCTCGAAGAGAACCATGCATAATATGAGATACCATTTGGATTCTGAAAGAAAGAATACTATTTCCAGGTGGTTCAAACAAAGCAGAGAATTTACAATTATGATGATCCTGCTGAATATTATGATGTTATTGATAATCAAGGGAATGATGATGATTTTGAGGACATAAGTGGTTCTTCCCATGGAGACATTCCCATAGCTGATGCTAATCATGAGGAAGATGAAACTTGGATGAATGCAATTGTCTCTCAACAACATGACTATGAGCAACATTGGACTGATAATTGGTAACAAAACTCTTGGAATGCAGAGGGAAGAAATTATGGAGGCTATGATGGAGGTTCTTATGACTATGTTGATGATTCATATCAAAATAGGTACCGATCTCATAAATGAAGTAATTTTTAAATTCTATCTTTGCTCTAGAACAAGCAGCTTCAACAAAATCAGTGCTATGAAGAAGAAGTGAAATGGCGTGCAGTTGAAGTGCAATGGCGCACTGATTTTTAGAACGCTCAAAATGAGAAATTAAGGAAGGTTAATGCAAGATTGGATACTCAAGAGGCCAACTTTGAGTCATTTTCCTCTACCGCTACTACACAATTTATGTCTCCCTAAGGAAAAATCAACCATCTTCAGACAATTGCTGTCCAAAAAAGTGACGAAGAGGCATAAATTGTCTCCACAAAATTTCAACCATCTCCACACAATTTTATGAGGATATATGTATAAGTGGAAGAATATATCGAAGGCGTCGTGGTGGAAAGTATGGATGTTGATGTGTTGCATTTCATCTAGTTGCTTTTGTTTTTTTTCTCATGCATTGCATATGAAGAACAAATTGTTGTTTGGTTTCATGTACTTTAATTTTTTTCTTTGTGTGTTTTAACAATATGTGCAACTTTGCTTGTTTTATTTTATGTATGTCCTTTTTGGCTTGTTTATATTTTTACCTAATTTATTAATAAGTAGTGTTATGACATATATCATGATATATGTATGTATGTTTACACTCTCACTATGCAAAATTGCCTCTGGAATGATGTATTGATTTGTTGTGAATTCAAGTATAAGATACTGAAAACACATATTCAGGGGGAGCATCGTTAGAGTGCATCATCGCATTTTTGCCATCATCAAAAAGGGGGAGTTTGTGAGTGAAACTTGGTCTCTTAAGTGTTTTGAATGATGTCAAAAATACGAGAATCTTGCATTTCTATAGTTGGATGTTATCTCTGAGTCTAGTGTAGAACCTTAGTCATTTAGAAGTCTTAGGTTGTTTGGGAATCATTAAAAAGAATTTTGAAATTGATCTAAGTCATTAAAAACAAGTTACTGCATAATTTTGTAATACATGTGTCGACATATCCACTTTTCAGGTCTGCACATGTAACTCATTTTTGAAGCATGTAGCCTTTGTAAGTCTCAGGTCGACACATGTACTGCTCTAAACAAACAGATAGCCTTTATTTGTTCCAGACCGACTCATAGCCATTTCAGGCTAGCACCTAAACTGTCCTAAATAAGGATTTCTCTTCTGTTTGGTTTAGGCCAGCTCATAGTCAATCTCAGACCGACTCATATTGTTAAAACCAACACTATGAGTCGGCTCATCCAATCTACAGGTCGGCTAATATTGTTTCAAGGGTCAAATTTTCTATTTTCTTTTAATTCTGAATTTCCCTCTTTTTCCCTAATATTTCCATAACTATAAATACATCTCTCGTTTATCATTCCAACTAGATGATACCATAAAATTAGCCTACATTTGCTTATCATCTTCAACCTCCAGTCTATGCATACACACTAACATTCCATTGTAATGATCTTTTGTTTAGGTTCCATTTATACAAGGTTTTATAACGTCTACTTAGGTTCTTATGTAGCCGAGAATATTAGGTTAAGAATTGAAGGGGTCTTCATCTGGAAAAATCGTGGGTTTGTCCTCCAAGATCATTGATTGATTTGAGTATTTTCGTGCAAGACATTTAAGAGATGATTGTGGCCAAGAGAAGTCCTTTGGAGATAAAGAACGCCAGGGATTCTTTGAAGTCATGTGTTGCAATAGTTTGAAATTTACGGTGCGCGAAACCTTTGGAGATAAAGAATGCAAAGGAGTAGCAAGATCCATATAGTTAATTTGCATCTATTTTGTCTTGGTCTTTCTCAAGATCAAAAGAAGATAAGGGGTTGAATCAACTACAAGAATTAGGTTTTGTGGAGTTACTCTTGAACACTTCTCTTGCATCATATTTTTGCATAGTAAGAATTATCCTAATTCAATTGGAATTAGCGCAGACGTACCCACAGGCAAGGACGACATTCGGGAACTGTGAAGACAAATTCCTCATGTTCTTTTATTTTTGCTTTTACTTGCTTTGATTTTCATAAATCATTTTATCAAATAGCATTGCATTATCGATTGAATGGTAATAAATTTTCCGAACTATTTTTTATTCTAAATCAAGTATTGATATAGCTTATAATTAGTTTTGATTATAAGTGGTTTTGTGTATCAGCACAACTCAAGGAAATTTTTTGAAAATTCACTTGCACACCAAGTGTTTGATAAATTGATTCAACTTGTTCCTTTAATATTATCATTGGAAATAGCTTTACTAGTAACATACAGTAAACGTTAAATAAGTTGTAAAGTGATTTATGCATATTAATTCAAGTGTTATCCTTACTCCATATTGATTTTTTTAAATTTTTCATATCCGAGTTTCTAATAACGTTCGTATATACAACATTTTGAAAAAGCTTTTGTGTTGCTATTTGATAAAACAACTTTTTCAAAACCTGATTTTTTTTTCTGGTTTATTTTTAAAGGGGTGTCTATTCACCCCCCTCTAGATACGTTGTCATCGTCTAACAAGTGATATCAGAGCCTGGTTCATTTCGGCTTTGACACTCTTTAGAAAATGGCTTACAAACCTAAAGGAGATTATAAAAGAGCCCCAATTTTCACGAGAGAAAATTATAGTTATTGGAAATCTTGTATACAAATTCATGTCAACTCATATGACAAAGGTGTTTGGGAAGCTATTTAAAATGTTCTAACACTGGTGACATATGTTGTTGATGGTTCTACTATACCAAATCCAGAAAACTCATGGGATGATAATGATAATAAGAAGTGGTCTTGTGATTGTAAAGCTAAGAACATTAGCATTTCCGCTCTTAGTATTGATGAGTTCTATCACATTTCCCATTGTCAAACTGCTAAAGCTATGTGGGATGCTCTACAAGTTACCTACGAGGGAACTAATGAGGTCAAACAAGCCAAAATTAATACACTTAATCAAGAGTTTGAGATCTTTCGCATGAAGCAAGGGGAAACCATTGCTCAAATGCAAAAGCGGTTCTCGCATCTTATTAATTCTTGAAATTTACTAGGTAATCCTATTTCCAATGCTATTGCTACTAACAAGGTGTCAAGATGTCTTACTAGGAATTGGAAACCAGAGGTCACCTTGATCAAGGAAGCCAACAATCTTGTGACACTCGATCTCACCGCCTTGTTTGGAAAGTTGGAAGAACACGAGCAAGATCTCAATTTCTTAGACAAACATGAAAATAATCTTGAGAAAAATAAAAAAGAAAAAGCGGCTGTCAAGGAGGAAGTATTAAAGTCTAAAGCTCTTAAGGCTTAAAGTTCAAAGTCCTCAAGGGATGAGCCCACTAATGATAATGACTCTAGCAATGAAGAGAATTCGGATGATGAAGAAATGGGATTATTTGTAAGGAAATATAATTGATACATTCAGAAGAATGGTGTCAAACACTCCGATGACAATCTTGTCAAATTTAGAAGACAATCGTCTTCCTCTAAATACGAAGACAAGAAAAAGGATAAGGGAAAGGCTATTTGTTACGAATATGGAAAACCGGGTCATTATAGACCAGATTTTACATCTCTTGCTAAGAAGAAAGAAAAGGGTCAACAAAACAACTATAGAAATTCTAGACAAGCCTATGTTGCTTGCTATAGTGATAGTAATATCTCAAGCGATGGAAGCTCAAGTGAGAGTGATGAAGATGCAAACTATTGTTTCATGGAAAATCATCTTCAAGGCAAGAAAAAGGATGTAAATCATTCTAAATACTCTAATGTTGCAAATTTGTCTTTTAATGAGTTGAAGAATCAATTTGAAAATCTACAAAAAGAGACTTTATATGCTAACAAAAAGTTGGCCTCCCAAGAAAATATTTTTACATATTTGTAGACCAAGGTTAAAGAAACAAATGAACAATTTGACGTATTAAAGAAAATCATTATAGATAGTTCGAATTGTGTAAAGGAGAATGAACAATCTTGTAAATTTAGATGTGAAACATGTCAAATTTGGCAATAATAAGTGAGTAATTGGACAAAATACCATCACATTGATATTATTGTTATTAGATGTTCAAAGGTTGAAAAGGCTCATAAAAACTATAACTTGATTAAGAATAAGTCTAATAGCGTAGGTGATTTTCATCATAGATTATTTTGTCACTATTTTTGCAAAAAAGGCCATATTATTGAAAAATGCTAATTTAGGTGCTTTTTGGTTCCTAAACGTAATTTCCAATGGTTGCCCAAACGCAACAATTATTTAACTCACTCTCAAGGACCTAATGAGAATTGGGTACCTACCACCTTTGTTTAATTTTTTTAGGTTGAGTGTCTTGAAGCTATGACGGGAAAATGGATTCTCGATAGTGGATGTTTAAGACACATGACGGGAGACATTTCTTTACTCTCCGACTTTAGGGCAAAGAAGAGTGGGTATGTATCCTATGGTGATCACAACAAAGGTTCAATACTCAGAAAAAGTAGTATAGGTAATCCCTCAACTATTACCATCTCAAATGTAATGTTAGTTGAAGTCTTTAGACATATTCTTCTTAGTATTAGTCAATTATGCAATAATGGGTATAAGTTAACTTTTGCCGAAAATCGTTGCATAATGGAACATAATGAAAAGAAGGATAGTCTGTTTAACTGTGTGAGGGTTAGTAACATCTATATGCTTGACTTAAGAGAAATTTTCTTTAATAATGTTCAATGTCTTGTTACCTTGAGTGAAGAATCTTGTCTATGGCATAGACATTTGGCTCATGTCAACTTTGATCTACTTAATAAAATAATTGCAAAAGATTTAGTAATTGGCCTACCAAAAATGAATTTTTCAAAAGATCATCTATGTGATGCATGTCAAAAGGGTAAACAAACAATGGTCTCTTTTAAATCTAAAAATGTTGTTTCAACATCTAGACCACTTGAGCTCCTTCACATGGATCTATTTCGTCTCTCACGGACTAAAAGCATAGATGGTAATTACTATGGTCTTGTGATTGTAGAAGATTACTCAATATTTTTTTGGACTATTTACTTATGTAGCAAAGATGATATATTCCCGAATTTCACATGTTTTTCCAAGTTAGCTCAAAACAAATTAAATTAAAAAAATAATTGACATTCGAAGTGATCATGGAGGTAAATTTGAAACCACCTCTTTTAAGAATATTGTGATAAATTTGGAATTGATCATAACTTCTCAGCTCCTATAACTCCATAACAAAATGGTGTTGTGGAACGTAAAAATCGTATTTTAATGGAGTTGCCAAGAACAATGCTCAATGATTGTGGTCTACCAAAATATTTTTGGGCCGATGCTATTAGCACGACATGTTATGTCTTGAATATGATACTTATTCGTCCCGTACTTGACAAAAATCCCTATGAACTTTTAAAAGGTAGAAAACCAAATTTATCTCATCTTCATGTATTTGGATGTAAATGTTTTGTATTAAATAATGGAAAAGATAATCTTGGAAAGTTTTACGCGAAAGCCGATGAAGGTATTTTTCTTGAATACTCTCAATCTAGTAAAGCATATAGAGTTAATAACAAAAGATTACTTATTGTTGAAGAGTCGGTTCATGTTACTTTTGATGAGACTTCCCCAAATAGTATTGGGAAAGGTAGTTCTTTTCATGGTGTAGGTGCATCTACATAAGACATACTCAAAGACACCAATGAAGGAATTGATCAACCTAAAATAGTGGAAATTGAGAAGTAAGAAGATGATGACCAAGAAAAGAAAGATGATGAAAGTCATGGAGAAGATGATGGTCTTCCATTGGAGTGGATGACCTCCAAGGACCATCCAATTGACAACATTATTGGTGATATCACCAAAGGCGTAACAACCCGATCTAAGATAAGTAATTTTTGTTATCATCATGCGTATGTATCACAAGTCGAATCTAAAAACGCTAAGGATGCCTTACTTGATGAGCATTGGCTTATGGTCATGCATGAAGAATTGAATTAACTTGAAAGAAATGGCGTTTAGAATCTTGTTCCTCGTCCATAAAATCATCAAATTATAGGCACTCGATGAGTATTTAGGAATAAGCTTGATGAAAATGGTGTGATAACAAGAAATAAGGAATGTCTTGTGGCTCAAGGGTATAACCAAGAGGAAGGCATTGATTATGAGGAGACTTATGCTCGGGTTGCCCGACATGAGGCTATACATCTTTTATTAGCTTATGCATGTTCTAAGAACTTCAAATTATATCAAATTGAAATAAAACATGTGTTCCCTTACAGATACAAAAGTGAAGAGGTGTACGTTTGTCAACCTCCTGGTTTTGAAAATTATGAGTTTCCCGATCATGCGTTCAAGCTAAAATGTGCATTGTATGGTGTTAAACAAGCCCATAGGACATGGTATGACCGACTTAGTAAGTTTTTTCTAGAGAAAAGATACTCTAGAGGGAATGTAGACATTACACTCTTTATTAAACGTCAAGGAAAGCATATTCTACTAGTTCAAATCTATGTTGATGATATCATTTTTGATATACTAATATGCTTCTTGTCAAGGAGTTCTTTAAGTTTATGCAGGCAGGGTTTAAAATGAGTCTAATGGGAGAGTTAAACTACTTTCTCGGACTACAAATTAAGCAACTTGATGAAGGAACATTCGTATGTAAAACCAAGTATTGTCTCGAATTGCTCAAAAAATTCAGTATGGACGGTGCAAAGGAAATCGACACATGTAACACCCCTTCTAATAAACCCCGAATTAAACGATATAATTAAAATCAGAGAAAATAAAATTTGCACGGAAGGAGTGTCACAACATCAATTCACGTATTCAAGGAAAATGGACATGACATATTCGTCACTTTAATCATTTAATCATATAATACATTCATGGCATATACTTTCTTTTTCGTGCAAACGCAACGGAATCATAATAACTTCATCTCCAAAGGAGGAATCAAAATATAAAATTCAAGGCATTATGTCATACGATTCATACACCAAATATGTTATCAAGTCATAATACACATACTTCAATATATAATCAAAACAATGGATTATATACGAGTATAATCCATCTACAAAATATACGAGTTCAAATGCGGACACCTAACCCCCAGGTGTTACAACCAGAGCATCGAATCGATAAACCAAAATAAAACGGATTACTATCCAAATTGCATCCGCTAAGCTAGTGCCTTGCACTACCGTCTTCGGTACCTGAACAATGCCGAAGCAAGCATTTTCCAACAGAAGGGTAAGAATTCCAACAAACATAAAGTATGTAATTTAAAGCAAATGAAAGACATTAAATAAAGGAATATCACTCTTTTTCCAACTCTTACATAAACTACATAAGATATTCATTTAATCAAATTCTCATATCCAACAACTTAAAGAAAACAAACACATTCAATTTCATTTACCAATTAGCACATAATGCATAATATTCAACAACACATAAACTTAATAAAACGTGCACGTGTGACTCGACACAACGACACGACTCATGCATGTGGTACCAACCATATATTATCCTTCGGACATGCCGATGTCTATCCCTTAGACGGATAATCACAAAATCCTATTCCCTAAGCTTTCAAACCCCCTCTCTGAGTTTGGGACGAGACACTAGCCTCTACGAGACTAACAGACATCGCCTCTTGACACGACTTATGATGCGGTGTGCAATTCAATTAACAATACTATGCAAATCAAGGCATCCCTCTATCTCAATTAATAGCATACATCACCATAATTCAACCCTATGAATTAATCTCACAACATTGCACAACAAACATCATTTATTTCATTTTCAACAATTATCACACAACACCAAAATATTCATAAACCAAACACATCATTTCCAGAATCGGCAATCAACTAAATATCTCGAATATTCAACACCTCTACAATTTAATTCCTCTCCGGTCGTACTCAAAATATTAAGTTTTACCAATTAATCGTAACCGGTTATATTAATTAATCACACTATTAATTATAATATATATTAATTTATTAATTAAATTATTAATATAACATAATATTTATAAACTGAACAATGTTATTTCCGGAATTGGCATTTCACAACACATTTCAAATCTACCACATATCTACGATTTAATTAATCTCCGGTCGAAACCAAAATATCAAGTTTCATCGATAAACCGTAACCGATTATATAATTAATCACACTTTTAATTATATTATATATAAATATATATATATATATATATATATATATATATATATATATATATATATATATATATATATATATATATATATATATATATATATATATATATATATATATATATATATATATATATATATATATATATATATATATATATATATATATATATATATATATACATAGGAAAAAAGAAAAGAAAACGTAGCCCCTCCACCCCACCCCCACCCCCACGTGCCCCCCCCCCCCCCTTCTTCTTCTCCATTGCTAACAGTCTTTCATTTTCTAACAGTCTATTATATTTTTTTTCTTCTAACAGTCTACAATAATCTACTTTCTTAAACTAAAAAATCGAAATCAAATGCAATAAAAATACATTAGATGTTTAGAGGAAGTCTAACCCTTACCGATTAGTTTCCGGAATGAGCTTTTTTGGTTGATTTTCCATAAATTTCTTCCTCTCCTCTTCAACCCTAGTTTTCCTCTTTTTCTTCACTTCTTCTTCTCTACCTCTCTCTTTCTCACTTTTTCCACTTTCTGATATCTTTTTTTTCCCCTTTCTATCTAACTACTTATTATATAATATATAAAAAAAACTAACTTATTTTATTATACTACTTACTTATTATATTATATAAAACTAACCTACATAACATATAAACTTATATACATTACTACTATAAGTTAACATAACTTATATATAATAAAACTAATATTTTATTAAATTAATTTAATATAATTAAATAACATTAATTTATTAGTTTATAATAAATCAATTAATATTAATATAAATCCTTCCTCACAAATAAATCAAATAATACATATAATAAAATATTTACACACTAAATATAACATTATCGTACAAAAATAGTTATTTTTCGGTAAAAACAAATAAACCCAATTAATCACATATCGGACCGAATTACCGACTAAATTATTATTATTTTATTCAAAACAAACATTAACCAGTCATTTTTAGAAAATAATAATATAAATAATATTAATTAAAACGGGGTGTTACAACACACCTATGACAATAAACGGTAACTTGGATAAATATGAAAAGGGTAAGGATGTTAAGGTAAAAAGGTATAGAGGCATGATTGGATCTCTTCTTAATCTTACCACATCTTGGCCTGATATTATGTTTAGCCTTTGTATGTGTGCACAATATCAATTTGTTCCTAAGGAATCCCATTTAAAAGGGGTTAAGCGCATTCTTAGATACCTCATTGGTACCTCTAAGTTTGGGCTTTGGTATTCCAAGGGAAATGATTGTAGATTGGTTGGTTATTTTGATTCTGATTTTGTCGGTTGCAAATTGGACATGAAAAATACTAGTGGAACTTGTCACATGTTTTCAAAATCCTTGGTAAGTTGACATAGTAAAAAGCAATTTTCAGTTGCTTTGTCAACCGCCGAGGGGAACACATGGCATTCGGTAGCTGTTGTGCCCAAATCTTGTGGCTTAAACAAAAACTACTTTATCTTGATATTAAACTTTCACGTATTCCTATCATGTGTGATAACAATAGTGTCATTAATATAACTAAAAATCTTGTACTACATTCACGCACCAAACATATTGAGATGCGTCGTCAGTTTCTTCGTGGTCATGTTGAAAAGGGGGATGTTGTGTTTGAGCATGTTGATAGCAAAAATCAACTTGCCCATATTTTCACCAAACCACGCGGAACCGAACCTTTTATCAATATACGCGGGGAATTGGGGATAATTGATGTCTCTAATGTTGCTTAATTATATTTTGTTGCTTTCACTTTATATTATCACTCTAATTTTGTGTTTGAGTATTTTACATCATGTGAGTGCAACTTCTATTTCATCAAGAGTGAGGTAATATTATTTCAATTTCTCCTTGAAAGTAATATTTGCCTTAATGCATGTTACTAGTTTACTTCTAATAATGCTTGACATTTTCTCAAATGATGAAAACCATGAATGTTCATTTCCAAAATTTTTTGATTTAAAACCATTGTGTGTTCTTGATCCATATGCTTATAATGACTATATGTATTAATTATTTAACATTTGTACAACTTTGTTCTTATTATGCAAGCATACACATTTGTTTATTTTTTATTACTCGCACTTGTGATTGAGTAATTTGTATGCATGATTTTTGCAGTATTTACATCTTGTTGTCTTAGTGTTATGGCATGGAAAACGTCTTCATTATGGTTTTAGTAGTGACATATTCTTGTTGCTATGCTAGGAAAATGCGTGTGTGGCATCAGGAGTCCCAATATGAAGTGTTACATGATTGTGAGACTACAAAAACAACTAGATAATATTGTTATTTCTTGCTTGTTTATTTTATATGCATTTGCATTACATTTGTTGTAATGTTGTTTGCTCGTTATTTAAAATTCATATATATATATATATATATATATATATATATATATATATATATATATATATATATATATATATATATATAGGGGGGGGATATGTGATTGTTGATCTTCTATGCAAAATATCATCTAAGTTATATATTAGTATTGTTATCGAACTATGATACTTCTCACAGTTTTCTATCTTTTATTTTTATGTTTCCAAAGGGGGAGAAGCATATGTGAGTCGAAGTAGGGAAGCACCAAGTTAGGGGGAGCCTTCTAATACAAGAAATGCATCGTCGTAAGTTTTTCCATAATAAAAAAAAGGGGAGTATGTGAGTATAACTTCGTCATCAAATGTTTTGCATGATGTCAAAACTGGGAAAAGCTAGCTCTTATGTATATTGGAGGATATCCTTATGTCTTATGGCACTCCTCTGCATTAGAGGTCTTAGGAATCATTAAAAGAATTTTGAAATTGATCCAAGTCATTAAAAACAAGTTTCTACATAATTTTCTACTACATGTGTCGACACATCTGCTTTTCAGGTCGACACATACTGAAGCATTTATGAAATTGCAGAAATTATTATTTTATGTATCGACACATCTGATTTTTAGGGAGACACATTTGCTAGCGTTTTAAAGCATATAGCTTATGTTTCAGTTCGGTCGATACATAGACCTATAGAGGTCGACACATACAGCATAAAAATTAAGTATGTGTCGACACATACGATATATAAGTCGACACATACTGATTATTTGGTCATTTTTTTCAAATCTTTTTAATTTTGAATTTGTCCTTTTTGCCTTAAAAGTTCCAAAAATATAAATACTCATTCATGCATTCATAACTTGGTGATACCATTAAATTATCCTATATTTCTATTCATCTTCAACCTCTAACCTATACATACACACTGACATTACTTTGTGATGATGATTTGTTGGGGTTCCATCTAGACGAGAATTGATAGTGTCCAAATGAGTATTGGGTTAAGCTTTGTAGGGGTCTTTGATGCATCTGCAAGTGCACAAAAATATCGAATTAATATAAAAGACTTTCGAACCCACAGAGACCAATATCAACCTACTGTAATCTATTGTTGTTTTGTAAAGCTAAGGCTAATGAATAATTGATCTAGAGAAAACTAAGAACTAAAACAAAGACTAAAATAATATTAAAGAAATATATAATTAAGGAGAGGCTGGAATATGGATTCCACGTATCTCGGGGACTTTGTAACTTGTTGGATTTTTATTATACTAAAGATGTATTTCGTAGAAAATGTTAATTTAAAGACAATAACTGACACTCTCGTGGTTTTGAATAAAGTCACGCTCCTTAACGGTAGGATTTTTCTCTCGCTCGCCCACTTGAATCAAGGAACGCGTTTCAAAAATTTAACATTTTCTAATCAATCTTAAAGTGCTCTCACTGTGTTTAGAAATAATGCCTTGTTTCTATTATCTGGTTCGACCCCCACGCTCTCGCAGTGCCGGCTCGAACCTTAGTTAATTTTCCACTCTCGTGGAAAAATCATGTTAAATAACCTCTCACTCTCATTGTGATACGGTGGGAGAACTGACTATGATTTTGCGTTTGTTTTCGCAAATGTTTCGGTTGAGCAAGAGTCGCCACCGACTTTTTATTTTATCCTAAGGAAAGGTTAAAAAGCACAGCAAAAAACCTTTGAGATGTTTTCTTGGGTTCGGGGAGTAGATTATAGAAAGGGAAGGTATTAGCATCCTTTCTATCCATGGTTATCCATGGGCTCTTAGTTACTTGCTTAGATCAACTTGCCTTAATTCTCAATTGTTTGAAATGGTGCTTTGTGTGTGTGGGTTTGAAAATGTTTTGAAAAGAAGCCAATGTGGTGGCAACCTTTGTAATGATCCATGTTGGGATGTATACAAAGGTGTATGTCTTTTGAAAAGGTTTTCATTTGTTTTTGAAAGTGTTGTGAGGTGTGGTTTAAAAATAGGCAAGCATTTTGTTTTGCAAGTTTGTTCAAGTAACTAAGAGTGGTTTACCCCTAAATTTACTCAAATATTTCTACTATGTTTTAACCCTTTTAACAATTTTGTTCCGCCATTGCATTTGGTGCACAATCTTGTGTTAGGATGTGAGAGGGACGGGCGCGGGTCATCGTTTAGACCATGATTGCAATGGTGCCAAGTATCTTTGGGCAATTTTTCCTTTAAGGGACTTGATCATTTTTAGGCAACTTTCGAAAGCGTCATCGAGGGACTATGATCATTTGAATTGTTTGTTTTACCCAAAGAGACCTAACATGCAATATGGCCCAATTTTGAAAGGCAACAAGTGGATGTAACCCTAGGGGTGTTAGTGTGCAAGTGTGTTTTATTGCATACAAGAGTTTTTTTTTTCTTTTTTTTTTGAATTAGGATTTTCTATTTCATTTTATCTTGCCATACACGTCCTAATTACTAGCAATAAGAAGCGGAAATATAAAATCCTACGCTATTACAACAATTAGGGGATGGGGATACACATTTGTACATGGGGGGTTCAACGAGAAAAATAGACAAAAAAAATAGCCAAAAACAAGATATATAGAGAGAGAGAGGGAGCCAGCGCGCTGCTGAGAGGTCATCAGAAGTTCTGACTCAAATCCGCTGCCAGATGATCAACCTCTTGGTTAAACTGTATGAGTCAGAACTTCTGACTCTGGCACCTGCAAAACAGAACCCTGTTAGTGGGGAAATCAGAAGTTCTGACCCCCCTGCGCTGCAAGACAGAAGTTTATTAGTGGAGAAACCAGAAGTTCTGATTCTGCTGGAAAGACAATAACTCTCAGAGGTTCTGATATTATTGACAGCAAAACAGGCTTCAGATGCGCTAACGTCAAAGTCAGCACTTGGCTTTTCCCTGTACTAATCAGAACATCTGCAATTTTGTTGTTATTCCACAAAACAGGAAACATATTTGGAACAGATCCAGCAAATGTCAAAATGTTTCAGAGGGCAGAACCAACAAGGTTACAGGCAAGTCCTGCACTGGCTCAGAACGTTCTAAGGTATGAAAATCCTCAGAATATAAACAGCAACAACATGATATTTACATTATGTTTATTTGAGTATGCACAACTGATGATGCTTAGCAGCGTGATGAAGGTCAGCAGGTGCTTACCTGGCTGTTGGAAAAGTTTGTGGGTGAAAGCTAGCTTTTGGCTTTGGTGGTGTTCTGGACAGATTCTTTTTTTGGAAAAAGGCAGGTGAAGGTGTATGCGTATGTAGGGTCAGAAGTTTGAAAAGAGGTTTTTTAGTTCACACAAAAAACTGGGTATTGGATAAAGCTTGAAGGTGAGAAATTCAAAGTTATGAAGCAAACTAGAGATTTTGGCAGAGTTTCAAAACACTATTTTGCTAAGGGTTTCTGTTTCTCTCTTAGCAATTTTTTTGTTTCTTGAACGCCCTTTTGCAGTGGACAATGACTCTCTATTTATAGGCAAAGTTCTTGTGGGTGCCTTGAACATTAAAGCGCCAACAGAGTTTGAATTGTTCTTTGACAGAAATTCCTGGGAAGTTGTGATAACAGATAGCCTTCAGCCTAGGCTGCAGCAGCAGGCGTGGATTGGAGAGAAGTGACCTCTTAAGTGGGCGGTGGCGTGTAGACCCATGCCAGAATCTGCATAAAGGCGTTTTCCAAGCCACACGTGAAGGGATTACCTGGATGGATGTTCAGGAGTGGTTGGAAGCATTAATGAGCATTAAATGGTGATAAGACCTATCAACATCAATATTCTGGTAATGGAAACCAACGTTGAATCAGCAGTTCTGTTTCAAAAAGAATAGCGTAAACCATGCTCTGGCCTTGGCTTCCTGTTGTCTTAGTAAGTTCTGGGGATTCTCCTGATTTTCTGATACGTTCCTTGGATTTTCTTTTGGACCTCCTGGGCTTAGAGATTTTGTATCAGTGTAACACCCACTCTTCTGACCTTTTCATCTTCTGATTTCAGCATGTTCTGAAAGAGCCTTCAAACTTCCCTGCTTCTTTTGCATTCCTTTAGCAAATTCTGACTGAGCTTGCGTAACTGCTGAAAGAGTCATGTTCTGTCTGAGGCTTACATACTGAACCACGTTTACAACTTCTGATTGAGCTGATGTAGCTGCTGAAGAGCCAACTTCTGACTACGCTGAGCCAAGCTTGCAACTTCTGACCGTTTTTATCCGGAATTGGTCCAGAAGTTCTGAAACGCTGATTTTTTCTTAAACACTCATTTTTTTAAAGAAACATTTCAAGTGTTTAGAATTTTTTTTTTCCAGATAAAAGCATTGTCTTTAGAGCTTGTGTGATCATCTTGCTCTTGTAAATGGTCTGCTTGGGCAAAAAAGATAACTCAGGACTTGGATTTGTTTCAGAGGGACCTTGAAAATCCAAGATGGTTTCCTGAAGAAAGAGAGGGCAAATTTTGGGGTACAACACTCATGACAAGGCTATTTAAATTTAGTTTAAAAACAAAGACCAAAATAGAAATTTCAAATTAATTAATTAAGCCAATGTTGTTACTGAGTCCTGTCAGAAACAACAGTCCTCACATACCGGACTCAAAACAACTTAGCAGGACATATTGTTAAATGAAATAAAATTAAACATAGGAATTTAAATTAAGATAGACATGGTAATTAAATTAACGATGATAAACGAAAATAATAATAATAAAGCAATAAAAGGAAACCTGTAAAAGATAGGAATAAATTGCGAGACTTGAAATAAAGATGAAACTGAAATAACTTCTATTAAAGTGGCAAGATTTGATGCAAGCATTACACAAATTGTAGGCCTAATACTAATGGTGTGGTATTTCCCCAATGTGAGAAACTACCACTTTTAGAAAATGATTTATGCCTAAATCTATGAACAGCGCTTCCGCGCACAAACTTGAATGCCTTCAAAAATGAATGTTCGATCCTTTTTATAATAAAAACTAATGGAAGTTACTTTGAGATTCATGTGAGAAGTAGTGGAGATAATGGGAAGTTGGAGAAAGTGGAGATAGTTAGAAGTTGGATAAAGTGGAAATGATGGAGATCATGGTCGGAGAAGTTGAGAAAATCATGGGGTGAGTGGGTGAGATGGTGGGCATGGAGAAGGCTACAAGAAAAACAAATATGTGGCGGCAATATTAGAGTTGTGGCGAGGCCCACAGTATTATGTGGCGAGGGCCACGCTTTTGAAGTGTGTGGTGAACTCCACAGCTTTTGTGGCGAGGGCTACAAGTCCAAAAACTGTTTCGTCATGCTCTTTTGCTCTTTTCTCCCATTCTTCTCAGTTTCTTATCCATTTATTATTCTTTTATGCATGGAAGCTATGTTTTAGCATATACCTGAAATGAAATAGAAATACCAGCATAAAAAGATAAAATGAATTAAAAATAATATAAAAGTGCATATGAATCAAGTCAAATATACGATATAATTTCACGTTATCAATCTTCATCCGAGAAAAGCCGCGGGTTTGTCCTCCAAGATCATTGGTTGATTTGGGGGTTTTCGTGAAAGACGTTCAAGAGGTAATTGTGTCCAAGTTAAGTCCTTTGGAGATAAAGAATGTAAGGGATCCTTTGGAGATAAAGAATGCAAAGGAAGTAGCGAGAGAACGACGGATTATAATTAAAGTCTTGTGTTGCAATAGTTTTAAATTGATGGTGTGCGAAAGCTTTGGAGATAAAGAATGCAAAGAAGTAGCAAGACCAAGATAGTCAATTTGCATCTATTGTGTCTTGGTATTTCTCAATATCAAAATAAGAGAAGGGGTTAAATCAACAACAAGCCTTAGGGTTTGTGGAGTTGCTCTTGAACACTTCTCTTATGTCAACTTTTTACATAGTAAGAATTATCTTAATTCCATTGAAATTAGGTGTAGACATACACACACACGAGGACATCATTGGGGAATTGTGAAGACAAATTCCTTGTGTCTCTTTTATTTTTTCTTTTACTTGCTTTTATTTTCATCAATCAATTTATCAAATAGCATTGTGTTATCAATTGAATTGTAAGATTTTTTTTGAATTCTTTTTTATTCTAAATCAAATGTTGATGTAGCTTATAATCACTTTTGATTATAAGTTGTTTTGTGTATCAATACAACTCAAGGAAAAATTCTGAAAATTTACTTGCGCACCAAATGTTTGATAAATTGATTCAACTTGTTCCTTTAATATTGCCATTGGAAATAACTTTACTAGTAACTTGCAATAGATGTTAAATAAGTTGTAAAGTGATTTAAGCATATTAGTTCAAGTGTTATCCTTATTCCATATTGAATTTTTTTTAAGTTTGCATATATGAGTTTCCAATAACGTTCGTATAGACAACATTTTGAAAAAGCTTATGTGTCGCTCTTTGATAAAACAACTTTTTCAAAACCATAATTATTGTGGATTATTTTTAAAGGGGTATCTATTCACACCCCCCCCCCCCCCCCCCCTCTAGATACATTGTCGTCATCTGACAACAATGTCCTTATTTAGCATAAACAATTGGAAGACAAAAAAAATGATTAAAATAAATAAAACAAATACAAAAGCACAAAATTTAATTTAATTAAGTAAAATCAGAATTTCATTATTTTTTTGGGAATTTATTGAAACTATGAAAACAAAAATAAATTCTTAAAAAATAGATAAATAAGAAATTTGCGATTTTGAGGGTCAAAATACTGTCCGTTGATTTTTTTTTTCATAATTTGTGGGAAAAAATTTACAGTAAATCAAAATAGTAGCTTCCGAACTTACGTGACAGGCTAGAATACTTAGCACTATACTGCAACTCAGAAAATCAAAAAACACAATAAAAAAACAAGAAAAATGCTAGCAAGAATACTATACCTATGACTATAATATGGGTTAATAACAACAAGAATCTCCAGCATTGACGCCAATTTGATCTAATGTCGCGCACGGATCCAAACGAGTAAAATATAATTGTAGTATAATGGAAGCGACACTCGAGTATCATATAACAAGGATTCTTGTATGATTTTTAACTAACCAAACATATTATGAGGGGCTTTGATTATGAAAATAGATTAACATAAAGTGACTATCAAATAAGCTAAAATGGTAATCCTACTGATTCGAGTTCCATCTTATCATTGGCTATTGTAACTCCAATCCCCTAAGAGGATTTGATCCTATTTGATTAAGAAATCAATTAGACAAGTGCTATCAATATCACGTGAATTATGTTCATGTTTACCGCATTAAGCATGATGGTTTAAAGATTAGGTGAAGCTAACGAAGAAGCTAAGTTATCACGCGATTAAAATTAGGAACATACAACAATCAAATTTAATCAATTCTATCTTATAAGAAGAAATAAAATTAAGCAAATGAAATCAATCGAATTAAACAAACGAATTAATAGAAAGAATTGAATAGAAATAGAAATTAAATTGGAATTAAAATAACCTCAAAATGATGGAACCCGTAAGCAGTAGAATTCGCCTAAGGGATTAGTTCTCCATTACAATTGTTCAAAGCAAAATATTTTCTCGTGAATAATGTAAAGTGTACAGTACCTCGGCTGAAAGCTCTTAAACAAAATAAGGATTTACAATTCAAATTCAAACAGGGTCAGAAAACATAAAACCGGCCCAAAATTAGATATTTCTTAAGTTTGGAACTTCAACGAATTATTTGAGACTTCTTCACTTCGAGTAAGCTTTTAGCTTCAACATGAAAGTTGTAGCTCTTTCTCTCAGATTTCCAACGCATATCCGAACGCGCAAAACGGCCTCCTGTAGCTCCAGTTATGATTTTCACAAGAAAAACTACTTATGCTGAAAATAAAATACGAAAATAAAATAAAGGCAAAAATAAATTAAAATATGAAAATACAATAAATAGTAAAATAAACCAAACAAATTAAAGAAATGCATGAGTACAATAGTACAAGAATGTGCATCAAAATGCATTGATGACCCTTCTAAAGAAGACTATAAACTAACATGCAAAGAGGTTTCATCAAACACGTCTAGTCATTAGCACGCAACACTCAAGTGTTTTAGTTCCCCAATAGCCATAATGATGCTACCTTTGAAAAGAAATTTGAAGTATGGTGCATTAAATACACAATTCTCTAAAAAAACTAAAACTCTTCTACTTTTCATGTCTTAATGTGATCAAGTTGTGTTCAAAATTTGGGGTTGAGGTGTCAAGCCCTCGCTTACCTATATGTCGGTAAGGGATCAAGGGGAAATTGTTCTGGGCCGACCACACCGATCCCGACCAACCAATAGAAATGGACCCCACTTCATCTAAAATCTTCTCAACACACGTGGATTATCATCCTAAAGATTGCAAGAGATCTCAACTACAAGTGCATCCAACGACTCTTTCGTTTTCATGGTGAACAAATAACGAGTTTGTTATTTTCTTCTCTCTATATATATTGAAAGGCGACAAATTGAAGGAACAATTTTCAAATTAATTTTTCATTTCTCACTTGTTCCTCACATACTGACTAAAGCGTTGGAGTTCTAACCTTGCAGTTCCCTCCACTTCACCGAATACGAAGCTGTGATACACCATCGTCGTTATTCCTCATCTCATTTTTGGGTCCAGAACATAACACTCTGTACATATTATTGTTGTCTTATTTGAACATAAAATTTAATCTCATATATTTTTAGAATAACATCCTTATATTCAATAGTGTTTTGTATTTAAGTCACACTTAATACTGTAAAAAGAATATTAAGACTTTATTACTTTAAAAACAAAGATGATAAAAAAATACTTTTGTTATAAGTAGTTAACGTGATATAAAATTTAACTTTGGTTATGGGCCGACCAAAGGACCTAATGGCTAAAGTCTAATTCATCTTAAATCCAATCCACTTAACCCAAGGTATAAAATCAATTTACACGCAAAAGAAAGGTACATTCTTTTATCTCCATTTTTTCTACATCTATCTTAAATCTTCAACTGACTTGGGTGTTGGAGTGTTAACCATACAGGGCCACCCCCCGCCATAATGGCGGAGATCAACACCATTGTTTTAAGATCATCGTTTCTCCAAGTGAATCTATTTCTGGTTCTTGAACAAAACAAGTTCAATAATAAAACTACTCCCCATTAGGAATTACACCAATAATACGAACACATCATTTTTTGTGGTGGTGCTTTCAATAAAATATTAATGTTGTAAATGGTTATATATTGTGTTGCTAAAAAAGTAATGGTGTGCATGGTATCCCTACAAGGGTAGGGGATTTTCAGAGGCCTTAGTAGTTTTATAAAAATTTAAAGTGATTATCACTTTGCCCACATGTTACCTCATATTTTCGACACAAGAGTTATATTTGAAGATTAGAAACAATCCTGAAGATAGTTGTTGTTTTTGTTCGAAATGGTCAATCTCGACCATAATATCTAACGAATTTGGTGATTTGTCCCGTTAGAGGGTGATATCAACCATGGTCGATCAATTATTATTTTAAAGACCAAGCATATGTAAGTTTTTGGGCTTAGTGAAATTTGGAATTTTCAGGGTAACATTACTAACTACACGCAGTCGAACAAGGCTAAATGGATAAGATCATATGGTTATCCAATAACATATGTTAAGCTTTCATAAGTGAAGTTTGCATGGTGTTGGGAACGTGAAGAATTTTTTTGGGTCGACTATTATAGACGGTTACGTTAGGACTAGTATATAAGCAATATTTGTTTGTAGTTTTAGGGGTCCGTAATTTCACACAAACTCTACCAACTCAAAATATCCAACTGTTAGAGAGAAAAAAATGATATGAAAATGTATGTATTTGCGTTCCATTTTATGAATTAAATTTCTTATTATTTAGCCATTTCTTGCATTAAAGTACTTTTCATAGTTTCTCTATCATTTCGACTTTAGCGTCAAATGTGTTTAAACTTATAACTTTTTCGCATAATTTGTCCTGGAATATTTTTGAGTTTAATACCTTAAGTAAACTAAAAATTGTCTTTTCCCCCCAAATTTCCAAGTAAACAAATTGGCACCCCTAATGGGACCCTTTGTGCAAAAATTTTCTTTTCAATTTTTTTTTGCATGTTCTTCATTTATGAAACTTCTCAAGATTTTGAGTGTGCATGCGATTGAGGAATGGTAGGATAACCAAAAAAGATATTAGAAAAAAACTAGATATACGTTAGGAGAATGGTTAATCCAAGAAATAACAACACCGATGGAAAACAATAGTCTAATACTACAGGGGAAGGCATAGTCGCTGCAAGTTCGACTGAAGCAATTGCCTCCACAACCAGCATGATGACCATACCATTGAATGCACAAGAAGGGGTAATATTCTCACAATCAATGGTGAATGATTTCAGTTATCATTCCCTAAGTTTCATAATGCCTATGTCTGATCATGAACAACCTTACGGCTTGATGTCATTAATGATGACGAGCTTGCAGGAAAATGCATCGACATTTGGTGACAACACGAAGACAATATATTTGCATCTATTGGCATCAAGATCTAATATATGTATCCTTGTTCAAACTATGCAAACCTAATTGGGGGTAGCACTCACTTACCAACCGATGCCAACTTTCACCATAAATCATGTGATGGTGATGAGATAGCAAATGGATGAAAGTAACCATGAGATGGTTAACTTGATTATCCTACAAATGGGTACCATATTACACCCTTTAATTCAAAATAGGAATCACAATTACCAACAATTGGTGACTCAAATGACATGAATCATTAATTTCTTTGGCGCCCCTCGTGCGCAAGTTCGACCTGGGGCTATTAGTCCAATTCAAAATAAAGTAATCCTTGAAGAAACCACAGTTAATCAGAGACAAGAATTTGTTCCATGTGTAGTTAAACAATAGAGGCCTAGAGAATGCGAACACCCTCCAGTTCATATGGTTAATCGGAATCAAGACACTGACCAAGTGGTTCATCAAGTCCAATAAGAAAACTTGCCAGGACAAAACAACCTTGCAGCCATATCAGAAAGAATAATGGCCCAAAATGGATTGAATATAGGCCTGCAAAGGCCGAATTATACAACCCCTCTATTAGAGTATGTTTTGCAGATGAAACTCCCAAGAGATTATAAAGTCCCTAAGTTTACTAAATTTTTCGGTGACACTAGAGAATCCACAATCGAACATACCGCTTGATATTTGACTGAAGCAGGTGATATATCAAATAATGACAATTTGAGGATGGGATATTTTCCTAGTTCTCTTTCAAAAAATGGTTTTACGTTGTTTACAACACTCCCTGCGTATTCCATTAGTGATTGGAGTCGATTATAAAGATTGTTCCATGAAAATTTTTATATGGGGAAATCTAATATTAGCCTGAAAGTGTTGGCAAGTGTGAAGCAAAAGTTCACTGAGTTAATTGATGATTACCTTAACAGATTCTGACTGTTGAAACAAGGTGCTTTATCCAAGTGCCTGAACATGAATTATTCGAGATGGATGTTAGGGGATTTATTTATTCCGTTAGAAATAAATTGGATACCCAATATCCAATGTACATGGCCCAACTAGCATATAAGGTTCGACAAGTTGAACAGTGGAAGGATGAAAAGGTCAGGGTGAAGTTGAATAAGAAGAAAATACTGGCTTATGTCGTCATAGACGAAAATGACCAAGGGTCGCACTTCAAATTTAATCATGTTATACGAAACGAGGTTAATCTAGCCGGGTTAAAACCAGGGTCCCCATATGTGTGTAAACATCTTACACAGGAAAATGAGAAGAACCCTGTCGAGCCCGAAAAGAGTGATATATTCCCAAGCAAAACCTACACTTTTGATGTGACCAAATGTGATGAAATATTTGATCTATTGGTTGCAGATGGCCAAATATTTATGCCACAAGATGCAAAAGTTCCACCACTAGAGAAAATAAAGAAATGGGTTTTTGTAAATATCAAAAAATTTTGGCCATAAAACATAACAATGCTTTCTTTTCAGGGATTTTGTCCAAAGTGCTTTGAAAGAAGGAAGGTTCAAATTTGTTGAAAGGTGTAAGGCGCCTATGAATATTGATTATGACCCATTGCAGATTGAGGAAGTCCATTATGTTGAACCAAACGAGATTAACATGGTTAAAATTACTGAAGATTTTGACATGAAGGCTTAAAAAGAGGTTGTCGAAAGGAGCGAAATATAGTTGAAATTTGTCTACCTCAAGGATGAGGAAGTTCTAGTTGACTTCCTCCACCTCTATAAGACTAGGGAGTTAGAGGTGATGCTCTTCCTAAGATGAAGTGTTGTTTTCGACAAAAAGGTTGCTAAGGAGGTAGAGAATGCTAGACAGGCTCAGCAGAAAGGAAAATGGAAGATAACAAACCTCAATTTTACTTTGACAAAAAAGGAGTACTTCATAAGAGATGACATTTTCCATCTCATCAAAGAAACAAACCTAACACCCATGTTTCGACCTTCAACCCTCCCCAGAGTAAATAGGTGTGGCCTACATGCAAGGAGGGATCTAACCACCCGAAATAGAAGAGTTTTTAGATAGAAAGAGGTTCCTCACTAACAGTTCGGGAGAAGTTCTATGTATCATAGAAAATCTCCTACGGGCCCAACAATTACAAAGGGGAGAATCCAATATCGAGGACCCAATGGAGGAGGTTTCAAAGGAAGAATGAAACAGAGAAGGAGGTTGCTGAATCTAGTAAAAACAAACCACATCCAAACCATGGTAATGTTCAAGTCAAGAAACCAATCAGAAGGCAGTTATTCTCCCTCGTGCTGATAAAAGGAAAAGGGAAAGCAAAGGAGGAAGCGCCACTCTAGGACGACAAGATGGTGACATATAATTTTGATTCAGGGTCAGAAGATCACTTCGATGTCATATGCAATGTAGTTTCAGTTATCCTGATCGAATACAATTATGTCACAAAGGTGATGGAACCTATGGATTATGATGAAGTGGAGATGGCGAAACATAAGCCTGTGTGTTATTTTATGATGAATAACAGTTGTATTGGGGAGAAAAATTCCTTCTTTGAAAGGCCTTACGAGGACATGAAAAGTCACTTGAAGCCTCATTCTTGTTGAATAAAATAGGAAAGTATGACACCAATCTAAGGCCATGCAACATGGTTTCACCGTATTATGAAGGCAAGACGGAACATACCCTAGGTGTGATTCAGGTCAATTTGAAAGTTGAGTCAATTACAAGACCCATTGTTTTTATGGTGATAACTTCAAAGACAAGTTACGATCTACTACTAGGTCGGGAGTGGATCCTTGGCATATGAGTAGTGCCATCATCACTTCACCAAAGAGTTGCACTATGGGGAAATGATGGGATTATGGAAAAATAGAAGCCGATCATGGCTATTTTATGGCAGAGGTGAATCATGTTGATAGAAGAAGCTTCGACGGGAACCTTGCCAATATTGCACCTTGTTCTCCTGCAGGGTTTGCATACATGCCTTTAGAAGAGGCATTATACTCTTTAAAACGCCATCCTGCCCATGGGTTTGTGTGGGATAGGGAGCTTATAGGAAATGAGAGTATGTAAACCATTCGACCAACTGGTTAAGGTGACGACAATGAATATGATGTCTGAGTTTGACGCTTTGAAGAGAATTTTTGCTTATATATCCAAAAATATATCAAAAGTTGCCTTAGAGGCCGAAGTGAAACATATGGATGTCGAATCCAGTGATATAGAGACATTTGACGTGGGTCAAAGAATAAATATTAAGCAAAAATGGCCAAACAAGCCACAATCAATAGGCATGGAAAATGATGGTGTGGAAAGCCAGAGATTCGACTACATATATGATGACGAGCCTTTGGATTGCGAGAAGGATCCCATTGCATCAACAACAAATATGCAGCCCCAGGATCCCTTGTAGGAAATCTACTTGGCTGAAGGAACCAATAAAAGGTCGACGTGCATTAGTGCCAACATCGACCCAGGTCTGAGAATAAAGGTAAGAACAAAATCCAATTTTAAGAAGAGATTTGGTGGAGTTAAAGTTGCCTATAAATTCTGGTAAGAAGCCAATCAAGCAAATTCCAAGACAGTTCATACTAGAAATTATGTCAAAAATAAAAGAGGAGATCAAAAGAATTTTGAGAAGAAAGTTCATACGAATGATAAGGTATGTCGAATAGCTTGCAAATATGGTTCTGATAATTAAAAAGAATGGAACATTGGAGGTTTGTATAGATTTCATAGACCTGAATGTTGCAACCCCAAAAGACGAATACCCAATGCTTATCACTGAAATGTTGGTCGACTCAACGACAGGTTTTGATTATCTTAGTATGTTTGATGTTTATTCTGGTTATAAATAAATATTTATTGCATATGAGGATGTGCCGAAAATGAAATTTCGATCCGAAAAGCTTTGGGCACTTATGAATTGGTGGTGATGTCGTTTGGCTTGAAGAATGTCGGGGTAACTTACCAAAGGGTAATGAATTCTATTTTCTATGATTATCTAAAAACTTATATGAAAGTATACATTGATGATATATTTATTCAATTTGTGTCGGGAAACGGTCATCTTGACCACCTTCAACAATCGTTCGAAAGAATGAGGAAACACTAACTAAAAATGAACCCTCTTAAGTGTACTTTTTATGTGCAGGCTGGAGACTTCATTGGCTTCATTGTTCACAAAAAGGGCCTCAAGTTAAACCAGAATAAGACTAAAGCAATTATGGATACTTGACCTCCTTTGACTAAGAAAGAGCTCCAATTGTTATTGGGGAAGATAAAGTTTTTAAGGGGGTTTATTTCAAACCTTAGTGGCAAGACTAAAGCATTCTAGTGATTACTTCGCCTAAAGAAACAAGGATTCAAATGGAAACAAGAACATCAAAAGGATTTTGACAAAATAAAGGAATACTTGATGCACCCTCCGATATTAACTCCTTCTATTAGGAAAAATTGCATGAGATTGTATATTTCTACCTCAAACTCGACCATATGGAGTATGTTAGTGCAATAGGATCATAATGGAGTTGAAAGGCCCATTTATCACATCGGTCGAGTCTTGAGTGACGCATAATCTAGGTATATCCAAATTGAAAAGTTATGCCTATGTTTGTATTTCTTTTGTATGAAGCTAAAGCATTATATAAAATATGTTGATGTTTAAGTCTCTTCTAATTTTGATATCATTAAGAACATGTTATCTAAGCCAATTCTGCATAGTCGTATTGGAAAATGGAATCTTCCCTAACTAAATATTCCCGGATTTATTTTCCTTTAAAAGGTAATGAAGGGGCAGGTTGTCATTGACTTCATCATAGATCGTTCAATAGTCGAGACGCCTAAAAATTGTCTGGAACCAGAACCTTGGACATTATACTTTGATGGTTCCAACCATAAAAATGGAACTAGCATTGGAATTTTAATAGTTTCTCCCAATAAGATTCCAAAAAAGTTTAAATACAATATTGACGACTCTTGCTCGAATATGAGGCCGAATATGAGGCTTTGATAGCTGGGCTTGAAATTTTGTTAGATTTGGGGGCAAAGAAACTCGAAGTAAGAGGGGAATCAAAGTTGGGTGTTAAGAAAATAACAAAAGATTACAAATGTATTAAGGAGATTTTGATAATATACTTTTTATAGTAAATTAACAAATAAAGGGCTTCGATTTTGTTGATGTTCAACATGTTCCTCGACTTGAAAATTAATAGGCAAATGATTTGGCTAAAATTTCCTCAGGATACAAATTATATAAAGGAAAGTTTGAAAAATTAATAGAGGTTCGAGGAAGAGTAAAGGTGACGAGGTTATCTCCTTCGAATTTGTTGATGAGAAAATTGGGATTTGTAGATCCTGAAAACTTCAAAATCTTTGCGATTGACAGTTTGACAAATACTGATTGGCGAAGACCAATAGTTAAATATCTAGAAAACCAAACAGGGTTAACCTATCTAAATATCAAATACAAGTCTCTAAATTTTGTTATCATATGGAACGAATCATTGAAAGTGACACATGAAGGCATCTTGCTCAAGTGTCTTAGCGAAAGTGAGGAATACTTAGCATTATCAAATGTCCATAGCGGGGTTTGTGGTGCTCATCAGGTTAGCCATAAAATAAAGTGGTTAATGTTTCAACAAGGTGATTATTATCCTACATTCTAAAGGACTACATTGAATTCTCCAAAGGATGCCAAGAGTGTCAAGTACATGTAGACATTCAACGTGTTCATGCAAGTGAATTTTATGCAATTGTAAAACCATAGTCGTTCAGAGATTAGGCTTTAGATTTAGTTGGTGATATTCAACCAACATAGTCTAAAAGTCAGAAGTACATCTTATTGGTATTGACTACTTTACTAAATGGATAGAAACAATACCCTTCGTAACTATCGACCAGGAGGCAGTAATAGACTTTATCCAAAAGCATATCATTTATAGATTTGGAATCCGTGAGTCCATTCTGATTGTTCAATGATTAGTGTTCATTGATAATTTTCTTATGAGGTAGGGATTAAGTCGTTAACATCCACACCTTACTATGCCCAAGCAAATGGCCAGGTCGAGGACGCCAATAAAATCATAATTGGTTTGATTAAGAAGCATGTGGGGAAAAACCAAAGAATTGGTATAGAACTTTGGACCAAGTCTTGTGGGCATGTCGAACATCTCCTAGGGAGGCAAACACATTCTACTCCTTTTTGACAAACTTATAGACATGATGTTTTCCTACCTGTCGAAATATATCTATAATTGACTAGCATTCAAAGGCAAAATAAGATGTCATTTAAACATTATTGGAATATGATGTTAGATGAGTTAGTTGATTTAGATTAAGAGAGGCTATCTGCATTAGATATTTTGATAAGGAAAAAAGAGCAAGCAGCCAAAGCCTATGGCAAGAAGGTTAAGTTAAAACATTCTCAATTAGAGGTTGTGTGTGGAAGGTTATTTTTCTATGGACCGAAAGATAAAACTTTAGGAAAATGGTCCCCTAATTGGGAAGTTCCATTTCGAACTGTTCAAGTGTTCTCGAATAATGCTTACAATATCAAAGAGTTAGCACATGACTGTCTGCGAAGTTTCTGAAGGTGTCTTAAGGCTTCTATCAGATTCTATTTTTCAATTGCTAAAATATATTTTTGGATAAGACAAGTGTTGGAAGAGGTGTTATGGATTATGAAGTCATTTGAGATTTCTTTATTTCCCAAAGAGCCTGAGCAGAAGCAGTAGTAAGAAAGCCAAAGGGTTAGAAAAGAAATGTGTTCCATGTTAGAAACTTTTGTGGCATTTTTGTCATGATGATCGAGGATATATTGTTTGAAGTCGGGGTTATCGAATTTGAATTCAATATCGGTTTTCAGTGTGGGATTGAAGATTTCTCTTGTGGGTTGAAGTCCTGTTATAGTTGCTACATCGAACAGAGTGTTGTAACTGGTTTTTAAATACAGAGTCGCCACCCTTAATTTTTATCCTAAGGAAGGGAGTACAAATAATAACCATAAAAAGTTCAGAGATTCTAGATTGTTGACTCGGTTCTGGACAAAGGGAAGGTGTTAGGTATCCTTCATCTATCTTGTTCACAAGGACACTAGGTTTAGAAGCGTAGTTTTTAAGAAATAGGGTTTTAATGTTTTATTAGGGGAACTCGCCAAGATTTTAATCGTATGCCTACGTATCCTCTTAGGAGGAATCAAAGTCTCATTTCATAGTTCGCGGGGTTTGTGTTTTTTATGGATTACGAAGATATTTTAATTCTCCTCGTACTTACTCTGAGTGTGTATATATCGGAGATTTTGGACCCAATGCGCAACTAATCAAAATATGCTTCGTAATCCATTTCGAAAATTAATTATTGAATTAATTTAATTTACGAAAATAACTTGTGGTTGGTTAAGTATTCTTTATGTATTCATTGTAAAAAAGTATCTTATTTAAAATGCATGATTACAATATAATTTAATGCAATAAATAAAATACATTTGAATGAGTTTAGGAAAATGTTATTCAATTTATAATAATAATATTTCTTATGAGTTGGAAAATTATATATTGGATTTATAATAATAAATATATTAAAATCATAAATATATAAAAATTGAAAATCTAAAAATAATAAAATAAAATAAAAAAGAAAATAAATTAAAAACGTAGGGGGTGTAAATTATGTTAAGGTAGTAAAAATTAGAGGGTGTAAATAGAAGGCGCCTGAATTCATATATTGAATTCAAGCCCAACGCAGGGGAAGGTGCAAGTTTGAATTATCTAGCAAATCTGGAGGGTGCAGGGAGTAGGGTCCAAGTCCAGATATTGGACTTGGCCAATAAGCCAAGGGGTGTGTGAAAGCAAGCGTGTTAGAAAAATAAATTTGAAGAGAGGTGCAAATAATAAATGGGCATGGCCCAAAGCGCTTGCAGAGGGGGTCCGTCTTATTCGGTACGGACGAGCACATGGGTTATCATGGACTAGCGGGATGGGGGGTCATTTGATCAAGATCGTGAGGCTTGAAATTGGGGTGCGGTAAGGGTTTTGGGGTGGCATGCGCAGGATCAGGAGACATATTATATTTTAATTTTCACAAAAAAAAATCATTTTATTATTTCATTCTTCGGCTCTCTCTCTCTCTCTGAACTCTCTCTCTCTCTCTCTCTCTCTCTCTCTCTCTCTCTCTCTCTCTCTCTCATTCTCTTACCTAAACCTCTTCTCCCTTCTCACCACAAACCCTAGATCGAGCCTTACGGCGGCGACCCTCTTCCCATATCTCCAAATCAAACCTCACTAAAAAACAAATTACATAAGAAGATAATCAAACACGAAAGCTACAATTTTGGGCTTTACCTCTGAGTTATCGACGTCTGTTCCGATCTCGTTTTTTTTTCTGGTCTCTTTACTTTTGTTTGCAGGTGACGATGACAGTGATGATGATGGAGATGAGGTGGCGCAACGAGAGAGTTTAGTGTTTCAGATATTGAAACCCTAAACTGGAGCAGCGACGAACACGAAGATACGACGGTGATGAAACGGGCCTCCTCAGTTCTTTAAACTCTTCGCTAATTTTTTCTGTCCATCTCTCCTCCTCGTCTGTTGTGATCGGTGGATCTGGAACTAACTGTTTAACGCTGGTTCGCGAAATGTCGCGGAAGCAAGAGTCGCCACCGTCTTTTATTTTCTCCAACATGGACAGGACAAAAGCACAGCAAAATTCCTTATGAGATAGTTTCTCGGTTCGGGAGGTAGATTTATAGAAAGGGAAGGTGTTAGCACCCTTTCTATCCATGGTTATCCATGGGCTCTTAGATACTTGCTCATTTGTGTTTTCAAAATGTTTGTTTGCTTTTCAAAATGTGCGTGAGTTTGAAAAAGTTTCGTTTAAAGATTTCAGATCGACTCTTGTATCAGTCCTCAAGAGTGTTTGAAAAATTGTTTTGGAAAGCTTTTTTGAAAGTGTCGGTGTGAAAAGAAGTTTTGATTTGTTTTGAATTAGAGCAAGTATCTATGAGTCATCTACCTACCCTAAGGAATTAGGCTGTGTAAATGTCCTTAAGGTAGTGCCATCCCACCATTGAGAGGTAGGTAGCACCACCGTTGGAGGTGTTCGGGTCAATTCGTTTTATCGGGACAGTGTGGTCACCAGAGCAACAGTAGGACACCTTAGAAGCTACCCTTATGCCATGGGTCATGGACATAAGGACTTACTAAAACGTCCTATACTCGACGACCACGTTTCGAGGGGCAAGGCAACAGTGAGGCGTACCCTAAGAGTGGTGTGTGAATTTGTGTATTATTTTCAGTTATGTTTTATCTTGTCATGCATTTGGTGAGCTACGCATTGTTTTTAATTTAGGCCATTCATTCTTTCATGCGACTTATAATTTAAAAGGGCGGAAATTAAAGTGCGGAAAATAACGTCCTACGCTATTACAAGGCGCGGGTCTATACATCACCAAATTAACAAAGACCCGTTTTGAATAAAAATGCGGAAAATAAATAAATTCCTAATTACTATTACAAGGCTTGAGCAATTACATAATATTTAAAATGAAAAATAAGAACAAACGCGTGAAAAGAAATTAGAATCGAATGTTCGAGGGCGTTGGACCCTTTAAAGATTAAATTGAAATTAAAAGTTAATTAATTATTAAATTAAAAAAAAGAAATTGTTTTTTATGTTTTTATGTTTTTTAATGAAAATAAAGAAAATTAATTAAAATTGGAAGTTAAATGAAACCCTAGTTCTAAATTATTTTTAATTGTTAAAGAAAAGGTTAAAGTTTAAAACCTAATTTACACTAATTAATTATTTTACATATTTATTTACAAAATAAATTAACTAATAATAATGCTAATAAGAAAATTTTATTTATTAAGAAAAAGAGTAAAAATGCTAAAAACCTAATTTCTACATATTTTAGTTATTTAAGAAAAGATTAAAATTGAAAACCCTAAATTAAACTAAATTGATTATTAAAATTTATTTACAAAAACATTAATGAATTAAATATTAAATAAACATATTTTTAGTTTTGATTTTTTTCTGGTTTTATTATGAACATTATTTTTGTGAATTAAATAGAACAAAAAAACAATTAAAATAAAAAGAAGAAAAGAAAAGGAAATTAGAAAATATGATGCAAACCATGGGGGTGTCTGGCCCTTTTGGAGGTGTATTGGAAGCAGTTTGGCCCAACAGATTCCAAGCCCTTTTGACTTTCCAGGATCACATGCTTGTGGTTGACTGAACGTGTATGGTAGTCTCCGGTGGACCTCTAGAGAGGAATTGCATAGGAACACGCTACAACAAAAATTATTGAGAATATGAGGGACCTGGGGATCGAACCCAGGTCCCAGTACCTGCATGACAACTCACCAACCAGTTGAACTAACGCGTTTCTTTGTTATATTAGTGGGACATGATTATTATAATAGAAAAAACAATATTATGCTGTAGTAATCAAAAAAACGCGCCAGTATTCAAACTGACCAACCACACTCAGACACGTTGCCTTCTTCTTCGTTTGCCTGAAAAAAGAGAAAATAGATAGCGGGGGTTTTAAACCCCCACTAAATGGAACCTGCAAATAATAGCGAATACGCCCATGGTTAACATAAATTGAGCGCGAATAGTCCAATCGTTTCGTCTTGAGGTCACGATTTTATCTGCACCGGTTTGAAGGTCTAATTTTACACCCTATGCAAAGCCCCGATTTTGGAACTCTGAAACCCTAAAATACGCCAATGGTGAATCACGATACAGGCATTGTCAGTTCAATCAAAGGGTACCATTAGCTTCAGAACATTCATATTAGTATAAATCAACCATTAGAAATCATGAATCATGCATGGAACTTAAAACACGATTATGAAATTTTTTGAAAAGAAAGCAGTTCTGTTCTACCAATTCTCTGTACGTGGAGGCTTGGTTTCGATTGCAAGAGCTTCCTGGATCCCTTGGCAATGTGTTGGAATACGTTTGGAGCTTTGAATCGTGGTCTAGATATGAAAATAGTTTCAAGGTTTTTTGGCCAAAATTTGCAATGTTGTTCTTGGTTTTCAGCGCAGCTTCTGTGTATGTACGCATTAGGTTAGCTTTGCATATGTATGTGGATGGAATTAGGTCAAGAAAACCAGGCCCAAAGTCTATGCATTCATGATTCAAATATTTGATTTTGTTACATCTTTTTTTCAAATATTTTGCCATGGAAACTTGCCAATTGTGTAGAATCTTTCCTTTTTGAATGATGCACGAAATATTTGATTCATAATGGAAGAATTTGCTGCATAAAAAGATTTAAAAACATGATTTAGTATTTTTCTCATAATTAATTTTAATTAAATGAATTAATAAGATTAAAAATTCAATTAATTAATTAAAAATAAGAAAATAACTCCCTTTTAGCTTAATGGGTCGTGCATAGCCTTTGGGTAATGATTCATGGAAGAAATTGAGGCCCATTAGCACTTTTGAGGCCTTTTGTGCAAAGTTGACTTTTCAAAATTCCCAAAAATTTCCCAACTTCTACAAGGCATATCTTGCTCAATTTTTAAGCTTTGATCATGTTCTTGGACATTTTGGAAAGGTCTTGAAGTCCTATAACCAATGTCTTTGGTCCCATGTCATTTTTATTTACCAATCTCAAGTTATGGTCTTTGACTTAAAGTGCCTTTTTGTTGACTTTTGAAAATGACCTATAATGTTGAAATTGATAACTTTTTGTGAGGGCATTTCTTGGACTTGAAGTGTGAAGATGAGTTGTAGGAAATGTCATTCTCTTCAAAATGAGCTTTGGATGGAATTTTTCTGATAAACCATGAAGAAGTTATGCCCTGGTCAATTTGCAGTTGACTTTTTCAACTGTCCAAAAATAGAAACTTTTGCATCTTGAGACTTTTTGAGTCATGCTTTGAGAATCATGATCAAGAATTGATCAAATGATGTTTGTGGCTTCAAAATAAGGTGTTGACCAAAAATTTGGAGTTTTGACTGTCAAATGACCATTTTGCCCCTACAGTTGACTGTGAAGCATTTAGGGTTTTTGATTGTGCAATTTGATGTTGTGAGTCTTGAAACTTGGCATATGGATGCTTGACAATGTATGTAGGCATGTGGGACTTGTTTGGACCCTTGGAAACTTCAATTTCTTTGCCAGCACCAAAACCCTAATTTTTGACTATTAGGAGGCAATTGGACTGTGCAACCCTTGGGAGATTTTGAAGCATGATCTTAGCAAACCTTGAAGAATATGGGAGGGAAAATTTTGGGGTACAACAGTTGCCCCTGTTCAATCTTCTTAAACCTGAGGGTGTAGATTGGCTGGCGTGCCTTTCGTAATCCGAAGGTGGAAGATGATTGAACACTAGAGTGCCCAGAAATTTGCACTCACATAGTAGAGTGTCAGAAGTATGATGCGGGGAATGGGCTTACAGATGCCATTTGGAGACTGATGGATGGGAGAGATGGGCTTATAGCTGCCATCGGGAGGTTATCGATCGCGTAAGAGATTCCTTAGCGAGAACTTGCATACCTGAGAAAGAAAGTAAATACCTGGCCTGTTACAGGAGTTGATCTTCAAACCCTTTATGTAGATGTGCCCTGGCTGGATACAGGTATCGAATCTTAAAACTCTTCAGACGTGCCCTGGCGAGATACAGGAATCGAGTCCGGAGAATATAGTCTTCAACAGATACACCCTGGGAAGATACAGGAATCGGATCTTCGAACTCTTCAGACGTGCCCTGGCGAGATACAGGAATCAAGTCTGGTAATGTTGGTCGTCAACAGATACACCCTGGCAAGATACAGGAATCGGATCTTCGAACCCTTCAGACGTGCCCTGGCAAGATACAGGAATCGAGTCTGGTAATGTTGGTCGTCAACAGATACACCCTGGTGAGATACAGAAATCGGATCTTCGAACCCTTCAGACGTGCCCTAGAAAGATACAGGAATCGAGTCTGGTAATGTTGGTCGTCAACAGATACACCCCGGCGAGATACAGGAATTGGATCTTCGAACTCTTCAGACGTGCCCTGGCGAGATATAGGAATCAAGTCTGGTAATTTTAGTCATCAACAGATACACCCTGGAAAGATACAGGAATCGGATCCTCAAACTCTTCAGACGTGCCCTAGCAAGATACAGGAATCGAGTCTGGTATAGTCGTCAACAGATACACCCTGGCAAGATACAGGAATCGGATCCTCAAACTCTTCAGACGTGCCCTGGCAAGATACAGGAATCGAGTCTGGTAATGTTAGTCGTCAACAGATACACCCTGGCAAGATACAGGAATCGGATCTTCGAACTCTTCAGACGTGCCCTGGCAAGATACAGGAATCGAGTCTGGTAATGTTAGTCGTCAACAGATACACCCTGGCAAGATACAGGAATTGGATCCTCAAACTCTTCAGACGTGCCCTGGCAAGATACAGGAATCGAGTCTGGTAATGTTAGTCGTCAACAGATACACCCTGGCAAGATACAGGAATCGGATCTTTAGTTGCGACCGTTGATGGTAATCATCTTTGTATTAACCTTTGTCCTGAAAAGACAAAACGTTAGTTGTATGTGATGTCATGTTGTATGACATGCGTGATGTTTTCAGAATGAATGAGACTGTATGTTCGTGATGCGTATATGCATGCTATAATGTATGAAGATGTGATGTTTATGGAACGTGTTTTCGTCTAGGAAAATAAATCCTCGACGGGTGCCGGGAAGTTAAATCCTGGGCTGATGTTGAAGAATAAGATTCTTCGTTTCCGCTGGGGATGATGGTTGCAAGAATACCGGTAGGAGAAGATGACTCCGTTGGGGAATAAACTTGGCGAATAAATTACTCTGCGGGGAGATGCTCTGTGGGGAGAGAGATACTTTACTGAGATTGATGATAACTCCGCTGGGGATACCATTGATGAGTTATGTTGAAGGAATTGATGAACTCCGCTGGGATTGGAAGACTTCGTCGGGGACGACCTTTTCGTGGCAATTGGCTGAGGATAACCCAATTATAAGCTCTGGTGGAGCATAACCTTTGAATAAAACCGGGGAGAAGCGTTCGTACTCTGCAGGTGACAAGCTTCCAGAATCTATTGGGGATAAGCTTCCTGCTGGGGAGATTGATTTAACTTTCCTGGGGGATCTTTTCAGATTGCACTCTCCTGGGGAAATCCTTTAAGGTTGCACTGGGGAATTTGGCTTCACTGAATGTCCGTAAAACCTCCAGGGAACAATCTTAGATCAAGACTGCCGGGGATGCTTGTTAAGAATGTTCGTATATTGTGCTGAGGAATGTTGAGATCTGCCGGGGATACCCAACTTCCTTAAGGCTGACTGTAGACTTTGCTTGGGGAGAGTATGTTGACTTGCTGGCTCACTCTCTAGGGAATTAAGACATCTTGGTTATGTTCCTCAACTGAACTTACCTTGATACCTTGGTGGATAGAGCAATTAGATCGTTTAGACAACTCATTATTGCCCCTGTTTCTAATGTTACCTGTAATTAATCCTTTGTTTCGTATGCAAATATTTATGAGTTAGCAATTAGTGTCAAATGCATATATCAAAAATTGAACCTTGGACGTTCTTCGCAAAACAAACAGAAAAAGGAGAAACAATTGGCAATTTGTCTGAAAAGTGAATTTATATTGATTTTGAATTTGCCTGTAAATAGGCGTTTATGTACAAGAGGCTGACGTCCTAGTAAGAGAACGCCGCCAAACAACAGAGTTTATACAATTTTGTGCAAAAAGGAAAACAAAACAGCCATGTGAAAAGAATAATCCCACCGGGTTACAACTCTGCTATCGCCTTTATGTCTTCGAGCGTCTCATCACTTTGCTGCTCGGTTGACGATGAAGCTGATCGATCGATGCCGTTTGAACTTGATGTTGATACCGGATTCTGGATGCAAGGTGATCCAATGAGACATAGTATTACGCTTTATCCCTAACTTTTGCCTGGACCGCCCTTCCGGGTTTTCGGTCCACCGGGATACCCATTTTTGCCCAAGCCGCCTTTTCAGGTTTTCGACTTGCCGGGTGTACAGATTTTTTCATTTCATCCCTCATTTTTCCCGAACCCTTTTGGTTCGCCAGGAAGCCCTAATTTTTGCCTAGGTATGTCAACCTAGCGGGTCTTTTATCATGCGTAGTATTTTTTTACTATGTCTGCATTGGCGGGGTGAGGAAGGTCGTCACCATCCATGGTGGTTAGGATCATGGCTCCTCCTGAGAACACATGTTTAACCACAAATGGCCCTTCGTATGTGGGGGTCCATTTGCCCCTGGGATCACTCTGAGGAAGTATGATGCGTTTGATTACCAGATCCCCAACTTGATACTCTTGTGGTCTGACTTTCTTGTTAAATGCCCTGATCATCCGTTTTTGGTACGTTTGACCATGACATATAGCAGTGAGTCTCTTTTCGTCAATTAGATTTAATTGATCAAGTCGTGTCTGGATCCAATCATCTTCGCTCAGGTTTGCATCCTTCATTATCCTGAGAGAGGGTATCTGGACTTCAATCGGCAAGACCGCCTCCATGCCGCAGACCAAGGAGAAAGGAGTTGCCCCGGTTGACGTTCTTGCTGAGGTACGATACCCATGGAGAGCAAACGGTAACATCTCATGCCAATCTTTGTAAGTCACTGTCATCTTCTGCACAATTTTCTTGATATTCTTATTCGCTGCTTCTACAGCCCCATTCATCTTCGGCCGGTAGGGAGAAGAGTTGTGGTGCTGTATTTTGAACTGCTCGCAGAGCTCAGTGATCATCTTGTTATTAAGATTGGTACCATTGTCCATAATAATCCTTTCTGGGACGCCGTATCGACAGATCAGATTGTGCCGAATGAACCGTGCCACGACATTCTTGGTTACAGTGGCATAGGAAGCTACTTCAACCCACTTTGTAAAGTAATCGATCGCTACCAGGATGAAGTGATGCCCATTAGATGCCATAGGTTTAATCTTACTGATCATATCTATGCCCCACACTGCAAACGGACAAGGTGATGTCAAGACATTCAGAGGGACTGGAGGAACGTGCACCTTATCAACATATATCTGGCATTTATGACATGTCCGAGAATATTGGTAACAGTCAGCTTCCATGGTGGACCAGAAATATCCTGCCCGAAGGATTTTCTTTGCCATGGTGTGTCCACTGGAGTGTGTTCCAAAGGTACCTTCATGTAGCTCCGCCATGATCCTTTCTGCTTCAGTCTTATCCATACAACGCAGTAAGGTCGAATCATGGTTTCGCTTGTATAGAATGCCATTGCTAAGGAAGAACTTTGTAGCGAACCTTCTCAGAAACTTCTTGTCGTTGACAGATGCACCTTCAGGGTATTCCTGAACTTCCAAGTATCTCTTCACCTCATGGTACCAGGGTTTTTCAGTCACTACCTCAGCCTCAAGATCACGACAGTATGCCGGTTCGTCCAGTTTCCAGATAATGACCCGGAGAGCCTCATTGTCCCATTTGACTTTGAACATAGAAGACATCGTAGCTAACGCGTCCGCCAACTGATTCTCCTCTCTTGGGAAATGTTCAAAAGTTATCTATGTGAAATGGAGAATTAGTGTCAACACACATTCTTTGTAAGGAATAAGATTCGGATGTTTTGTATCCCACTCGCCTTTGATCTGATTGATCACGAGAGCGGAATCTCCGAAGACACTCAGAAACTTGATCCTTAAGTCGATCTCAGCTTGAAGACCCATTATGCATGCCTCATACTCCGCCATGTTGTTGGTGCAGTTGAAACATAGCCGGGCAGTAAGTGGAGTATGAGTGCCTTGAGGGGATATGATCACAGTGCCGATACCGTTACCCAAAGCGTTGGATGCTCCGTCAAAGTGCATAGACCATCGGGATCCTTCCTCAGGTCCTTCATCCGGTCCAGGTACTTCACAATCAGTCACTATCATGATGCTCTCGTCTGGAAACTCGAAGTTCATTGACTGATAATCGTCTACTGCCTGGTGTGCCAAGTGATCTGCCAATACACTTCCCTTGATAGCTTTCTGAGTTGTGTACTGGATGTCGTATTCTGTCAAGATCATTTGCCATCTTGCTATTCTCCCAGATAGAGCAGGCTTTTCAAATATGTACTTTATTGGATCCATCTTTGAAATCAACAAGGTAGTGTTAGTCAGCATATACTGTCTCAGCCGGCGAGCAGCCCATACCAAAGCGCAGCAAGTTTTCTCGAGCAGTGAGTATCGGGTCTCACAGTCGGTAAAATTTTTGCTAAGGTAATAAATGGCGTGCTCTTTTCGGCCAGACTCGTCATGCTGCCCCAGCACACACCCCATTGAGCCGTCAAGTACTGTCAAGTATAGTATCAGAGGTCTCCCTTCAACCGGTGGCATAAGGATGGGTGGTTCTTGGAGATACTCTTTGATTCTGTCAAAAGCGGCCTGACATTCATCATTCCAACGTACTACCTGATCTTTCTTCAGCAGCTTGAAGATTGGTTCACAAGTAGCAGTTAGGTGTGAGATGAATCGAGCAATGTAGTTCAGACGTCCTAGGAAGCCTATGACTTCTTTCTCTGTCTTAGGAACTGGCATCTCTTGAATGGCTTTGACCTTGGCAGGGCCCACTTAAATACCCTTGTCACTTACGACGAAGCCTAGCAACTTTCCAGATCTTACCCCGAAGGTGCACTTGTTCGGGTTCAACCTCAGCTTGTACAGTTTTAAACGGTCAAACAGTTTCTGCAGATGGTCAAGGTGTTCCTCCTCAGTTTGGGAACTTGCAATCATATCATCGACATACACTTCAATCTCATGATGGATCATATCATGAAATAAAGCAACCATGGCACGTTGGTAGGTTGCCCCAGCATTTTTCAACCCGAACGGCATGACCTTGTAACAGAAGGTGCCCCACTGAGTAACAAAGGTAGTCTTTTCCATGTCTTCAGGAGCCATCTTGATCTGATTATAACCTGAAAAACCATCCATGAAGGAGAACACCTTGTGCTGAGCATTATTGTCAACAAGAACGTCGATGCGAGGTATAGGGAAATCATCCTTAGGGCTGGCCCTATTCAAATCCCTGTAATCGACACACATTCTGACCTTACCATCCTTCTTCGGTACCGGCACCACATTAGCAACCCACTGAGGGTAAGAAGTCACTGCAAGAAAACCGGCGTCAAATTGCTTCATAACCTCAGCTTTGATCTTCTCAGACATCTCTGGACGCATACGGCGGACCTTTTGCTTAACCGAAGGGCAGTCTTCCTTGGTAGGCAAATGATGGACCACAATGTCGGTATCCAACCCAGGCATGTCTTCGTAGGACCAGGAAAAGATCTCCACATAATCATGCAACATCTGAATCAACCGTTGTTTTACGCTGAGCTCCAGATTAGCACCAATCTTGACTTCCTTTCTATCTGTCTCAGTACCCAGATTTATCGTTTCCACTGGCTCTTCATGTGGTTGAATTGCCCTCTCTTCCTGGAGTAACAGTCTTGCAAGTTCGCCAGGCACTTCGCAATCATCTTCACCTTCGTCTTCGGCTAAGTTGATAGGATTTTCGAAGTCATAACTGGCAGTAGCAGAGTCGTTACCAGTGAGATCCAGAGTGGATTAGAACCTGTATGAGTGAGTGTGTGTAAATATAGTTGTTTTGCAATATATAAAGAAAGAAAGAAAGAAAGGGAGCACAAGATTTGAAATGCGAAAAAACGTCCAAGGTCTTTATTCATGATATATGGAGATGACAAGTAATAAGCCCTCACAAATGAAGCCACGGTACCCCGGGTAAGACATCGGGCCATAAAGTTTCAGTTTATTGTTTATTACAAATAACAAAAACAAAGGAATTCATTACTGCGTAACAAAAGTAACAGGTATGTGATCTTTTGCGGTCCAATTAGTCAGTCCACCGTCAGTCGTCGGGTAGATCCAGCTATCGAACTCTGATTCTTCCACTTCGTCTTCATCCCCAATAGCATTCACTCCTGGATTGGTGATGAGCACAGGAGGTCTTTCGATCCTAGCTTTGCACACAGCCTTCTGAGCCTCTGCAGTAAAACCCAGTCCAAACATGTCAGTTTTAGGAGTGAAATCAGGGAGCCTGCCCCAGTTAGCACATTCCCCTTTCTCAATTACAGCTCGGGCGTCCTTCAAGGAGGCCATCTTCAAAGGAGAACCCTTTTCAGTTACTGCTTTTGCCGCTGCCAATGTTGGAGGTACCTCTTCAAAATGTTGAAAGGGGGTTTCAATAAACTCCCCGTCCATTTCAATATACCGGAATGAATTCAGATGGCTAACCATATATTCTTCCTCCCCCTGCATAGTAACAATCTTCCCTCTGACAGGGTACTTGAGCTTCTGGTGTAGAGTGGAAGTCACTGCCCCAGCTTTGTGAATCCAAGGTCGACCCAGCAAACAGGAATAAGATGGACGAATGTCCATCACATCGAACGTTGAGTCAAAAACTTGAGAACCCACACGAATCGGGATATCTACCTCTCCATGAACCATCCTCTTCGACCCGTCAAAGGCTCTAACGATAATGTTGCTAGGTTTCAACTCTAGGCCCTCACAATCCAGCCTGTCTAGGGCCTTCTTGGGTAATACATTCAGGGAAGAACCGGTATCCACCAACACGTGAGCAAGAGTAGTGCCCCTGCATTCAATGGAGACATGCAGGGCATCATTGTGGTTCTTTCCCTTGGCGGTAAGGTCAGCATCCGAGAAACCCAAACCATTGTCAGCTGTCAAATTGGCCACACAGTCAGTGAATTGATCTACAAAGGTCTCTTGTGGCACATGGGCCGTCTTCAGAAATGAAATCAGGGCCTTGGCATGGGCCTCTGAGCACAACAGCAATGAGAGCATAGAGATCTTGGAGGGGGTATGCCCCAGCTGTTCAACGACATTGAAGTCACTCTTCTTGATTATCTTAAGAATTTCCTCCATCTCTTGCTGGGAGGCTTCAACATTCACAGACTTTGGTGCCTCCATCCGGGCAGGCTCATCATCAATCCCTTTGCCCCGAGTATTAGATGACTCGGCAGCAGGGGAAGCAACTTGATCAGAAGTGGAAACAGGCGCACTTGCAGGCGTTATTATAAGAGGTCTTCGGATAACTGGTGGAGCAATGTCAGGCGAGAAGAGCCTGCCACTGCGGGTAACTTTAGATGGACCGGTGATATTGCTGATGCTGGTACCGGTGTTGAACTCCTGCTTCACTCCAAGTACATATACATCTGCCCCATAGTGCCATGGGACAGCCTTGTCAGATTCATAGGGGAGGGGTCCCGGAACAGTAATAATAATGGATGCAACAGACATGATTTTAACTGGCTTCCTCGGGGGAGCCTTGATTGGATTGTTGAAAATTGTAACGACAGATACTTCTTCAGCGGGAACACAAGGAACAGCGGTCTTCTTGAACAGAATCTCTTTGCTGTCCATCAGGCTTTGGATGCCTAACTTCAGCAACGGACAACCAGCAGGGGTAACAGCACACAGAAGGCAACCCTTGCTACAACCCGGAAATAAACCGGCCAGTAGCAGGTTCCTCTTAACAGTCCACAGAGGGGTAGCTACATCATTCACAGAAACGGCATACAAGTCTTCATCAATGGCATTTACTCCATGCTGGGGCATAGGAGCAGTCATAACATTTGGCCTCTCAGGTGCCTCAAATTGTATTTCCTTCGCATCAATAAGGTCTTGAACCTTATTCCTTAGGGCCCAGCAATCATCAGTAGAATGCCCCGGGCTATCGGAGTGATAAGCACAGCGGGCATTTGGATTATATTTAGGAGATGCAGTGTTCACAACCTTCGGAGCCTCTCTGACAGTCACCAAGTTGGTCGATAGTAATTGCGGTAAGATTTGTGACAAGGTCATACTCAACCGAGTGAATTCTCTTCTGGGTCTCTCAGCCCTTGGTTGGTTAGGTTGCCGAGGAGCGGCAGTAGGCTTAGCAATAACCACCGCGTTGACAGCTTGGCGGCGTTCTGGTTTGTCTTGCCTCCTAGGCCCATACACAGCACTGGCCTCCTTTTTAAAAGGTTTCTTCTCAGAACTTGAAGACGCACCTTTCTGAATCTTTCCTGATTTCATACCAGCCTCTATCCTTTCCCCAGTCAGAATAAGGTCTATGAATCCTGCAGATGAATTGCCAATGAGATGATTAAAGAACGGCCCGGATAGGGTCCCCAAGAACATATCTACCAATTCACGGTCAGTTAATGGTGGTTGCACCCTGCCAGCCAGGTCCCTCCACTTCTGCGCATACTCTTTAAAACCTTCTCCTGATCCTAGTGACATACCCTGGAGTTGGGTACGTGTAGGAGCGAGGTCGGCATTATATTGATACTGCTTGTAAAAAGCAGTAGCCAACTCCTCCCAGTTACGAACCTTGGTTCCATCCAGCTGATAGAACCATTCGAGATAAGTCCCTGAAAGACTCTCCTGGAAGAAGTGGATCCACAAGTTCTTGTCCACAGTATACGGCTGAATCTTCCGCACATAAGATCTGAGATGTAACTTAGGGCAAGACGCCCCGTCATACTTTGCGAAAGATGGTGTTTTAAACTTGTGTGGGATGATCACACCAGAAGATAAACCCAAGTCTCCGAAATCCAAACCATGCACTTGTTGAATTTCCATGGCATTCAGACGGTCTTCCAACTGCTTGTACCTGTCTTCAGCTGGAGGATACTGCTCCTCATTAAAATCAGTCTCGTTGTCAGAGACCACCGGACTTGGAGCCCTTCCCCCCTAGGGACTGCCTTTGCCTACAGAAGAACCAGCTTCCTCATTCTGCAGTGTGTTACCAAACCTCCGACCCGTGTTGAATAGAACAGTTCTCTTCTTATTCTTCTTCTTAACCAGCAGAGCCTTCAACTCCTCTTGACCTTGGGCCAAACTCATAATCAGCTCTTAGAATTGTGCATTCTGAGCCTGAAGGGCCTTGATAGACTACTCGGTAGATGATTCAGGATTCATGATGCTGAAATAAACAGCGAAGAACATTAAGCAACCTGAAAAGAAGAGTTCTTGTGATGCACATGATGAATGATATGTGTTTATGCAATGCATTCAAGGGTTCGAAAGTTCAAATTTGTTATAGACAAAAAGGAACACACGTTATCATTAAGAAATAATTGTTTGGTACATCAAAGCCTCATGGGCAAACATTACAAAGCAAATCAATCCCAAAAGACACTACGCATCCTCTTCGGAGCAATGTAGGTGTTGAGATTCCTCTCCTCGTGCAGTAGGCGGGTGAGCTCTAAGACCTTCTTTTCACTAGCATGTAGACTGGACTCAAGAGAATTCTGTTCTTCCTTAAGCTGGATCCAACTCTTCTGCATTTCTTCCCAGGATGTGGGCATGTCAGGATGTTGGATGGTGTAGGACACCTCTCCTTCCAATACTGGCTCTTTGATCACCGGGAGAACATGAGGATATGGCATTATTAACTTCTGGGAGCGGGCGCGTACCCACCTGAGATAAGGCTCCAACGGGATGGAGTTCCTGTGCCCCAGTGTCTTGTTGTCTATCTTATTGGGCATCCTCCAAGCTCTGATAAATCTCTGGCGAAGTCCTTGGGCATCGTTGTCGAAGTCAAAAACTATGTCAGGAATTAACATGTCATGGGGGCCGTCCCTCCGAGCATAACCAAACTGTCTCAAAGCCAGACACGGGTTGTAAGTAATACCTCCTCTGATTCCAAGTAAAGGAACATTAGGGGTACTCCCTGCAACGATCAATGATAGTGACATCCTCTCTGGATCGAGAGCACCAATGTATATCAGCATGTGTAAGAGTCATCAATCATTGTGACCATCTCAAACCCCGCTCGTTCTTCAAGACTGATTGTGGAAGGTGCGAAATAAACCACCTTCCCAGGAGAGGAGTGCAGCACATAAGAACACCTCTTTTTCTCATGGTTCGAGTGTAACATGAGTGAAGGATGTCCCCAAGCAACGTAGGTATAGGATTCCTGGACATGAAGATCTGGACAGCACTGATATCTATAAGCTGATCGGGATTCGGGAACAAAACCAATCCATAGACAAGGAGGGCCACAACTTCTTCAAAAGCTTGTAGGTCAAGGGAGTTCCAACATTCTTGGGCCTTCTCAAACAGAAACTTGGCTAGGAACCCTTTGATACCACTTCTAACTTCCCAATGTCCCTTGATGTCAGATGGTTGTAGGCGTAAGGATTTAGCAATCTCTTCAAGTTTGGGTTCCTTTTACGTACCGTTGTAGGGTAGTTGACTAAGGATGGGGATCTTCAGAAGCCGGAAGAACTCTTCCAATGTAGGCACCAGTTGATAATCCAGGAAAGTAAAACAGTGGTGCAGAGGGTCAAAGAACTGGAACAGAACCTTTATCATATCTTCTTCAATGTTGGTGTTGACCAAGCTGATGAGTCTTCCATGCCTCTCACTGAAAGAAGAGCTCTCGGGAATCCTGGATATAAGCTCCTTAAGCTGAGGAGGGATCCTTACAAGGCTGATCTGAATTGTCTTTCTGCGAACATTTTCCATGTCCTACAAAGCAAGAACAAAGATGAAGATTCGAACCCCTGAAATGGTTAGTCAATGCATATGATGCTGTATGATGTCATGATGCTATGATTGAACACACCACAAATACTCATAAGGGCAAACATGATAAGGCACACAAGTCACACAAGACAAGCCCTTAGAGTTTAGGCCTGCATGGGGTCTGGGTATTACCCTCTTGAAGTTGGTGGGCTCAACCTGTCCTATCAGAAGTAATCGGGTTCTAAGGGTCCCAATATCACTGGATTGCTTTCACTGTTCATCGTTTCGATTTAGCCACTGAACTGGAGACCGAAATATTCCAAGAAAACAACCCTCAATTGAGTGTAGTATCGAGTATCAACCAACCTCGGACTGCACCAAAGTCAGTTATCTCACTACCCTAAAGAGGCCAAGATGGTTCAATTAAGGTTCCTAAGGTTAGTTGATGCTTCACGACACCACGCGGAGGCCCCGTACTCTCCTTGACTGAACTCAAGGGTTACCGGTACACACCAAAGTGCAACATCAACGTAGCAGACTGCTTCAACCATGTCGGTATACCTCGCACAGTTCCCTCACAACCTTGTTGCTACTTTCTAAGAAGGTATCCCCCAGATCCAGGTTAGGATCTATAGAACTCCCAAGACAGTACCCACAATAATAAAGCAAACAATTCAGACAATTGAAAATACAAGTGATCTTAGTCCTAAGGTACACCTCACTTTATAGGTGTCCCCAGCAGATTCGCCAGTTCTGTGATCGGTGGATCTGGAACTGACTGTTTAACGCTGGTTTGCGAAATGTCACGGAAGCAAGAGTCGCCACCGTCTTTTATTTTCTCCAACATGGACAGGACAAAAGCACAGCAAAATTCCTTATGAGATAGTTTCTCGGTTCGGGAGGTAGATTTATAGAAAGGGAAGGTGTTAGCACCCTTTCTATCCATGGTTATCCATGGGCTCTTAGATACTTTCTCATTTGTGTTTTCAAAATGTTTGTTTGCTTTTCAAAATGTGCGTGAGTTTGAAAAAGTTTCGTTTAAAGATTTCAGATCGAATCTTGTATCAGTCCTCAAGAGTGTTTGAAAAATTGTTTTGGAAAGCTTTTTTGAAAGTGTCGGTGTGAAAAGAAGTTTTGATTTGTTTTGAATTAGAGCAAGTATCTATGAGTCATCTACCTACCCTAAAGAATTAGGCTGTATAAATGTCCTTAAGGTAGTGTCATCCCACCATTGAGAGGTAGGTAGCACCACAGTTGGAGGTGTTCGGGTCAATTCGTTTTATCGGGACAGTGTGGTCACCAGAGCAACAGTAGGACACCTTAGAAGCTACCCTTATGCCATGGGTCATGGACATAAGGACTTACTAAAACGTCCTATACTCGACGACCACGTTTCGAGGGGCAAGGCAACAGTGAGGCGTACCCTAAGAGTGGTGTGTGAATTTGTGTATTGTTTTCAGTTATGTTTTATCTTGTCATGCATTTGGTGAGCTACGCATTGTTTTTAATTTAGGCCATTCATTCTTTCATGCGACTTATAATTTAAAAGGGCAGAAATTAAAGTGCGGAAAATAACGTCCTACGCTATTACAAGGCGCGGGTCTATACATTGCCAAATTAACAAAGACCCGTTTTGAATAAAAATGCGGAAAACAAATAAATTCCTAATTACTATTACAAGGCTTGAGCAATTACATAATATTTAAAACGAAAAATAAGAACAAACGCGCGAAAAGAAATTAGAATCGAATGTTCGAGGGCATTGGACCCTTTAAAGATTAAATTGAAATTAAAAGTTAATTAATTATTAAATTAAAAAAAAGAAATTGTTTTTTATGTTTTTATGTTTTTTTAATGAAAATAAAGAAAATTAATTAAAATTGGAAGTTAAATGAAACCCTAGTTCTAAATTATTTTTAATTGTTAAAGAAAAGGTTAAAGTTTAAAACCTAATTTACACTAATTAATTATTTTACATATTTATTTACAAAATAAATTAACTAATACTAATGCTAATAAGAAAATTTTATTTATTAAGAAAAAGAGTAAAAATGCTAAAAACATAATTTCTACATATTTTAGTTATTTAAGAAAAGATTAAAATTGAAAACCCTAAATTAAACTAAATTGATTATTAAAATTTATTTACAAAAACATTAATGAATTAAATATTAAATAAACATATTTTTAGTTTTGATTTTTTTCTGATTTTATTATGAACATTATTTTTGTGAATTAAATAGAACAAAAAAACAATTAAAATAAAAAGAAGAAAAGAAAAGGAAATTAGAAAATATGATGCAAACCATGGGGGTGTCTGGCCCTTTTGGAGGTGTATTAGAAGCAGTTTGGCCCAACAGATTCCAAGCCCTTTTGACTTTCCAGGATCACATGCTTGTGGTTGACTGAACGTGTATGGTAGTCTCCATATTTTGGCCATTAGATTGAAGCTCCTGGACGCTTGGCAGTCATAAGCATATGCGCATATGGTGGACCTCTGGAGAGGAATTGCATAGGAACACGCTACAACAAAAATTATTGAGAATATGGGGGACCTGGGGATCGAACCCAGGTCCCAGTACCTGCATGACAACTCACCAACCAGTTGAACTAACGCGTTTCTTTGTTATATTAGTGGGACATGATTATTATAATAGAAAAAACAATATTATGCTGTAGTAATCAAAAAAACGCGCCAGTATTCAAACTGACCAACCACACTCAGACACGCTGCCTTCTCCTTCGTTTGCCTGAAAAAAGAGAAAATATATAGCGGGGGTTTTAAACCCCCACTAAATGGAACCTGCAAATAATAGCGAATACGCCCATGGTTAACATAAATTGAGCGCGAATAGTCCAATCGTTTCGTCTTGAGGTCACGATTTTATCTGCACCGGTTTGAAGGTCTAATTTTACACCCTATGTAAAGCCCCAATTTTGGAACTCTGAAACCCTAAAATACGCCAATGGTGAATCACGATACAAGCATTGTCAGTTCAATCAAAGGGTACCATTAGCTTCAGAACATTCATATTAGTATAAATCAACCATTAGAAATCATGAATCATGCATGGAACTTAAAACACGATTATGAAAATTTTTGAAAAGAAAGCAGTTATGTTCTACCAATTCTCTGTACGTGGAGGCTTGGTTTCGATTGCAAGAGCTTCCTGGATCCCTTGGCAATGTGTTGGAATGCGTTTGGAGCTTTGAATCGTGCTCTAGATATGAAAACAGTTTCAAGGTTTTTTGGCCAAAATTTGCAATGTTGTTCTTGGTTTTCAGCGCAGCTTCTGTGTATGTATGCATTATGTTAGCTTTGCATATGTATGTGGATGGAATTAGGTCAAGAAAACCAGGCCCAAAGTCTATGGGTTCATGATTCAAATATTTGATTTTGTTACATCTTTTTTTCAAATCTTTTGCCATGGAAACTTGCCAATTGTGTAGAATCTTTCCTTTTTGAATGATGCACGAAATATTTGATTCATAATGGAAGAATTTGCTGCATAAAAAGATTTAAAAACATGATTTAGTATTTTTCTCATAATTAATTTTAATTAAATGAATTAATAAGATTAAAAATTCAATTAATTAATTAAAAATAAGAAAATAACTCCCTTATAGCTTAATGGGTCGTGCATAGCCTTTGGGTAATGATTCATGGAAGAAATTGAGGCCCATTAGCACTTTTGAGGCCTTTTGTGCAAAGTTGACTTTTCAAAATTCCCAAACATTTCCCAACTTTTACAAGGCATATCTTGCTCAATTTTTAAGATTTGATCATGTTCTTGGACATTTTGGAAAGGTATTGAAGTCCTCTAACCAATGTCTCTGGTCCTATGTCATTTTGATTTACCAATATCAAGTTATGGTGTTTTACTTAAAGTGCCTTTTTGTTGACTTTTGAAAATGACCTATAATGTTGAAATTGATAACTTTTTGTGAGGGCATTTCTTGGACTTGAAGTGTGAAGATGAGTTGTAGGAAATGTCATTCTCTTCAAAATGAGCTTTGGATGGAATTTTTATGATAAACCATGAAGAAGTTATGCCCTGGTCAATTTGCAGTTGACTTTTTCAGCTGTCCAAAAATAGAAACTTTTGCATCTTGAGACTTTTTGAGCCATGCTTTGAGAATCATGATCAAGAATTGATCAAATGATGTTTGTGGCTTCAAAATAAGATGTTGACCAAAAATTTGGACTTTTGACTGTCAAATGACCATTTTGCCCCTATAGTTGACTGTTAAGCATTTAGGGTTTGGACTGTGCAATTTGATGTTGTGAGTCTTGAAACTTCGCATATGGATGCTTGAAAATGTATGTAGGCATGTGGGACTTGTTTGGACCCTTGGAAAATTCAATTTCTTTGCCAGCACCAAAACCCTAATTTTTGACTGTTAGGAGGCAATTGGACTGTGCAACCCTTGGGAGATTTTGAAGCATGATCTTAGCAAACCTTGAAGAATATGGGAGGGCAAATTTTGGGGTACAACATCTGTAATGATTTTTTTTGTAAATTCTCTTTTTTTCTCTGTAATCATCCCCCTTTCTCTAATAATTCATTCGTCTTTTATAGCAATTTTGATTTTATAGATTAGGAAACGAAATTATGTTGTCATTATTCTTTTAACAAATTTAGGAAATTAGGATTTTGAATATGTAATTGCCTGTATCAGGTTTTAATTTGCGTTGATTTAATTCGATTTTTTTTCTGATTTCACTTTGATCTTGATTCTGTTCTCGAGTTCTGTATTGATTTGTTAAGTAAATCATATCAAATTGCTTGTAAGTGATTCAATGCAACGATTTGCTTTTGATTCTGGATTTGAACGGTAATTGATATAAAAAAAAAGAAAGTGTTACGATGTTTAATCCAAACAGTAGATGTTCTTCCCTTGTTTTGGGTCAAGCGCTTTTTTATTGTTTTGGGCTTTCCTGGTTTTAAGGTCTTTCCTTGGGCCATGCGTGTTTGGACTGTTCGATTGGGTTGCTTGTTATCGTTTTAAATAAAAAAAATATTTATTCCTTAATCAAGTTTTTTAAAATATAATGATTTATAATAATAATAATATTAGTATAATTAATAATAGAGTTATAATTAAAACAATTTTTTTTTCAAAACAAACCAAAAGGAAAATTGAACGGGCCATATGGTTTTAGTTTATTGGGCTTTAACAAGAAAATGGATTGCTTACACCTCCTTTATTAAAACAACACACCTCCCCTTTTCTATGTGTAATGGGCCTTGAGATTCAATTGTATTGGGTCTTAAACAAAATAAATTTTTTTATACACTGTTGTACCCCAAAATTTTCCCTCTCATTTTATCAAGATTTCCCCTCACAAGACTCTTTGGACTCCAGACAGGATTAGGGTTTGCTCTGCTCAAGACATCTCCTTGCACTGATGACCTGAAATTAGGGTTTGAGTTTGCACAAAGATTTTTGGACTTCCAATGCCTCATGTTACTTTCATACTTCATGTTGGACCTATAAGATTGCTCATACCAAGTTTCAAGCCTTGAATCAAATTTTTGCCCAATCAATTGGACAGTTGACCTAAAAATCAATTGTATTATGGAAAAAGTCAACTGTGACCAATTTACAGTCAAAACTCATAATTTTTTATCCACAACAACATTATAGACTCATATGAACCATTTTATCAAGTTTGGACCACAACTCCTCAAGAAATTTGATCAGATCATCAAAAGGGCAAAATGGTCATTTTTAGGGTTTTGACTGCAGAAGGGCAATTTCTGATTTTTCACCTAGCCAATGGCAAATTGGGTTCAAGCATGGATTCAAGGACTCAATGGCATCATATTGACATAATCACAAGGTTCAAAAGATCTCAAATGCATCGGATTGACAGATAAATTTTCCAGTCAACTGATCAAAAATCAACTATACACTGAAAAGTCAAACTTTGACTTTTTGGTCAAAATCAAGTGCCAATGGTCATTTTTCATCAAGATGTGTCAAAACATGAAACTTGTTCACCAAGAAACCTAATTTTTAAATTTAGGGTTTAAAATCGAAAATTTTCATAACTTAGAAATTTTCTAAGTTATGAAAATTTCTTATTTTTTCCCAACTTTGCCCAACTTTTTCACCATAATGAAATTGGATTCAAGGAAAAATTCCAACATGAAAGTTGTAGTCCTCCACAAAATCTACAACTTTGATTCACAAAATTTTCCCAAAAGATGCTGGGATCTCAAGTTATGATTTTATGAACAAGGGTCCATGAAACTTTTAACAGTGAAAATTTGCCCTAGTTTAGGCAGAATTTTGACCTATCTTCATGGACATTTTTCACATAGTTCCAAGTGGAATATTAAAATGTATTTCAAATATGTATTGTAGATCATGTTACAAGCTTTCCAAAATGTCAAAGAACTCTCTAAGATCATTTGTGGTTAGGGAGAATCGAAAGTTTGAAAATGGCAAATTATCACTTTTGGCCAAGGCATTTTGCACCATGTTACAACTTGCAGATTTGTCCAAAGCATGCTTGTACTTGGTTTACAGGTTCTAATCCTTTCTACGCTCATAAATTAAATGCAAATACATTGGTTAGAGGCTTTGTTCTGAGCTTTAGAACATTACACATTGAATTAATCCATTTTTGGCAAAAAGATAACAATGCTACTTTGATAAAGTTCACTTTTAGCAACTTTGTTTATCTTGAGCCAAGGACCCAACCTCTTGCAGAAAACAAAGTCCATGAATATCAGGCAAAGTTCACCAACTATGTGCAGGCCTTGAGCTAGCCTGTACATGCCTTAGCTTTGTCAACTCACCTTTTACTTCAAAAACAAGTCAACTTGCAAAAGGTCCATAACTCTTCAATCTGATAAGAGCAAGCTTTGAGCATATTTCAAACAACCTCAACACATTGTAGCAAGCAGAAAACACGAGCTCATAGCATCTCAAACACCCAAATACACCAAACACTCCATTTCTACCCAAAACAGGGCAAGCCCTGCAGAACTCAAGCCATCTTCACATTGCCTCGTGCGTTTTGCTTGAAACCACTTCCAAGACACTCCATACAACATACCTAAACTGTCCAAGCACCTGTCCAGCCACTGTAACTCCATTTTCACACTTCAACATTTTTTATTTGAAGCTTTGCAGGTTGATTTCTACAAGCACATTCAGGCAAGTTCAAGGAAAGCCAAGCATTGGGAAAGGTTGAGTGAACTCCAGGCAAGCTAACACGACCTTCAGGCCTCATCCAAAACTCCTATATTGCCCTATCCAAACTTGGCTGAAACAGGTATTTTCTAAACTTCTATCTCCTTATTTAAGAATCATTAGGCTTAGGTTTGTGAAGCATAAATGTAGCCCTTAATGTCCTTGAACTATACATATGCATAGAATTCATTTATGTTAGCTGAGCTAGGAGAATTTGGATGTTGAAGTTGCTGAATTTTTTAGGTCAGAAATTGGGGGTGATAAAATTCTCCCTGGTTTCTTAGAGTTAGATCAAGTTTTTTATATAGTTAGAATCGTGGTTTAAAGCTCTATAAGTTTCATGTTGTGAGTTTTTGATTTCATGCAAGAATAAGAGAGAACAGGTTGAAGATGTAAAGTGCGTGTTTTCTGGTTCAAAGGACACGGATGAAGTTGGAACATGGGCTGGGCTTGGTTGTTCTGGCTATTTGCACCCCTCTTTAATTTCTGCACCCCTTGGCCCATTTGTTCTATTTTTAAATATTTTTCATTTCTTTTATATTTTCTAAGTTTTATTATTTTTTCTAAATATTTAATATCACAAAAAATATTCTCTTAATTTTTCACATTTTATTTTATTATTTTTATTATTTTTTGGACATATAAATAGTTTATTAATAATAATATAACTTATTTTCTTAAATAAAATTTGTAAATAATACAAAAATATCTTATATTTTTATTTTTATTATTTATACGCTTAAATAATATTTTCTCACACATTTCTATTTTTTAACATTATTTATATTTATTTTTATTTATTTTCTTTGTACATAAATGAATAAATAAATAATATAATACATTTTCTTTTAAAACCAAAAATTATGGTTTTCACCCCTTTTCAAAAATAATCATTTTTTTTATTTTCTTATTTTGAGTTAAATAAACTTATTTTTACATACATAAAAATAAATACAAAAAACATTTTGCATATTTATATTTAATTGCATATTTAAATATTTGCCTATTGATTTATTTGTACAAATAAATTCAATATGGTTGTAATAGTTTTAGGGTTTTATTTTGAGCAATATCCCCTTATTCAAACTTGTATCCCCCTCCCCATAATAATGTTGTAATAGTCTTAGATTTGCTTTACGCATTTTATCGCTTTAATATGCCATGATAGTAAACTAGGGTTTGTATGCAAAGAACCAAAATCAAACAATTAGCAAGACCTAAACACAAGACAAAAATGCATGAAAAATGACAACACAATGCACACAAGAACCCCTAGGGTTTCATCCACTTGTTGCCTTAAAAATGGCCATGGTATGCATGCTAGATATCTTGGAAAAACAAAATCAAACAAAAAGATCATAGTCCCTCGATGACGCTATCTTGGTTGCCTATACAAAAATGATCTAGACCCTCAAAAACTTGCTAAGATACTTGGCAACATTGTTATCATGGTCATACGATGACCCGCACCTGTCCCGTTTAACATCCAAAGACAAGGTTTTTTACCAAATACAATGGTAAAACAACAATGTCAAAGGGTTAAAAATGTGTAGGAAAGATCTTTAAGTAGGGTAGAAAACTCCTAGTTACTTGATCAAACTTGCAAACCATCCTTGCTATTTTCAAACTATCACATAATTTCAAAACATTTTCCAAACAAACTTTCAAACATTGAAACATTTTTCAAAAGACAAACACCTTTGTATACATTCAAACAAGAATCATTGCAAAGGTTGCCTAAACAAAGGCCTATTTTCAAAATAATTTCAAAACCACACACAAAAGCACAATTTCAAACAATTGAAAAGCAAAAGCAAGTGATCTAAAACAAGTAACTAAGAGCCCATGGAAAACCATGGATGAAAAGGGTGCTAGCACCTCTCCTTTTCATAATTTACCCCCCGAACCCAAAAACAATCTCAAAGGTCTTTCCTGTGCTTTTTTACCTTTCCTTTTGGATAAAATAAAAGTCGGTGGCGACTCTTGCTAAACCGAAACATTTGCTAACACAAACGCAAAACCTCAAGTCAGTTCTCCCACCGTATCACAGAAATGACGACTCTGCTGTGGACTAATTATAAAAGTGGGGTTACCTTAGGGTTTTATATCACCTTTACATGCTTATCTTGTTTGACTTGATTTCTCTACATTTGGTTCTATTGTTTGGGTTTGAATCCTCTACCCGGATTTGGGAAACATTCATAGGTAAATAGCAATACATTGTGGAAACTGTGCGGGGTATACCGACATGGTTGAAGCAATAGCTATATTAGTGCTACATATTTGTGGGTACCGGTAGCCTTTGAGTTAATCAAAGAGAATACGGGGCCGCTGAGTGATGTCATGAAGCACTAATGGGCTTTTAGAACCTTTACTTGACCAACTTGGCCTTTTTAGGGGTAGTGAGATGACCGGATTTGGTGCAGTCTGAAGTTGGTAGATACTCGATACTACACTCATTGAGGGTTGTTTTCTTGGAATATTTCGGTCGCCAGTAAAGTGGCTAAACTGAAACAATGAACACAAAAAATAATCCAGTGATATTGAGCTCCTTAGAACCCGGTTACTATTTATAGGACAGGTTGAGCCAACTAAACTTCAAGAGGGTACTTACCTATGAAACCCCATGCAAGCCTGAAACTAGGAACTTGTGTGATTTGTTTGTACATATATACTTGTGCATAACATCATGGACATCATGAAGCATCATATGCATCCAGCAACCATTTCAAGGATTTGGATCTTCATCTTTGTTCCTGTTTTGTAGGTAATGGAATCACTTCGCAGGAAAAGAATCCAAGTCAACCTTGTAAGAATTCCTCCTCAACTCAAGGAGCTTGCTTCAAGGATTCCTGAGAATTCTCCATTCACCGAGATGCATGGTCGTCTTGTCAACTTAGTCAACACCAACACTGAGGAAGACATGGTGAAAGTTCTTTTCCAGTTCTTTGACCCCCTACACCACTGCTTCACATTTCCTGATTACCAGCTAGTGCCTACTTTGGAGGAATTTTCTCAACTCTCGAGGATTCCTATTCTCCATCAACTACACTACAACGGTACGGAAAGAGATCCAAATCCTGAAGATGTTGCTCAAGCCCTACACTTGCAACCATCTGATATCATAGGCCATTGGGAAACTAGAAGTGGTGTCAAAGGTTTCTTGTCAAAGTTTCTGTTTGAGAAGGCCCAAAGCTGCTGGAATTCATTGGACTTACAAGCTTTTGAGGAGATTGAAGCTCTTCTCATCTATGGGTTGGTCTTGTTCCCAAACCCTGACCAGCTTATAGATGTGAACGCTGTCAAAATCTTCATGGCTCACAACCTGGTGCCTACATTGCTTGGGGATATCCTCCACTCTTTTCACACTCGAACAATGAGAAAAAGAGGTGTTCTCATGTGCTGTACTCCTCTTCTAGCAAGGTGGTTTATTTCTCACCTTCCCCAATCAGTCTTGAAGAATGAGCAAGGTTTGAGGTGGTCATAACAATTGATGACTCTTACATATTCATATGTTCATTGGTGTTCTCAATCCAGAGAAAATGTTATCATCATTGATCGTTGTGGGGAATTACCTAATGTCCCACTACTTCGAATTAGGGGAGGCATTACCTACAACCCTTGCTTGGCTCTGAGACAGTTTGGGTATGCCCGAAGGGATGGTCCACACGACATGCTGATTCCAGACTTGGTTTTTGACTTCGACAACGACAATCAAGGACTTCAACAAAGGTTTATCCGAGCTTGGAGGATGCCCAACAAGGTGTACAGTAATACCTTGGGACACAAGAATTCCATCCCCCTTGAGCCTTACCTCAAGTGGGTACGAACCCGCGCCCAAAGTCTTATGATGCCTTACCCCCACATTCTTCCTGTGATCAAAGAGCCTGTTATAGAAGGAGAGGTTCCATACACCCTCCTACATCCTGACATGCCAACATCACTAGAATATTTGCAAAGGAGTTGGATACAGCTCAAGGGAGAACGCGATACTTTTGAAGCCCAATTCTACGCCAGTGAGAAGAAGGTTTTGGAACTTACTCGTCAACTTCACAAAGAGCAGACTCTCAACACCTACATTTCACCAAAGAGGATGCACAACGTCTTTTTACATTATAATTTTGTATTATTTTTCCCATGAGGCATTGATGTACTAACAAATTATATCTTATTAATATGACGTCTGTTCCTTTTTGTTTAAAACAAATTTGAATTTCTGAATCCTTGAATGCATTACATGAATACATATCATTCATCATATGCATAAGCAGGTCTTCACACCAGGTTTCCTTATATCTCTGCTATTTATTTCAGCAAGATGGATATTGAGCAGACGGTCAAAGACTTACAAGCGCAGAATTCACAGTTCCAACAGCTACTCATGACCTTGGCTAATTAAGGGTCAGGAGGAGCTCAAAACTCTACTGGAAAAGGAAAAAGAAAAAAAGAAAAAGAAGAGAGTTGGTGTGGCTACCTTGGGTAGAAGATTTGAAAGTCAAGCTAGAAGGGTCCTGGATTTCCCCTCAACATCTGATGAAGGGGTAGGAAAAGGTAAAGGAACTGCAGTGCAATCTAACTCTGAGGAAGAAGAGGAAGAAGAGGATGAAGACTATTCTGAGTAGTAGTACTCTCCTGCAGATGACAAGTACAAGAATCTGGAAGAGCGTTTGGCTGCCATGGAGGTGCAAAGAGTGCCTGGGCTGGACTTTGAGGAGCCAAGGTTGGTTGCTGGGATTGTCATTCCCCCCAAGTTTAAGGTTCCTATATTTTCTAAGTACGATAGTTTTTCTTGTCCCAAAATGCACCTACAATCTTACGTCAGAAAAATTCAACCTCATTCTTCTGACAAAAACCTGTGGGTTCATTTCTTCCAGGACAGTCTTTCGGGGACGCAGTTAGATTGGTTCTACAAGCTAGAGAGGTCTGATGTGCATAATTGGGAGGATTTGGCGGCCGCCTTCTACAGACTATATCAATATAATGCGGACTTAGCACCAACCCGTACTCAATTACAGAGTATGGGCATGGTCTCAAATGAAGGTTTTAAAGAGTATGCCCAGAAATGGAGAGATTTGGAGGGACGAGTACAACCACCTCTATCTGAGAGGGAGATGGTAGATATGTTCTTGGGTACACTGTCAGGCCCCTTTTTCAATCACCTGATTGGAAGTTCGTCTACGGGGTTCACTGAGTTGATTCTAACTGGTGAGAGAGTTGAAGCCGAAATCAAGAGCGGGAAAATTCAAAAGGATGCATCTGCTTCCGCTGCCATCAAAAAGACTTTTCCAGCAAAGAAAGAAGTCTCAGCTGTCTACTCCCAAAGAGGTCAAGGAAGAGTTAAGCGCCGACCAGCGGTGGGGGTTGTAATGATTCAGAAGTTTGTAGCTGATCATCCTAGAAACAATCAACCTAGAACCAACCAAGCAAGGGTGGAAAGACCTGCACGGCAATTCATCCGGATCAATATGACACCTGCTCAGGTTTTACCCCATCTCTTGAAGTTAAACCTTGCCAGTTTGAGCGAGGCCCCTAAACACCCTAACACTACGTCACCATACTACCATCCCAATGCCAAGTGTGCTTATCATTCAAACATCCTGGGGCATGACACCAACAGTTGTTGGGCCCTCAAAAATAAGATTCAGGATTTGATAGATGCTAAAGAAGTTGAATTCGACGCCCCTGAAAAGGCAAATGTGATCTCTGCTCCAATGCCAAAGCATGGCCACAATGCCCATGCTGTTGAAGAAGATCTTTTTGTTGTTACTGTTGATGTTTTGATGACTCCGCTACCGATAATCAAGTTGAATTTTCTGAAGGCTGGGATTTTCCCAGGATGTGAAGAAGATTTCTACCTTTGTTCATCCTTACCAACCGACTGTCCATTGTTGAAGTTAGGCATCCAACGCCTAATGGATAACCTAGAAATCCTTTTTGAAAAGACTCTTGTTACACCGACTCCTGTCAATGATATTTCAAGAATTACCATATTCGCCAATCTTTTCAAGGTCTCCAAAAGACCTGTTAAGATTACATCTGATCCGAAGATTGCACCTTTGAAGATAACCATGTCGGGGCCCATCCCGTACAAGTCCAACAAATCAATATCGTGGAACTATGGGGGAGAGATCTTTTACCACGGTATTAAACAATTTGAATCAACTGAAGAGAGTTATGATGAAGATACTTCCGACATTGGAAACATTTCCGCAACGAGCAAAATCACCCATAGTGGAAGAATTTTCTCTCCGGAGATTGCCCCTCCAAAGGCAATCTTCGGACCCTCAGCTGCTCCTAAGGTCACCCCTGTAACGATCAACATATCTGCAAGAACTCCAGTTATTGAAGAAGTTGTAACTCCTGTGGTTGTCCCCTCTACTGCTGGTTATGATAGAGGGAAAGGGATCCAAGAAGAGCCCGTCAGGACGAGGGCTCAGCCGTTGATCATCCCTAAAACCTCTCAAAAAGAAATGGAAGAGATTTTGAAAATAATCAAGAAAAGCGATTATAATGTTGTGTAGCAACTGGGGCAAACACCCTCAAAAATCTCTATGTTGGACTTGCTGCTTTGTTCAGAAGCTCATGCTAAAGCTTTGATCAGATTCTTGAAGATGGCCCACGTGCCACAGGAAACCTCCACGGATCAGTTCCAGGAATTTGTAGCTAGCCTAACAGCTGACAATGGTCTAGGATTCTTCGATGCTGATCTAACAATCAAAGGGAGAAAACATAATGACGCTTTGCATGTCTCAGTGGAATGCAGAGGGACTACTCTAGCACACGTTCTAGTAGACACTAGTTCATCGCTGAACGTCTTACCAAAGAAAGCATTGGATAGGCTGGATTGTGAAGGTATAACTTTGAAGCCCAGCAACATCATTATTAGAGCCTTTGATGGTTCTAAAAGGATGGTCCACGGGGAGGTGGACATCCCGATTAAAGTGGGAATTGAAACCTTCAACTCCATATTTTATGTGATGGACATCCGCCCCTCCTATTCTTGCTTATTGGGAAGACCCTGGATTCATCATGCTGGAGCCGTCACTTCTACTCTGCATCAGAAGCTCAAGTACCCTGTCCAGGGGAAAATTGTAATTGTTCACGGAGAAGAGTAATACATGATAAGCCATCTTAATTCTTTCCGCTATGTAGAATTGGATGTTGAATTCACCGAAACCCCCTTTCAGCATTTTGAAGAGGTAGTTAAGGAGATTGCGGCAACTAAGACAGTGCCTTTTGTACCCATGATTACCTGACCTCCGCCTCGGATGTCGTCTTTGAAAGATGCAAAGGCTGTGATTGAAGAAGGAGGAAGCACAATCTGGGGGCAGCTTCCCGATTTTCCTTTCAAATATGATAAATTTGGCTTCGGTTTCACTGCTTCTGCTCAAAAGGTTGTGCGTCGCTCCCGGGCTGGAGGGCCACCAGTGAAGATCACCCATCATGGAATCAATGCTTTGGAGGATAGTGAAGAGGAGAGCAATTTGGAAGAATGGATTTTCCCTACTATTGACGGAGGACTGAGAAATTGGGAGACAAAGGACTTTATTCCCATTACTTTCATCAATCAGTAATTTATCTTTCAAACATTTCTGTTGATTTGTAATAATTCTTAAACAATTCGTACACTTTTAACCTTTTGCCTTACCCAAGGTACATAGGTCCATTTGTAAGGGTTTGATTTTTCATCTTCATATGCCATTTTAATGAATCATGGACGTTTTCACATATAAACTTTTGTGTTCATTGTCTTTATTTTTTACATTTTATTTGTTTAAAGGTGGCTATCCCTTACACACACCCACACTCACAAATGCAGGTACCCTTCCATTCCGGATTCCATGGGTAACAATTCTGCTATGGCCTTCAGTGACTCTGAAGATCTGGTCTACCATGCCGAATACGAAGGTGAGGAAGACTGTGAAGTGCCGGGAGAATTGGCTAGACTGCTACAACAGGAAGAAAGGGTTATTCTACCTCACGAGGAGTTGTTAGAGACAATCAACTTGGGAACTGAGGAAGACAGAAAAGATGTTAGAGTTGGTGCCAACCTAGAGCCAAGTGTCAAGGAGTGCTTAATTCAGCTGTTGAATGAATATGTTGAGATCTTCGCCTGGTCATACGAAGACATGCCGGGACTTGATACAAATATTGTGGTTCACCGTCTACCCATAAGAGAAGATTGTCCACCAGTTAAGTAGAAAGTTCTCCGCGTGAGGCCCGACATGTCTGAAAAGATCAAAGCTGAAGTTATGAAGTAGTTCAATGCTGGATTTCTTGTTGTTACTTCCTATCCACAATGGGTTGCTAACATTGTGCCCATGCCTAAGAAGGACGGCAAAGTGAGAATGTGCGTGGATTACAGAGACTTAAACAGGGCCAGCCCTAAAGATGACTTTCCACTACCGCACATTGACATCTTGGTTGATAATACAGCTCAACACAAGGTATTTTCTTTCATGGACGGATTTTCGGGTTACAACCAGATCAAAATGGCACCCGAAGACATGGAGAAAACTACCTTTGTTACACAGTGGGGTATGTTCTGCTACAAAGTGATGCCATTCGGACTGAAGAATGTTAGGGCAACCTATCAACGCGCCATGGTAGCTTTGTTTCATGATATGATACATCATGAGATAGAGGTCTACGTAGACGACATGATAGCCCGTTCACAAACTGAAGAAGAACACCTCGACCATCTACAAAAGCTGTTTGTCAGGTTGAAAGAGTACAAGCTCAGACTGAACCCTAACAAGTGCACTTTCGAAGTCAGGTCCAAAAAAATCTTGGGATTCATAGTCAGTAACAAAGGCATCGAGGTTGATCCTGCCAAAGTCAAAGCTATACAAGAAATGCCTGCCCCTCGCACTGAGAAGGAGGTCAGAGGTTTCTTGGGACGCCTAAACTACATTGCAAGGTTCATTTCTCACCTAACATCTACTTGTGAACCAATCTTCAAGATGTTGAAGAAAGATCAGGTGGTTAAATGGAATGATGACTGTCAAGTTGCTTTCGATAAAATCAAGTAGTATTTGCTAGAACCTCCTATATTGATGCCTCCCATCGAAGGAAGACCACTAATCATGTATCTAACTGTCTTGGAGAATTCAATGGGGTGCGTATTGGGCCAACATGACGAGTCTGACCAAAAAGAGCATGTCATTTATTACCTTAGCAAAACGTTTACCGACTGTGAGACTCGATACTCACTGCTCGAGAAAACTTGATGCGCTTTGGTATGGGCTGCTCACCGACTAAGGCAGTACATGTTGACTCATACCACTTTGCTGATATCTAAGATGGATCTGATCAAGTACATCTTTGAGAAGCCTGCTTTATCTAGAAGAATCGCTAGATGGCAGATGATCCTAACAGAATACGACATACAGTACACGACCCAAAAAGCTATAAAGGGAAGTGTGCTAGTCGATCATCTGGCCCATCAAGCTGTCGAAGATTACCAATCCATGAGGTTCGACTTCCCTCTACGAGGATATCATGACCTTGGACAACATTGAAGATTTCAGACCATATGACGGACCTGAAGAAGGATCCCGATAGACCCTGTACTTTGATGGTGCTTCTAATGCACTTGGCAACGATATCGGCGCGGTACTCATTTCACCAGAAGGTTGCTGAAATTCTGGAAGCAGATACTTAATGTCACAGTGAATGTTATGACACCGTATCTGACACTCTTTAAGACAGTAAATCTAAAAGTAGTAAAGAACACAGTCAATTGTTTACCCAGTTCAGTGTGTAACAACACCTACTCTGGGGGCTACCAAGCCAGGGAGGAAATTCACTATAAGAGATATTAATTCAGGAATAAACCAACCAGTTTATCTCCTTCACTTAAGACCTACCCAATGCAACTTCAATCTAAGTTCAACTTAAACCTGAGTTCCTACTCACTCCCCCTCAATCACAGCAGTGATACTAAACAATTGACTAATGAAATTATGAAGACACTCTTCAGAACATACACTTGATTTTGCTTCACAACTTTTAATCAAGTAACACAAACACTCGTGCTTCAAAGCTTTGAGTGATACACAACCCTAACTTGACTTTGCTTCAAAGCTTCAATCAAGTAACACAAACACTCGTGCTTCAAAGCTTTGAGTGATACACAACCCTTACAATCAAATCCTACTCCAAGTCACTTATCACAATGATAATTGCTTGGATTACAATAGTTACAACTATACAGTCCCTTATTGATCTTCTGTCAAAAGTGTCTTTCACCAACAGTCTTCATGAGGAATATATAGGCAGCTATTCTTCAGTTAGGGCTTCCACGAAAATAGTTAGGGTTAATTAGGGTTAACCTCATGACTTGGTCATAGGACTTTAACAACCAGATTAGGGTTAAGCAAAGTTAACCTAAGTCCACGTGAGAATCTGATCTGGACTGAATAAACCAGATTCCTGAAAATTCTCAGAAATAATAAATCTGCACAAATGTTAGTTCAGTACAGGATGTCTTAACATTGGTTATGACAACAAGAATCCTGTTTACTGATTTTGGTAGAATGCAATAAATATGATCATTGCATAATGATCAGCTAAACACTCATATTGAGCAGCTCCTGTATGACATTCTTTTTCTGCAGAATGTACCTTGTATCCCAGAATGTTATGACATCAGTCATGACATTCACACAACTGGTTTTACCAAAAAACATGCCAACAACCAAACACTTACAAACTCCCCCTTTGGGAATTTTTTGGCTAAAACCCCTAAACAATCAGAGATTAGACAGCACCAGAATTAATAATATCTACCAAGTCTAATTCTACCAAAATTATCACAAAATCTTCTCCCCCTCTTTAGCCATAAATAGGCCAAAGATAATTGTACTTTGAGGTTATACAGTCATCCAAAAGGAATAATAAAAACACAGAGAGAAAAAAATCAAAAGTCATTTGCAACATCAGGTACCAGCAGTAAACTTTTCAGCTGCACTGATCTTCAAGCACTGTCATCTTCAGAGGAGGCACTATCTTCAGCATTAAGCTGGTCTTCAACAGCATCCTCTTCCCTTCTTTGTCCTTAAATCTCCTCCTGTTCTAGTCTAGCAATCAGGTCCTCAAGAGTCCTTTTCCTTGTATCAAGCTCTTTGCAGGTTTCCTTCAGCACAACTATAACATCAGTTTTCTTGGAATGAGACTTGACAGTTGATGTCTCAGCTGATGTCATGACAATGTCAGGAACATGTGTTCCCTGAAATAGCTTATAGTGCAACCCAAGAGCAGGGGCTCTTTTGCATACAATATCTTTTTCAACTAGAATGTCAAGATACTGAGCAAGGACTATACCACATAGGAGAGAGGGAAAGGCAATAGGGCCTTTAATAGCACAGCTTCCAGCATGTTTTAATGTTTGATCAAAGATATACTTGCCATAGTCAAAGTTTGTCCTGGTTCCAACAACATAAATAAATCTTCCCAAGCCTGTGGAGATGGTTGATTTATGGTTGGTGGGAACCCAGTTAGTTGCACCAATTTTATGCAGAATGGAAAATTTCATGCTCATCTTTCTTGCATTCAGCTTCCCTTTTAAGGGCCAGCTGTTGACTTTATTTGCAGTGATGGTTTGGCACACTTGGTTGTCAGTAACCTCTAGCTCAGGGCAAGCATCATCAGGTCTTCCTAGAAATTTGTTTATTTCAGAGGGAGAGAAATTTACCTTCCTTCCTCTCACATATACACACTTAAAATCAGCTGACTTTCCATCAACACACCCATCAGATAAATTCACTATGAATTCTTTGACAAGAACTTCATAGCAGTTGGTAAACTTTACCACAGTATTTATTAGACCAACAGTTTTGATTAGATCCATGATCTCCTTACATTCCATGGCACTGTTGCTCAGTTCTCTTTCTAAGGCGATCCTTTTCAAACATACATACTTCCACCTGTTTGCATTCTCGGGATGGTGAAAGGAGATGTTGTCAGTGGCGACTTCAGGGACTTTAGGCATTTTGCTTGAAGAGAGTTTCCTTCTGAGAGGAATGTCTTCAACATCAAACTCAAATTCTGATTCCTCATCAGATTCAGAGGGTTCAGGCTCCTTCCTTTTCTTTGCTATTGGTTGTCTCAAAGGTTTTGAGAGACTACCAGCAGGTACTCGAGTTTTCACCTTCCCTTTTTCTTTTGACAATCCAGCCTTCACAGTTTGTACTCCAGTCATGTTCTCAGACCTGGTTTTCTTATGAACAACATCAGCAGTCTTCTCTTTGGAGAGGCTTTTGGCAGCATCCTGCTTTCCTTTTCTATTCATCATCCTTCTAGATATGCTAGGGTTGATATTGGCAATTAAGTCATTGTCAGAGTATTCTTCATCAACATCAATAACCGGGGGTTCAATATCCTTCTCAATAGGGTTCTGGTGATCATCACGATTTTCAGGAGATTTCCTAATGTTGTCATCCGGTGTCTCAACATTCTGAGTGACATCTGGATTCATTTCAACATTTGGACTAGCAGAATCTTGACTCAAAGGTACAAAAATGCCAGGTACAAAGTGATTCTCATTTAGAATCCTAGTGACAAGTCTAGATATAGCTTGATGAACATAAACTGAACCTTCCCTATTTGCTATTTCTGGAGGAACAGAAGATGATGGTTGAGAGGGTTTACCAGATGAAGAAGCTTGTGACCTTCTTGCATGTCCGGTTCGCAGCTTCTTGACCTTAGTGGGGTCAGCTGCCAGTTCACGAAGAGGAGTTATCTCCAGAACAACAGAATCCATGCAGTTTGTGATTTCCCTAGGTTCTCGATCAGAGGATGCGGAAGAAGCAGTCTCCTTTGAAGAGGATGATGACATGGATAGTTGAGACATTTTGAGTGTTTTAGAAAACAGGTAACAATAATAGTGAAGTCTTCGTTTGAGAGATTGAAGATTGTTGCATAAATGCGAGAGGAGGGAGATATATGAATGTCTATTTAACTTCTTAAAATTTTGGAAAGAAATAGAGAAGTAGATGATTAGCCCAATCAGAGTAGACTTAACTACAATATCTCTCTCATCCCTTGTTTTAAGCAAAATTAATTGCTACATTTCTTTATGTTGGCAAATACCCAGCTTGCCCCTCAAATTTTCAAATTGATTTGCATCAAGTGCCTTGGTAAAAATGTCATCCAGTTGTAGTTCAGTGGCAACATGTTCCAGTTTAATCGTCTTCTCCTCTACAAGATCTCTGATGAAGTGATGTCTAATGTCAATATGCTTGGTCCTGCTATGCTGAATAGGATTCTTGGAAATGTTGATAGTGCTCAGATTGTCACAGTACAATGTCATAACATCTTGTGTGACATTATACTCAGTAAGCATCTGTTTCATCCAGATCATTTGAGAACAGCTACTACCAGCTGCTATGTATTCAGCTTCAGCAGTAGATAGAGACACACAATTTTGTTTCTTGCTAAACCAGGAGACAAGATTATTTCCTAAGAAGAAACATCCTCCAGAGGTGCTCTTTCTATCATCAGCACTTCCAGCCCAATCAGCATCACAGTAACCAGTCAGAGTTGGTTCACATCCATGAGAGTACAGCAAGCCATAGTTGTAGGTTCCACTCATATACTTCAGAATTCTCTTCACTTGGTTGATATGACTTACTTTGGGTTCAGCCTTGTATCTTGCACATACTCCAACTGCAAAAGCAATGTCAGGTCTGCTGGCTGTTAAGTATAGCACACTTCCTATCATGCTTTTGTACAAGCTTTAGTCCACCTTAACCCCACTTGAATCTTTGGACAGCTTTAAGTGAGTAGGTGCAGGAGTCCTTTTGTGACTAGCATTCTCCATCCCAAACTTCTTGACAATGTTCTTTGCATACTTGCTTTGAGACAGAAAAATTGAGTCTTCCATCTGTGTGACTTGTAGTCCAAGAAAGTAGGTCAATTCTCCCATGAGGCTCATTTCAAATTCAACTTGCATCTGGTCAGCAAAATGTTTAACCATTTTATCTGACATTCCCCCAAACACTATGTCATCAACATAGATTTGAGCTACCATTATCTTTCCTCCTTCATTTTTTACAAAAAGAGTTTTATCCAAGCCTCATTTCCTGTATCCTTTGTCAGAGAGGAATTTTGTCAACCTGTCATACCATGCTCTAGGAGCTTGTTTCAGGCCATATAAAGCTTTCCTCAATTTGTAGACATGATCAGGGCAGTTTGGATCCACAAATCCTTTAGGTTGTTCCACATAAACTCCCTCATTTAAGTACCCATTTAGGATGGCACTCTTTACATCCATCTGAAATAACTTGAACTTAAGGAGACAAGCAATTCCCAATAGGAGTATGATTGATTCCAGTCTGGCTACAGGAGCAAAAGTCTCATCAAAATCAACCCCTTCAACTTGAGTGTATCCTTGAGCAACAAGTCTTGCCTTATTCCTGGTGACAACTCCTTCAGCATCTGATTTGTTCTTGTAGATCCATTTTGTGCCAATGATGTTTGTTCCTCCTGGTCTAGGAACTAACTCTCATACTTCATGTTGCTTGAATTGGTTCAATTCATCTTGCATTGATCCAATCCAGTATTCATCAGTTAAAGCCTCCTTAACATTTCTTGGTTCAATCTTATATACAAAGCAAGAGTTTGAGATGATTTCTCTAGATCTTGTAATGATTCCACTGTTAGGATCTCCTATGATGAGTTCCTTAGGATGATCTTTCTGAATTCTGATGGAAGGGTCTTTGTTAGCTTCCTTTGATTCAGATTCTGATGAAGTAGTTTTAGGAATATCATCCTTTTGAGTTGAAGTCTCAAAGAATGTCTCAACATCATATGGGACATTTGTTTCCTCATGGTAATCATCAACTATGACATTTATATATTCCATCATAACTTTGGTCCTGGAATTGAATACCCTATAAGCTCTGCTGTTGGTAGAGTATCCTAGGAATATTCCTTCATCACTTTTAGGGTCCATCTTTCTCCTTTGTTCATAATCTGTCAGAATATAGCATTTGCTTCCAAATACATGGAAGTACTTCACTGTAGGCTTTCTTCCTTTCCAAAGTTCATAAATGGTGGATGATGTTCCCTTTCTCAAGTTGACCTTGTTATGGACATAACAGGCTATATTCATAGCTTCAGCCCAAAAATGAATAGGAAGTCTTTTGGCATGTATCATTGCTTTGGCAGATTCCTGTATAGTCCTGTTTTTCCTTTCCACAACTCCATTTTGTTGAGGAGTTATAGGTGAAGAGAATTCATGATTAATTCCTTTTGAGGAGCAGAACTCATCAAACTTACTGTTTTCAAATTCCTTGCCATGATCACTTCTGATTCTGACAATGCATCCTTCTTTTTCTCTTTGAATTCTTTTGCACAGTTCCTTAAATACTTCAAATACATCAGACTTTTCTCTAATGAAGTTAATCCAGGTGAATCTGGAAAAATCATCCACAACAACATAGGCATATCTTTTTCCACCAAGACTTTCTACCTGCATTGGTCCCATCAGATCCATATGTAGAAGTTCTAACACCTTAGAGGTGGTCAGATGTCTTGACTTTGGATGTGACATTCTAGTCTGCTTTCCAACCTGACATTCACCACAGACTCTGCCTTCATCAATTTGCAGCCTTGGAATCCCTCTGACTGCTTCCATGGATAAAATCCTTTTCATTCCTCTTAGATGTAAATGACCAAGTTTTTGGTGCCACGGTTTCACTTCTTTTTCTTCTTTGGCAATAGAGCATACAGAAGAATAATTAGTGTTCTCAAACTCCCATAAGTAGCAGTTGTCTTTAGATCTGACTCCTCTCATTACAACTTCTTGTTTCTCATTAGTTACAAGACATTCAGACTTGGTGAAGTTGACCTTGAATCCTAGATCACATAATTGACTGATACTTATGAGATTAGCAGTCAAGCCTTTTACCAGCAATACTTCATTTAGGTTTGGAACTCCAGGGCAGTCCATGTTTCCAACTCCTTTGATTTCTCCTCTAGCACCATCTCCAAAAGTCACATAACTAGTAGTGTGAGGTTTAACATTATTGAGAAGATTCTTGATTCCAGTCATGTGTTTAGAGCATCCGCTGTCAAAGTACCAGTCTTCCTTTGCAGAGACTCTAAGGGAGGTGTGAGCTATCAGGGCAGTAGCCTTTTTCTTCCACTGTTGAGTATATGGTGCCTTGTTAGACTTAGGTTTGACAATTGGGGTCTGATTAGGATATCCATATAATCTGAAGCAGAATGGCTTTATGTGACCAAACCTCCCACAATGATGACATCTCCATCTTTGATACTTTTTCTTCATATTTCTCTGTTCTCGATGTTGAGTGCTATGTTATGACATCTGCTTTGACATTTGTTTATCAGGCCTGATCTTCTTCTTGTCTATAATAGATTTCTTTGCTGTCACAAATCCTAGACCAGACTTGTTTCCCACATTTTGTCAAACCTGAAGGATTTCTTCTAATTTGTCAGTTCCATTTGTCAACATCTTGACAAATTTGGTCATCTGGTCAAGTTTTGAGTTTAGCATTTGAACTTCCCCTTCTAGATGACTTATAGTATCAATGCCTGCCTTCTTCTCAGCCTCCAACTTTACTATGAGTTTTGTTTGTCTCTCATTTTGCTGACATACTTCAGCACTTCTGATACATAACTTCTTGTAGGAGTAAGCCAATTCTTCAAATGTCACTTCCTCATCACTAGAGTTACTATCAGAGTTACAAATACCAGTTAGCGCAGTAACTAGTTTGGTAGATTCTTCTTCAGAATTACTTTGAGTCACAGTCAGACCAAGTAACAGACATTCCTTTCTTTTGTTTCTTAAGAAAGGTAGGACATTCAGCTCGAATGTGCCCATATCCTTCACATCCATGGCATTGAATTCCTTTGCTTTTATTTCCCTTCTCTTCAGACTTTGGTCTTCTGCTGGAGTCATAGGATCTGTTAGTGTCAGAAGGAATGTTCTTAACATTTGACCTTGACTTTGGGTCCATTCTCTTGATGAGTTTGTTGAATTGTGTTCCAAGCATGGCTATAACTTCTGAAATATTTTCTTCTTCATCCTCTTTGTTTTCATCTTCAGTATTAGATACAAGTGTTATGCTCTTGTTTTTCTTGTCGACATTGTCACTGATCCCCATCTCAAAGGTCTGAAGTGACCCAATGAGTTCATCCACCTTCAAGTTGCAGATATCCTGAGCTTCCACTATAGCAGTCACCTTCATTGCAAATCTTTTAGGCAAGGATCTGAGAACCTTTCTCACCAGCTTTTCTTCTGACATCTTTTCTCCCAATGCTCCTGAGGTGTTGGCAATTTCCAAGATGTTCATGTGAAACTCATGAATGGTCTCATCTTCCATCATCCTTAGGTTCTTAAATTAGGTAGTCAGCATCTGAAGCCTTGACATTTTTACTTTGGATGTGCCCTCATGGGTAGTTTTGAGAGTGTCCCAAACCTCCTTGGCCAGTTCACATTGATGTACTAGTCTGAATATGTTTCTATCAATTCCATTGAACAAGGCATTTAATGCTTTGGAGTTACCCAAGGCTAACTAATCTTCTTCTTTGCTCCATTCTTCCTCAGGTTTCAGACTGGTCGTCCCATCTTTCTCAGTTATGGTGGGATGGTTCCATCCTTTGTCAGCATCTCTCCAAGCCTTTTTGTCCAGTGATTTTAAGAAGGAAATAATACGAGGTTTCCAGTAGTCATAATTTGATCCATCCAGAATGGGTGGTCTGTTTCCAAATCCTCCTTCTTTGTCCATAGCGCCAAAAAATAATATCCCTAGATCTCACCCAGTAAGACAGGCAGGGTGCCTGCTCTGATGCCAATTGAAATTCTGGCAGCAGATACTTAATGTCACAGTGAATGTTATGACACCGTGTCTGACACTCTTCAAGACAGTAAATCTAAAAGCAGTAAAGAACACAGTCAATTGTTTACCCAGTTCAGTGTGTAACAACACCTACTCTGGGGGCTACCAAGCCAGGGAGGAAATTCACTATAAGAGATATTAATTCAGGAATAAACCAACCAGTTTATCTCCTTCACTTAAGACCTACCCAATGCAACTTCAATCTAAGTTCAACTTAAACCTGAGTTCCTACTCACTCCCCCTCAATCACAGCAGTGATACTAAACAATTGACTAATGAAATTATGAAGACACTCTTCAGAACATACACTTGATTTTGCTTCACAGCTTTTAATCAAGTAACAAAAACACTCGTGCTTCAAAGCTTTGAGTGATACACAACCCTAACTTGACTTTGCTTCAAAGCTTCAATCAAGTAACACAAACACTCGTGCTTCAAAGCTTTGAGTGATACACAACCCTTACAATCAAATCCTTCTCCAAGTCACTTATCACAATGATAATTGCTTGGATTATAGTAGTTACAACTATACAGTCCCTTATTGATCTTCTGTCAAAAGTGTCTTTCACCAACAGTCTTCATGAGGAATATATAGGCAGCTATTCTTCAGTTAGGGCTTCCACGAAAATAGCTAGGAATAATTAGGGTTAACCTCAAGACTTGGTCATAGGACTTTAACAACCAGATTAGGGTTAAGCAAAGTTAACCTAAGTCCACGGGAGAATCTGAATTGGACTGAATAAACCAGATTCCTTAAAATTCTCAGAAATAATAAATCTGCACAAATGTTAGTTCAGTACAGGATGTCTTAACATTGGTTATGACAACAAGAATCCTGTTTACTGATTTTGGTAGAATGCAATAAATATGATCATTGCATAATGATCAGCTAAACACTCATATTGGGAAGCTCCTGTATGACATTCTTTTTCTGCAGAATGTACCTTGTATCCCAGAATGTTATGACATCAATCATGACATTCACACAACTGGTTTTACCAAAAAACATGCCAACAACCAAACACTTACAGTTGCCATACACCTTTCACAGCCAGACTTTGCTTCAGCTGTACCAACAACATGGCAGAGTATGAAGCTTGTATCTTTGGTCTCAAGGCCGCTATTGACTTGGGAATCAAATCCTTGGTTGTGTTTGGGGACTCAGCTTTGGTCATCAGTCAGATCAAAGGAGAGTGGGATACTAAACTTTCAAACCTCATCCCTTACAAAGAACATGTCTTGACATTGTTACCACATTTCGAGCAGATTACCTTCGAGCACTTCCCGCGAGAAGAAAATCAGCTAGCAGATTCTCTAGCTACAATGTCATCCATGTTTAAACTTAACTGGGACAATGAGGCTCCCCAAATTACTATTGAATAGATGGACGAACCTGCACATTGTCACGAGATTAATACCGAAGAAGTAGTGGACCGACCTTGGTTTCATGACGTCAAAAGGTATCTCGAGACTCAAGAATACCCTGAAGGAGCTTCCGTCAACGACAAAAAGTTCTTAAGGAGGTTCTCAGCTAAGTTCTTCCTAAGCAATGGTATCCTATACAAGCGCAATCATGCTTGCATTCTGCTCTATTGTGTGGACAAGGTTGAAGTTGAACAGATCATGGCTGAACTGCATAATGGTACCTTTGGCACTCACTCTAGCGGAGATACGATGGCTAAAAAGATTCTGCGGGCAGGCTATTACTGGTCTACCATGGAAGTTGACTGCAATCAACATTCCAGGACTTGTCACAAATGTCAAATCTGTGCGGACAAGGTACATATACCTCCAGTTCCTCTCAATTTCTTAACAGCTCCTTGGCCATTCGCTATGTGGGGAATCGACATGATTGGAGAGATCAAGCCTACAACATCCAATGGACACCGTTTCATTCTAGTGGCCATTGACTACTTTACCAAATGGGTCGAAGTAGCTTCCTTTGCATCCGTCACAAAGAATGTGGTTGCCCGCTTCATCAACTAGAACCTCATTTGCCGATACGGCATCCCCGAAAGGATCATCACCGACAATGGTACAAACCTTAACAATACTATGATCACCGCCTTGTGCGAACAATTCCAGATTCAACATCACAATTCATCTCCCTATCGGCCAAAGATGAATGGTGCTGTCAAAGCTGCGAACAAAAATATCAAGAAGATCATACAAAAGATGACAGTCACCTACAAAGACTAGCATGAGATGTTACCGTTTGCTCTGCACGGGTACCATACCACGGCACATACATCAACTGGGGCAACACCCTATTCTTTGGTATACAACATGGAAGCTGTTTTACCTATCGAGGTTAAGATTCTCTCCTTGAGAATCATGAAGGATGCTGGTTTAAGTGAAGACGATTGGATTCAGACCCGGCTTGATCAACTTAACTTGATTGATGAAAAGCGACTTACTGCTGTTTGCCACGGTCAGACGTATCAAAAACGGATGATCAAAGCATTCAACAAGAAAGTCAGACGCCAGATATATCAAGTCGGGGATGTTGTAATCAAGCGGATCATCTTGCCGCAAAGTGATCCCAGGGGCAAATGGACTCCTACTTACGAAGGACCATTTGTGATCAAGAACAACTTTTCTGGTGGGGCAATGATATTAACCACCATGGACGGTGATGACCTGCTGCACCCTGCGAATGCCGACATAGTCAAAAGATACTATGCATAAACGACCCAGCAAGTTGAAAACCCAAAAGGGCGACTTGGGCAAAAATGGGCATCCCGGTGAATCGAAAACCCGAAAGGGTGGTTCAGGCAAAAATTAGGGATAAAAAAAATTTGTACACCTGGCAAGTTGAAAACCCAAAAGGGTGACTTGGGCAAAAAAGGGTTTCTTAGTGGATCGAAAACCTGAAAGGGCGGTCTAGGAAAATTTTAGGGAATTAAAGCGTATGACTATGTCTCGTCGGATCACTTTAAGGACAATCTCTTCACGGACGAGCTCCAGGCTTCCGATCAACCCAATCATCTTCAGACGAAGAAACGAATGGACAAGATATCGGAGTTATGAAGGCTGTAGCAGAATGGGAACCCCATGGAATTTTTACACATAGCCATCTTTCTCTGTATAAATTTTTCTCATTTTTTATGACAACGTTCTCTTAGTAGGATGTTTGTCTCCTTTGTACAAAATACTTACACAAAGTTAATACAAAGATACTTCAAAGTGCAGAAAACTATTTGCCTCTTCTTCTTTTTACACTTGTGTTTTATTTGAAAACGTCCAATGATTTATTAAATGAGCATATGCATTTGAATATAATCACTGTTTAAAAATAAACGAAATGTGAAAGAATAATTACTGACAGGTTAAAAGTATAGGGAAACGTCTTTAGGCTATTCCAAGAGAAATCCCCTGCAGTACATCATCTAGATTCCTAGCGGAGCTAAAACCTTGAAACACATATCTCCAGCGGAATTAAATTTCAAAATCCCCGCCAGAGTCAAAACTTCAAACTCCCAATCCCTGGAGGAGTTATATTTCAAACCCTTAATCCACCATCAGAGTTAAACCTCCAAACTCCCAGTCCTCAGCGGAGCAAAACTTTGAACTACAGACCCTCAGTGGAGATGAAACCTTCTTCCCTAGTCGAGTCAAACTACCAATCCACAACAGAAACCATCCAGTTTCTCCAGATTCTCCAGCAAGTTGTCTTAAAGTTTGAGAATCAACCAGATAACAGTTAACTTTTGTCTTATCCCCAAACTAGGATAATTCCCCAGTAGATTGGCATACAACCCAAACTCCTGATCTCCCCAGTAGTATAAGCTACTCCCCCAGAGTTTTCACTTACTCTCCAGCAGGAAGCCTTCCTCCCCACAGAGTTTTAACTCCCCAACAGAATGAAGATTCTCATTCTTGATTCCCCAGTGAATTTGCCAGAGTCTTCATTACTCCCTAGCATGAATTTGTCAGAATTTTTAATCCCCTGTAGATCGAATATTTTCATTCTTGACTCCTCAGCTTGAAGTCCCCAAGGAATCAAATTCCCCTAGAAGAATGAAGATTCTCCTTCTTAGTTCCCCGCAGAAGCCATCAGAGTTTTCCTTATTCTCCAGTTGATCAAGTTTTTTCTTTTGTCTGATCCCCGGTAGAGATCGCCAGAGTTTTCCCTATTCCCCAGCCGAGTAAGGATTCCCATGGTGTAATCCCCAACCATAGTCGTCAAAAATCTCTGGATTCCCCAAGCAGGTTTCTCAAGAAGACTTGAAGGATCCCTATATCCCCAGGAAAGTCATGAAGGATTCTCACATCCCCACAGAAGTTGTCAAAGTTTTTGATAATCCCCGCGAGTTGCCAAGGATTTTCTATCCCCAACAGTAGTCAGCAAGGATTCTCATCCTCAGCAATCAAAGATTTTGAATCTCCAGTAGCGGTCAAGGATTTATTTTCCCCGACAACAGTCGAAGATTTTATTATCCCCAACTATTGAGGATTTATTTTCCTCATCAATACAGCAAATCCGTTTACATGCGCATACATTACATTCATATATCATAAACATTGATAAAACATATTTTATTGCATCATACATTTCATGCAACATAACTTTGTGTTTCAGCTAACATTTTACCCTTTTCAGGATAAGATTAACAAGCTACCAATATACAATCAGAGACAGCTTAGAGATGCTCCAGACACGGATTTTATTCTATTGCTTATTCCAGATTTCCTTCTAGAGATAGTTCAGATACGCTCCAGACACGGATGCCATCCTGATACTTATTCCAGATTTCCTTTCAGAGACAGCTTAGAGATGCTCCAGACACGGATGCTATTCTATTGCTTATTCAGATTCAAACTTCTAGAGACAGCTTAGAGATGCTCCAGACACGGATGCTATTCTATTGCTTATTCCAGATTTCCTTCTAGAGATAGTTTAGATACACTCCATACACGGATTCCATCCTGATACTTATTCCAGATTTCCTTTCAGAGACATCTTAGAGATGCTCCAGACACGGATGTTATTCTATTGCTTATTCAGATTCAAACTTCTAGAGACAGCTTAGAGATGCTCCAGACATGGATGCTATTCTATTTCTTATTCCATATTTCCTTCTAGAGATAGTTCATATACGCTCCATACACAGATGCCATCCTGATACTTATTCCAGATTTCCTTTCAGAGACGGCTTAGAGATGCTCCAGACACGGATGCTATTCTATTGTTTATTCATATTCAAACTTCTAGAGACAACTTAGAGATGCTCCAGACACGGATGCTATTCTATTGCTTATTCAAATACAAAGTTCATATATATCTTAGAGATTCTCCAGACGTGGATGCTATTCTATTGCTCATTCAGATTTAATCTCCAGATACAACTCAGATACGTTCCAGATACGGATACCATTCTAATGTTCATTCTCCTGATTTTCAACAAACATTCTTGTATGGCATATTTAAGCCCATCTCCAAAAATATTCTATCATCTCCAAATGGCATCTTTAAGCCCATTTCCTCAACTACATTTTGACAAGTGCAAATTTACGGGCACTCTAGTGTCCAATCATCTTTTACCTTCGAGTCACGAACGACAAACTCACCAATCTAACTCTTCAGGTTAAAGAAGATTAAACAGGGGCAGCTGTTGTACCCCAAAATTTTCCCTCTCATTTTATCAAGATTTCCCTTCACAAGACTCTTTGGACTCCAGACAGGATTAGGGTTTGCTCTGCTCAAGACATCTCCTTGCATTGATGACCTGAAATTAGGGTTTGAGTTTGCACAAATATTTTTGGACTTCCAATGCCTCATGTGACTTTCATACTTCATGTTGGACCTATAAGATTGCCCATACCAAGTTTCAAGCCTTGAATCAAATTTTTGCCCAGTCAATTGGACAATTGACCTAAAAATCAACTGTATTGGAGAAAAAGTCAACTTTGGCCAATTTACAGTCAAACCTCATAATTTTTTATCCACAACAACATTATAGACTCATATGAACCATTTGATCAAGTTTAGACCATAACTCCTCAAGAAATTTGATCATATCATCAAAAGGGCAAAATGGTCATTTTTAGGGTTTTGACTGCAGAAGGGCAATTTCTGATTTTTCACCTAGCCAATGGCAAATTGGGTTCAATAATGGATTCAAGGACTCAATGGCATCATCTTGACCTAATCACAAGGTTCAAAAGATCTCAAATGCATTGGATTGATAGATGAATTTTCCAATCAACTGATCAAAAATCAATTGTACACTGAAAAGTCAAACTTTGACTTTTTGGTCAAAATCAAGTGCCAAGGGTCATTTTTCATTAAGATGTGTCAAAACATGAAACTTGTTCACCAAGAAACCTAATTTTTAAAATTAGGGTTTAAAATGGAAAATTTTCATAACTAAGAAATTTTCTAAGTTATGAAAATTGCTTATTTTTTCCCAACTTTGCCCAACTTTTACACCATGATCCAATTGGATTCAAGGAAAACTTCAAACATGAAAGTTGTATTCCTCCACAAAATCTACAACTTTTCTTCACAAAGCTTTCCCAAAATATACATGGATCTCAAGTTATGATTTTGTGAACAAGGGTCCATGAAACTTTTAACTTAGTGAAATTTTGCCCTAGTTTAGGCAGGATTTTGACCTATCTTCATGGAAATTTTTCACATAGTTCCAAGTGGAATCTCAAAATTAATTTCAAAGATGGATTGTATAACATGTTACAAGCTTTCCAAAATGTCCAAGAACTCTCTAAGATCATTTGTGGTTAGGGAGAATCGAAAGTTTGAAAATGGAAAATTATCACTTTTGGCCAAAGGCATTTTGCACCATGTTACAACTTGCAAATCTGTCCAAAGCATGCTTGTACTTGGTTTACAGGTTCTAATCCTTTCTACACTCATAAATTAAATGCAAATACATTGGTTAGAGGCTTTGTTCTGAGCTTTAGAACATTACACATTGAATTAATCCATTTTTGGCAAAAAGATAACAATGCTACTTTGATAAAGTTCACTTTTAGCAACTTTGTTTATCTTGAGCCAAGGACCCAAGATCTTGCAGCAAACAAAGTCCATGAATATCAGGCAAAGTTCACCAACTATGTGCAGGCCTTAAGCTAGCTTGTACAGGCCTTAGCTTTGTCAACTCACCTTTTACTTCAAAAACAAGTCAACGTGCAAAAGGTCCATAACTCTTCAATATGATAAGAGCAAGCTTTGTGCACATTTCAAACAACCTCAACACATTGTAGCAAGCAGAAAACACGAGCTCATAGCATCTCAAACACCCAAATACACAAAACACTCCATTTCTGCCCAAAACAGGGCAAGCCCTGCAGAACTCAAGCCATCTTCACATTGCCTCGTGCGTTTTGCTTGAAACCACTTCCAACACACTCCATACAACATACCTAAACTGTCCAAGCACCTGTCCAGCCACTGTAACTCCATTTTCACACTTCACCATTTTTACTTTGAAGCTTTGCAGGTTGAGTTCTACTTTTATATATTTTTCATTTCTTTTATATTTTCTGACTTTTATTATTTTTTCTAAATATTTAAAATCACAAAAAATATTCTCTTAATTTTTCACATTTTATTTTATTATTTTTATTATTTTTTGGACATAGAAATAGTTTATTAATAATAATATAACTTATTTTCTTAAATAAAATTTGTAAATAATACAAAAATATCTTTTATTTTTATTTTTATTATTTATACACTTAAATAATATTTTCTCACACATTTCTATTTTTTTAACATTTTTTATATTTATTTTTATTTATTTTCTTTGTACATAAATGAATAAATAAATAATATAATACATTTTCTTTTAAAACCAAAAATTAGGGTTTTCACCCCTTTTCAAAAATAATCATTTTTTTTATTTTCTTATTTTGAGTTAAATAAACTTATTTTTACATACATAAAAATAAATACAAAAAAAAATTTGCATATTTATATTTAATTGCATATTTAAATATTTGCCTATTTATTTATTTGTACAAATAAATTCAATATGGTTGTAATAGTTTTAGGGTTTTATTTTGAGCAATATCCCCTTATTCAAACTTGTATCCCCCTCCCCATAATAATGTTGTAATAGTCTTAGATTTACTTTACGCATTTTATCGCTTTAATATGCCATGATAGTAAACTAGGGTTTGTATGCAAAGAACCAAAATCAAACAATTACCAAGACCTAAAACCAAGACAATGCATGAAAAATGACAACACAATGCACACAAGCACCCCTAGGGTTTCATCCACTTGTTGCCTTAAAAATGGTCATGGTATGCATGCTAGGTATTTTGGCAAAACAAAATCAAACAAAAAGATCATAGTCCCTCAATGACGCTATCTTGGTTGCCTATACAAAAATGATCTAGACCCTCAAAAACTTGCTAAGATACTTGGCAACATTGTTATCATGGTCATACGATGACCCGCGCCTATCCCGTTTAACATCCAAAGACAAGGTTGTTTACCAAATACAATGGTAAAACAACAATGTCAAAGGGTTAAAAATGTGTAGGAAAGATCTTTGAGTAGGGTAGACAACTCCTAGTTACTTGATCAAACTTGAAAACCATCCTTGCTATTTTCAAACTATCACACAATTTCAAAACATTTTCCAAACAAACTTTCAAACATTGAAAAAAATTTCAAAAGACAAACACCTTTGTATACATTCAAACAAGAATCATTATAAAGGTTGTCTAAACAAAGGCCTCTTTTCAAAATACTTTTAAAACCACACACAAAAGCACCATTTCAAACAATTGAAAAGCAAAAGCAAGTGATCTAAAACAAGTAACTAAGAGCCCATGGAAAACCATGGATGAAAAGGGTGCTAGCACTTTCCCTTTTCATAATCTAGCCCCCGAACCTAAAAACAATCTCAAAGGGCTTTCCTGTGCTTTTTTACCTTTCCTTTTGGATAAAATAAAAGTCGGTGGCGACTCTTGCTAAACCGAAACATTTGCAAACACAAACGCAGAACCTCAAGTCAGTTCTCCCACCGCATCACATACACCATTCAATCTAAATAAGTTATTCTGATTTAGAAATTGCCCAAGATCTCTTCAATAGCGTGTGCTGTAACACCCCGTTTTTGATTAAATGTTAATTCGGTTATTTGAAATAAAAATATTCATAATGATAAAATACTATTTTTTAGTAATATTATTTTGGTGTGTATTTGGCTTCGTTTGATTTATCGGTATAATTTAGTTTTTATGGAATAAATATGAATTAAATGTGATATGGTTTTAATAGAATTATATGATATAATTTGAATTAAATAATTGTTGGGGCCAAATTATAATTTTAGAAAGATAGAGAGAGGAAAGTTAGTAGTAGAAGGATAGTTTTATAAAATAGAAAAGGGGAGTTAGTAAGAGTAGTTGGTAAGAAGAGAAAGAAGAAAGAAAAGAAGAGAGAAAGAGGAGAAGATAAGAAAGGAAGCTAGGTTTGGATTTGCAACATCTTCATCATCTTGTTTCAAGAAAACCCACACCAAGGTAAGGGGTTTGATTCTCCATCTCATATTGTTAGGTTTTGATAGATATATTTTGGATTTGGGGGTAAAATTGATAGTTGATTTATAGGGTTTTGATGGTTGATTGTTGGAATGGTTTAGAAAAGTTGGATTATGAGTATGGTTTGTGAGTGTATTAGGTGCTAGCTTGTAGAAATTAAGAGTATTGAATGGGAAAGAAAACCATGGTGGTAGAATGAGAAAAACTCAAAAGAATGAAGTTTTCACGCAGGTCCATCCACACGGGCCGTGTTGCTGCACACGGGTGCCCGTGTTGATGCTCTGACTTTGGCAATTTTTGCACGTTCAGGTGGCTTTTCCACACGGGTCGTGTTGATGCACACGGGTGCCCGTGTTGATGCTTCTGTAGCCTCCAAAATTCTGATTTTTCGCACTTCCTTTGGAACCCGATTGTGTTCCGATTTCGGTAGATTCGTCGACGGAGCAAGTTGCTCCGAATTCAAAGAAAATTGACGTGCTAGCATAATCCGACGTGTAGATTAACGTAGTGAAGTTTGTTTTGCGAAATTTCGACTTTTTAAGAATCGACCCGATTTTAGTACGAATGAAATAAGTTGAGTTTAATCCCGAATTTAACCGTTCGAGTTACATTCCGGTGACTCGATCGCGATGAGAAACATTGAGAGTAATGCCGGTTCATTGATAATGACTTTATGTTGAAATATACTTTCCGATTTGGAATTGTTGATAGTTGATGGTTTATGTTTTGGTTGAGTAAGTAACTTGTTTGTATACATTTTACTTGACGTTGAGATTGTTAAATTATATGTATGCATGCATGTACAATAGTTGATGTTCCATTGGTTGGATTTGATGGTATGTGTATGTTAAGATTATTGTGAATCTTAATTGCATGAATTGGTTATATTGTACATTGCATGGCATGGTTGGTCTTGAAACAGAGACGGTGAAACTGTGGGTTCACATGATTTTATAGACGGTGACCCTATTGTGGGAAAAGACATAGTGACCTTGATCCGGAAGGGAAATATAGGTGGTGGAACATTGGGTCCACAATATCTAGACGGTGACCCTTTTGTGGGAAAAGACGTAGTGACCTTGATCCGGAAGGGAAATATAGGTGGTGGAACATTGGGTCCACAATATCTAGACGGTGACCCTATTGTGGGAAAAGACGTAGTGACCTTGATCCGAAAGGGAAATATAGGTGGTGGAACATTGGGTCCACAATATCTAGACGGTGACCCTATTGTGGGAAAAGACGTAGTGACCTTGATCCGGAAGGGAAATATAGGTGGTGGAACCTTGGGTCCACGAGTCGGTACCGCATTCGCATACGTTGAGTCGTGTTGTGAGTCACATGTATATTTGTGCATGTTATGTATGTGTGTTGATGTGTTTGATTATGTGCCAATATTGTTGTTGTTTGAATTATGGTTATGTGCCAAGGATGTGAGTATTCGGATAATCGGCTTACATGATTAATGTGTTGGAAATGGATTCCTTGAGTAAGGATACTACAGGTGATAAAATGAACATGATCATTATGTATTGCTTTATTTATTGCCATTTCATTTACTTAAAATTACATGTTATATGATTATTGGAATTCTTACCCTTTTGTTGGCCAATGCTTTTGATGGCATTGTGCAGGTACCGAGAACGGTAGCGCGAGGCGCTAGCTAACGGATGCATTGGATTGCAATATGTTTTATTTTGATTAGAGTCGAGTCGATGCTCTGGTAGTAATACATGGGGGGGGGGGGAATTTATTTAGTGTCGAACTCGATTATTTTGTATTTGGATTATGATGTATATAATTCTTATTCGTGTATATGATGTTTTGTATATGTGAGACTTAATAACATATGCTTATGTGAATTATGATGGCTTGATGCCTTGAATTATGTTTTGATTCCTCCATAAATGGAGATGATGTGAAATTATGAAACTCCGTTGCGTTTGCACGAGAGAATGAAGTAAATATTTATGGTATGTTTGTTTTGTGTTGGAATGCTTATACTTTCAAACATACCCTGTCCGTTTTTCCTTAAAAACTTTGGAATGTGATGTGTGTTGTGGCATCCCTTCCGTGCAATTTTAATTCTCTGATTTTAATCTTTATCTTTAATTGGGGTATTTAGATGGGGTGTTACAATAGTGGTATCAGAGCAGGTCGGTCTATCGACCAGGTTGTTTATGTGTTTAATCCCTTTTGGTACGCGACATATGTGTGAAACACTGTCGGTACTTGATTGTTTCCTTTTCGTTGTCTGCAGAGGTACGTGTGAAATAAGTGGGGGAGAAGTTTCTTCTGTGAAGTTTTGTGCAAGAGGTTGGTTCAGTATACCGCCGATTGTAAGATGTAAGTATTTCCGAGCAGTTGATGCTTCAAGCATGGTTATGTTTAAGTAGCTTGAGGGGTAAGATTGAAGATGCTGTTGTGGTTTGGTAACGATGGTTAATGCCACCTCATGATTGTCGACTGTCTATTGACAAATTGAGGGACTGATCATCCTTAATCTCTTGTTGATAGTAGTCGGGAATTGTGTTGTTTGGGATAGACTTGTCTTGCCAACTTAATAGTGTGTGAAGCAGATGAGTTGGCACAAGGCAGTGCATGGTTACTTGAGTTGTGGGCGAATTTGGATTTTGGTGAGAAATAAGATTTTTGGCAAGCGAGCTTCTTGTTGTGATTCTTCTGAAACCTTTTGTGGAAATGTGAGTGAATTACCGCTGTAGTGCGAGGTGAAGTTTTGATGGATTTAGTTTCTGGAACTAGTTGGGATTCGAAGTATCCTTAAGGGATGTTTGTTTCTGAATTAGAGTTGAAGAGTCAACTTGAATATTGGTTTTAGTAGAGTTTGTTTGTTTGAGTGGTTCGCCGTGGAGTGCGCCGATTATGTTGTTCGAGAAGAGCAAAGGTTACCCAAGTTGGTGTGTCGTTTGTAGTCAAGGAACGAAGCGGATGTTGAGGACGAGTGTCTGCTTCGGAGGATTGATATTTAAGTAAAGCAGTTATTTGAAGTTTATGTGTTTAGTGAGATCGTTTTGAAATCTGGCTGCCTATGGGTTAGTGTGAGGGTTGAAGATGTTCAGGCAATGCTTTTCAAGATAGTGTATGGTCCGGGCGAGTATAAGCTGATGTCATTAGTGTGACTAATGCGTCAGGTAAGATTTTGGAATGTTCCAACAGTACTCTCATGAGTAGCTGAAGAGTTGTTTCGTGTTCATGGATACTATTTGGTTTACATCAAGTTAAGGGATTGTGGAAAGCATCCGAGTGTTGCGTTATCAGTAGTGGAGTTAGATTGGTGCATGTTGAGTCCTCTAAAGAAGGAGTTTTGGAACTGTTGGACGTGAGTGTCTTAAGTAAGCAACTTAGACGGCAATATTTTGGACAGTTCCGCGAAGATTTATTTTGTGTCTTGTCGAAGACTTTAAGGGGCTAATTCATAGTTTAGAAGTTCTTTTGTTTTGGATGGTTAACTTTGTGAGTTTGATGGAAGATATTTTTTATGAGTTGGTATTGATCGTGAGTATTTTGACCCGAAATGGTTGAGTCACTAATTGGACTTCGCAATGGGAAGCGAATTTGTTTTAGCCGGTGAAAAGTTTAGCAAATGCCTTGATTTTGGTTTTGTTTTGTACTGAAGAACCTGGTGCGACGTGTTATGATATTTTGTTTTGGACGTAAGATGTATTTCGACATAGAGTTGGAAAAGTGTATTACTACCTTGGAACGATTTGATTTTTCTTATGGAAAATTATCGAATGCGGGAGTTAGAGTTTGATGCAGTTATGCTCATTGGAACCTTATAAGTACAGATGTTAACGGCAAGGAGATTGGAATTGTTGAAGACAATTCAAGTTGAGTATGATCTATAAAGAGACTTCGTCTGTTGTTGAGTTTATTAAGTTGATATTGAGGATAACCCAAGAATATCTTATTTGAGATTTATTATTTTGAAAGAATGTTGCATGTTTGTTTTGAGACGCTTGTTGAGATTAAACTCAGAAGGTTATTAAGGATTCATTCACTACTACCATATGGATTTCGCCGGATACTAATGGTCGCGGTGGATTATTATATCACGACTAAAATAAGTCTTGACGGTAAGGAATTTGGTGATGGTTTGGTAACCACAGGTACTTAAAGATGAATGATGTTTTATAGAGGAAGATGTTCTATTTGTGACTGAAGTCGGTCGCGACGGTGTTCATGTTGGATTCCATAGAAATTGATGTTATGGTTCTAAGTCCAACCTATGTTGTAATTTCAGGAGTATGAGACGAAATTGATGAGTAGAGTTCTTGAGAGAGTGTTTGGTTAGGATTACCACTTTAGAAGATTGAAAGATATGAGAGATGTTTCGAATAAGAAACCAGTGTATTAATCGTTGCGACGATGCGAGGATGGTGATTACTTAATTAAACTTTGGGAATTGAATTGTTATAAGGGAAGACTTCGTGGAAGTCAAGTGTATACATCGAAGTTTCACAAGTGAAATATTTAGACAGTATTTGAAGAGGTCAAACTATGTCGTGTATTTCAGAGGATCAACGGACGTTGATCAATCGAGAATGAAAGAGTGATTCTTCGAGTTGATGAAGCTGATGTTGCGAGGTGTCTTGATGGGTGTACGCTTTGAACATATCCATTTTGGGTGATTGGGAAGTTGAGGATTAACCAAGTTGTTTTACGGTTGGCATCTTATGCATAAAAGTGACACAGCATGGTTTAGATATCGAGCATTGAGTTTTAGCGAGTATGCGGGATTGTTGGATTTGGGCTAGTGAGTTATAGTCGCAAGTCGTCAGTATACGTCCTAGGATGAGTGGTGTGTCGCAGTTCAGTTATGTTTGGGTAACTTGTTATTGTTCAAGGGTGGTACGTTGGTAATCTACAAGGACGATGTGACCTTGTGATTTTTCTGGAATGAGAGCGATAACTGCAAGTGTAATTCTTGAGTTCGTACTTATGCGTGAATGATGGCATCTTTTCGTGTTTGCGTAGCACGCGTGGTTTTATCCTTTCTGATTGTTTCAGTTTTGGTTTGTATAACCATTTTGTTGTTTTTGTTTTAGCGATGGTGTTGGTGTTGTGTCGTAGGACTTTATGTTCCTACCTTTGGTGACTCGTTTCCGAGGCGTCGGTTCGAGTGTATGACTAATTCTATGGTTGAGACGTTAGGATGGTATCGATCTTGTTTGTTTAGTTCTCGAGCGAACCGGTGTGTCTGCGACTTGTTTAGTTGTTGGGTGTTAGTTGATTGTCGAGTGCATTGTATGGGCTTCGCATCTCGGCATGGTTGTTCTTGTCTAAACGTTAACGCAAGGATTGAGTGGACGAATGCGTAGGCATGTCCCGATTTGTTCGTTTTGGTCAAAATTTTCGAGGCCGAAAATCTTTTAAGTGGGGGAGAGTTGTAACACCCTGTTTTTGATTAAATGTTAATTCGATTATTTGAAATTAAAATATTCATAATGATAAAATACTATTTTTTAGTAATATTATTTTGGTGTGTATTTGGCTTCGTTTGATTTATCGGTATAATTTAGTTTTTATGGAATAAATATGAATTAAATGTGATATGGTTTTAATAGAATTATATGATATAATTTGAATTAAATAATTGTTGGGGCCAAATTATAATTTTAGAAAGATAGAGGGAGAAAAGTTAGTAGTAGAAGGATAGTTTTATAAAATAGAAAAGGGGAGTTAGTAAGAGTAGTTGGTAAGAAGATAAAGAAGAAAGAAAAGAAGAGAGAAAGAGGAGAAGAGAAGAAAGGAAGCTAGGTTTGGAGTTGCAACATCTTCATCATCTTGTTTCAAGAAAACCCACACCAAGGTAAGGGGTTTGATTCTCCATCTCATATTGTTAGGTTTTGATAGATATATTTTGGATTTGGGGGTAAAATTGATAGTTAATTTATAGGGTTTTGATGGTTGATTGTTGGAATGGTTTAGAAAAGTTGGATTAGGAGTATGGTTTGTGAGTGTATTAGGTGCTATCTTGTAGAAATTAAGAGTATTGAATGGGAAAGAAAACCATGGTGGTAGAATGAGAAAAACTCAAAAGAATGAAGTTTTCACGCAGGTCCATCCACACGGGCCGTGTTGCTGCACACGGGTGCCCGTGTTGATGCTCTGACTTTGGCAATTTTTGCACGTTCTGGTGGCTTTTCCACACGGGTCGTGTTGATGCACACGGGTGCCCGTGTTGATGCTTCTGTAGCCTCCAAAATTCTGATTTTTCGCACTTCCTTTGGAACCCGATTGTGTTCCGATTTCGGTAGATTCGTCGACGGAGCAAGTTGCTCCGAATTCAAAGAAAATTGACATGCTAGCATAATCCGACGTGTAGATTAACGTAGTGAAGTTTGTTTTGCGAAATTTCGACTTTTTAAGAATCGACCCGATTTTAGTACGAATGAAATAAGTTGAGTTTAATCCCGAATTTAACCGTTCGAGTTACATTCCGGTGACTCGATCGCGATGAGAAACATTGAGAGTAATGCCGGTTCATTGATAATGACTTTATGTTGAAATATACTTTCCGATTTGGAATTGTTGATAGTTGATGGTTTATGTCTTGGTTGAGTAAGTAACTTGTTTGTATACATTTTACTTGACGTTGAGATTGTTAAATTATATGTATGCATGCATGTACAATAGTTGATGTTCCATTGGTTGGATTTGATGGTATGTGTATGTTAAGATTATTGTGAATCTTAATTGCATGAATTGGTTATATTGTACATTGCATGGCATGGTTGGTCTTGAAACAGAGACGGTGAAACTGTGGGTTCACATGATTTTATAGACGGCGACCCTATTGTGGGAAAAGACATAGTGACCTTGATCCGGAAGGGAAATATAGGTGGTGGAACATTGGGTCCACAATATCTAGACGGTGACCCTTTTGTGGGAAAAGACGTAGTGACCTTGATCCGGAAGGGAAATATAGGTGGTGGAACATTGGGTCCACAATATCTAGACGGTGACCCTTTTGTGGGAAAAGACGTAGTGACCTTGATCCGGAAGGGAAATATAGGTGGTGGAACATTGGGTCCACAATATCTAGACGGTGACCCTATTGTGGGAAAAGACGTAGTGACCTTGATCCGAAAGGGAAATATAGGTGGTGGAACATTGGGTCCACAATATCTAGACGGTGACCCTATTGTGGGAAAAGACGTAGTGACCTTGATCCGGAAGGGAAATATAGGTGGTGGAACCTTGGGTCCACGAGTCGGTACCGCATTCGCATACGTTGAGTCGTGTTGTGAGTCACATGTATATTTGTGCATGTTATGTATGTGTGTTGATGTGTTTGATTATGTGCCAATATTGTTGTTGTTTGAATTATGGTTATGTGCCAAGGATGTGAGTATTCGGATAATCGGCTTACATGATTAATGTGTTGGAAATGGATTCCTTGAGTAAGGATACTACAGGTGATAAAATGAACATGATCATTATGTATTGCTTTATTTATTGCCATTTCATTTACTTAAAATTACATGTTATATGATTATTGGAATTCTTACCCTTTTGTTGGCCAATGCTTTTGATGGCATTGTGCAGGTACCGAGAACGGTAGCGCGAGGCGCTAGCTAACAGATGCATTGGATTGCAATATGTTTTATTTTGATTAGATTCGAGTCGATGTTCTGGTAGTAATACATGGGGGGGGGGGAATTTATTTAGTGTCGAACTCGATTATTTTGTATTTGGATTATGATGTATATAATTCTTATTCGTGTATATGATGTTTTGTATATGTGAGACTTAATAACATATGCTTATGTGAATTATGATGGCTTGATGCCTTGAATTATGTTTTGATTCCTCCATAAATGGAGATGATGTGAAATTATGAAACTCCGTTGCGTTTGCACGAGAGAATGAAGTAAATATTTATGGTATGTTTGTTTTGTGTTGGAATGCTTATAATTTCAAACATACCCTGTCTGTTTTTCCTTAAAAACTTTGGAATGTGATGTGTGTTGTGGCATCCCTTCCGTGCAATTTTAATTCTCTGATTTTAATCTTTACCTTTAATTGGGGTATTTAGAAGGGGTGTTACAATAGTGGTATCAGAGCAGGTCGGTCTATCGACCAGGTTGTTTATGTGTTTAATCCCTTTTGGTACGCGACATGTGTGTGAAACACTGTCGGTACTTGATTGTTTCCTTTTCGTTGTCTGCAGAGGTACGTGTGAAATAAGTGGGGGAGAAGTTTCTTCTGTGAAGTTTTGTGCAAGAGGTTGGTTCAGTATACCGCCGATTGTAAGATGTAAGTATTTCCGAGCAGTTGATGCTTCAAGCATGGTTATGTTTAAGTAGCTTGAGGGGTAAGATTGAAGATGTTGTTGTGGTTTGGTAACGATGGTTAATGCCACCTCATGATTGTTGACTGTCTATTGACAAATTGAGGGACTGATCATCCTTAATCTCTTGTTGATAGTAGTCGGGAATTGTGTTGTTTGGGATAGACTTGTCTTGCCAACTTAATAGTGTGTGAAGCAGATGAGTTGGCACAAGGCAGTGCATGGTTACTTGAGTTGTGGGCGAATTTGGATTTTGGTGAGAAATAAGATTTTTGGCAAGCGAGCTTCTTGTTGTGATTCTTCTGAAACCTTTTGTGGAAATGTGAGTGAATTACCGCTGTAGTGCGAGGTGAAGTTTTGATGGATTTAGTTTCTGGAACTAGTTGGGATTCGAAGTATCCTTAAGGGATGTTTGTTTCTGAATTAGAGTTGAAGAGTCAACTTGAATATTGGTTTTAGTAGAGTTTGTTTGTTTGAGTGGTTCGCCGTGGAGTGCGCCGATTATGTTGTTCGAGAAGAGCAAAGGTTACCCAAGTTGGTGTGTCGTTTGTAGTCAAGGAACGAAGCGGATGTTGAGGACGAGTGTCTGCTTCGGAGGATTGATATTTAAGTAAAGCAGTTATTTGGAGTTTATGTGTTTAGTGAGATCGTTTTGAAATCTGGCTGCCTATGGGTTAGTGTGAGGGTTGAAGATGTTCAGGCAATGCTTTTCAAGATAGTGTATGGTCCGGGCGAGTATAAGCTGATGTCATTAGTGTGACTAATGCGTCAGGTAAGATTTTGGAATGTTCCAACAGTACTCTCATGAGTAGCTGAAGAGTTGTTTCGTGTTCATGGATACTATTTGGTTTACATCAAGTTAAGGGATTGTGGCAAGCATCCGAGTGTTGCGTTATCAGTAGTGGAGTTAGATTGGTGCATGTTGAGTCCTCTAAAGAAGGAGTTTTGGAACTGTTGGACGTGAGTGTCTTAAGTAAGCAACTTAGACGGCAATATTTTGGACAGTTCCGCGAAGATTTATTTTGTGTCTTGTCGAAGACTTTAAGGGGCTAATTCATAGTTTAGAAGTTCTTTTGTTTTGGATGGTTAACTTTGTGAGTTTGATGGAAGATATTTTTTATGAGTTGGTATTGATCGTGAGTATTTTGACCCGAAATGGTTGAGTCACTAATTGGACTTTGCAATGGGAAGCGAATTTGTTTTAGCCGGTGAAAAGTTTAGCGAATGCCTTGATTTTGGTTTTGTTTTGTACTGAAGAACCTGGTGCGACGTGTTGTGATATTTTGTTTTGGACGTAAGATGTATTTTGACATAGAGTTGGAAAAGTGTATTACTACCTTGGAACGATTTGATTTTTCTTATGGAAAATTATCGAATGCGGGAGTTAGAGTTTGATGCAGTTATGCTCATTGGAACCTTATAAGTACAGATGTTAACGACAAGGAGATTGGAATTGTTGAAGACAATTCAAGTTGAGTATGATCTATAAAGAGACTTCGTCTGTTGTTGAGTTTATTAAGTTGATATTGAGGATAACCCAAGAATATCTTATTTGAGATTTATTATTTTGAAAGAATGTTGCATGTTTGTTTTGAGACGCTTGTTGAGATTAAACTCAGAAGGTTATTAAGGATTCATTCACTACTACCATATGGATTTCGCCGGATACTAATGGTCGCGGTGGATTATTAGATCACGACTAAAATAAGTCTTGACGGTAAGGAATTTGGTGATGGTTTGGTAACCACGGGTACTTAAAGATGAATGATGTTTTATAGAGGAAGATGTTCTATTTGTGACTGAAGTCGGTCGCGACGGTGTTCATGTTGGATTCCATAGAAATTGATGTTATGGTTCTAAGTCCAAACTATGTTGTAATTTCAGGAGTATGAGACGAAATTGATGAGTAGAGTTCTTGAGAGAGTGTTTGGTTAGGATTACCACTTTAGAAGATTGAAAGATATGAGAGATGTTTCGAATAAGAAACCAGTGTATTAATCGTTGCGACAGTGCGAGGATGGTGATTACTTAATTAAACTTTGGGAATTGAATTGTTATAAGGGAAGACTTCGTGGAAGTCAAGTGTATACATCGAAGTTTCACAAGTGAAATATTTAGACAGTATTTGAAGAGGTCAAACTATGTCGTGTATTTCAGAGGATCAACGGACGTTGATCAATCGAGAATGAAAGAGTGATTCTTCGAGTTGATGAAGCTGATGTTGCGAGGTGTCTTGATGGGTGTACGCTTTGAACATATCCATTTTGGGTGATTGGGAAGTTGAGGATTAACCAAGTTGTTTTACGGTTGGCATCTTATGCATAAAAGTGACACAGCATGGTTTAGATATCGAGCATTGAGTTTTAGCGAGTATGCGGGATTGTTGGATTTGGGCTAGTGAGTTATAGTCGCAAGTCGTCAGTATACGTCCTAGGATGAGTGGTGTGTCGCAGTTCAGTTATGTTTGGGTAACTTGTTATTGTTCAAGGGTGGTACGTTGGTAATCTACAAGGACGATGTGACCTTGTGATTTTTCTGGAATGAGAGCGATAACTGCAAGTGTAATTCTTGAGTTCGTACTTATGCGTGAATGATGGCATCTTTTCGTGTTTGCGTAGCACGCGTGGTTTTATCCTTTCTGATTGTTTCAGTTTTGGTTTGTATAACCATTTTGTTGTTTTTGTTTTAGCGATGGTGTTGGTGTTGTGTCGTAGGACTTTATGTTCCTACCTTTGGTGACTCGTTTCCGAGGCGTCGGTTCGAGTGTATGACTAATTCTATGGTTGAGACGTTAGGATGGTATCGATCTTGTTTGTTTAGTTCTCGAGCGAACCGGTGTGTCTGCGACTTGTTTAGTTGTTGGGTGTTAGTTGATTGTCGAGTGCATTGTATGGGCTTCGCATCTCGGCATGGTTGTTCTTGTCTAAACGTTAACGCAAGGATTGAGTGGACGAATGCGTAGGCATGTCCCGATTTGTTCGTTTTGGTCAAAATTTTCGAGGCCGAAAATCTTTTAAGTGGGGGAGAGTTGTAACACCCTGTTTTTGATTAAATGTTAATTCGATTATTTGAAATTAAAATATTCATAATGATAAAATACTATTTTTTAGTAATATTATTTTGGTGTGTATTTGGCTTCGTTTGATTTATCGGTATAATTTAGTTTTTATGGAATAAATATGAATTAAATGTGATATGGTTTTAATAGAATTATATGATATAATTTGAATTAAATAATTGTTGGGGCCAAATTATAATTTTAGAAAGATAGAGGGAGAAAAGTTAGTAGTAGAAGGATAGTTTTATAAAATAGAAAAGGGGAGTTAGTAAGAATAGTTGGTAAGAAGATAAAGAAGAAAGAAAAGAAGAGAGAAAGAGGAGAAGAGAAGAAAGGAAGCTAGGTTTGGAGTTGCAACATCTTCATCATCTTGTTTCAAGAAAACCCACACCAAGGTAAGGGGTTTGATTCTCCATCTCATATTGTTAGGTTTTGATAGATATATTTTGGATTTGGGGGTAAAATTGATAGTTGATTTATAGGGTTTTGATGGTTGATTGTTGGAATGGTTTAGAAAAGTTGGATTAGGAGTATGGTTTGTGAGTGTATTAGGTGCTAGCTTGTAGAAATTAAGAGTATTGAATGGGAAAGAAAACCATGGTGGTAGAATGAGAAAAACTCAAAAGAATGAAGTTTTCACGCAGGTCCATCCACACGGGCCGTGTTGCTGCACACGGGTGCCCGTGTTGATGCTCTGACTTTGGCAATTTTTGCACGTTCTGGTGGCTTTTCCACACGGGTCGTGTTGATGCACACGGGTACCCGTGTTGATGCTTCTGTAGCCTCCAAAATTCTGATTTTTCGCACTTCCTTTGGAACCCGATTGTGTTCCGATTTCGGTAGATTCGTCGACGGAGCAAGTTGCTCTGAATTCAAAGAAAATTGACATGCTAGCATAATCCGACGTGTAGATTAACGTAGTGAAGTTTGTTTTGCGAAATTTCGACTTTTTAAGAATCGACCCGATTTTAGTACGAATGAAATAAGTTGAGTTTAATCCCGAATTTAACCGTTCGAGTTACATTCCGGTGACTCGATCGCGATGAGAAACATTGAGAGTAATGCCGGTTCATTGATAATGACTTTATGTTGAAATATACTTTCCGATTTGGAATTGTTGATAGTTGATGGTTTATGTTTTGGTTGAGTAAGTAACTTGTTTGTATACATTTTACTTGACGTTGAGATTGTTAAATTATATGTATGCATGCATGTACAATAGTTGATGTTCCATGGTTGGATTTGATGGTATGTGTATGTTAAGATTATTGTGAATCTTAATTGCATGAATTGGTTATATTGTACATTGCATGGCATGGTTGGTCTTGAAACAGAGACGGTGAAACTGTGGGTTCACATGATTTTATAGACGGTGACCCTATTGTGGGAAAAGACATAGTGACCTTGATCCGGAAGGGAAATATAGGTGGTGGAACATTGGGTCCACAATATCTAGACGGTGACCCTTTTGTGGGAAAAGACGTAGTGACCTTGATCCGGAAGGGAAATATAGGTGGTGGAACATTGGGTCCACAATATCTAGACGGTGACCCTATTGTGGGAAAAGACGTAGTGACCTTGATCCGAAAGGGAAATATAGGTGGTGGAACATTGGGTCCACAATATCTAGACGGTGACCCTATTGTGGGAAAAGACGTAGTGACCTTGATCCGGAAGGGAAATATAGGTGGTGGAACCTTGGGTCCACGAGTCGGTACCGCATTCGCATACGTTGAGTCGTGTTGTGAGTCACATGTATATTTGTGCATGTTATGTATGTGTGTTGATGTGTTTGATTATGTGCCAATATTGTTGTTGTTTGAATTATGGTTATGTGCCAAGGATGTGAGTATTCGGATAATCGGCTTACATGATTAATGTGTTGGAAATGGATTCCTTGAGTAAGGATACTACAGGTGATAAAATGAACATGATCATTATGTATTGCTTTATTTATTGCCATTTCATTTACTTAAAATTACATGTTATATGATTATTGGAATTCTTACCCTTTTGTTGGCCAATGCTTTTGATGGCATTGTGCAGGTACCGAGAACGGTAGCGCGAGGCGCTAGCTAACGGATGCATTGGATTGCAATATGTTTTATTTTGATTAGATTCGAGTCGATGCTCTGGTAGTAATACATGGGGGGGGGATTTATTTAGTGTCGAACTCGATTATTTTGTATTTGGATTATGATGTATATAATCCTTATTCGTGTATATGATGTTTTGTATATGTGAGACTTAATAACATATGCTTATGTGAATTATGATGGCTTGATGCCTTGAATTATGTTTTGATTCCTCCATAAATGGAGATGATGTGAAATTATGAAACTCCGTTGCGTTTGCACGAGAGAATGAAGTAAATATTTATGGTATGTTTGTTTTGTGTTGGAATGCTTATACTTTCAAACATACCCTGTCCGTTTTTCCTTAAAAACTTTGGAATGTGATGTGTGTTGTGGCATCCCTTCCGTGCAATTTTATTTCTCTGATTTTAATCTTTACCTTTAATTGGGGTATTTAGAAGGGGTGTTACATGTGCCCCCCTTTCAGTATTTAAAATGGACTAAAAATTATACATAGGCCCTTTCTGATTTAGAAAGGCCCATGAATTTCTGAGATAAATCCCTCTTTAAACTTTAAACTCCCATGAATAAAATAAAAAATAATATTTTTTAGAAAGGGAAATAAAAAGGTTAGGGACTAGTGGAGAAATTTTGGGGTATGACAGTTGCCCCTATTTAATTACCTTTCGATTAAATGGTGTGAGAATACGCAGGTCTCGCACATTCTGATCGGAAGTTTATTAAATATTGGAAGACCCCAAAATTTGTCCAAGAGATCATAAGGATACGCTCTACAACGTTTCCATGAGTGTGAAGAAGTGGCATAGAAGATAATGTATCATCTTACATGTGTTTGAACCAAAGTTGATTTGACTTATATATGACGATGCAGATAACTTGTCAATATCTAAAAGAGATTGTAAAATTTTGCATATTTACCGTAACCTAGGATGTTAATGATGCATGTTCAAAAAGATGACTTACTAATGCTTGGGGACTAATATAGTAAGTTTTGGATTGATTTCATTTTTTTTATTCATCGCAACCTAGGAGATGGATAAAATGAAGTCTAATAACATATTTCTACATGGAGACCGAGGTAATGGATTATGCAGGTTTATTCATATAATTATCGCAACCTAGGGGATATATATTTGAAAAGGAGCTTGATAACAACATCGCTGCATGGAGACTGACGTAAAGAGTTATACCATAGAAAAAGATTGATAACAACATTGCTGCATGGAGACTGATGCAATAAGTTAAATTGCAGATTTCGCACATTGCTGCATGGAGCCTAACATAATGAGTTATATCACAGATTTCGCACTTTGCTGCTTAGAGCCTAAAGTAATAAACTATATCGCAGAGGAGGAAACACATTGCTGCATGAAGCCTAAATCAATGAGTTAAATTGGGATTCCGCATATTGCTGCATGGAGGCTGATACAATGAGTTATATTATAAAGGAGGAAACACATTGATGCATGAAGCCTAACGTAGTGAGTTAAACTGCGGATTTCGCACATTGCTGCATGGAGCCTGATACAATGAGCTATATCACAAAGGAGGAAATATATTGTTGCATAGAGCCTAATGCAATGAGTTATATTGCAGATGAGGAAAAACATTATAGCATGGAGCTTGACGCAATGAGTTATATTGCATAATTCACACATTGTTGCATGGAGCCTGACACAATGAGCAAGATCGTAGAGGAGGAAACATATTGTTGCATCAAGCCTGACACAATGAGTTAAATTGCGGATTTCACACATTGCTGCATGGAGTCTGATGCAATGAGCTATATCGTAAAGGAGAAAATACATTGTTGCATGGAGCCTGACGCATTGAGTTATATTGCAGATTTCAGACATTATTATATGAAGCTTGATGCAATGAGCTATATGACAAAGGAGGAAATACATTGCTACATGGGGACTGATGCAATGAGTTATATTGCAGATTTTGCACATTGTTGCATGGAGCCTAATGCAATGAGCTATATTGAAAAGGAGGACATACATTGCTGCATGGAGCCTGACGCAATGAGTTATATTGTAGATTTTGCACATTGCTGCATGGAGCCTGATGCAATGAGCTATATCACATGAAAAAGCTTGGTAACAACATTGCTGCATGGAGACTGGCGCAATGAGTTATATCGTGGATTTCACACATTGCTGCATGGAACTTGATGCAATGAGCTATATCACAGAAATAGCTTGATAACAAAGTTGATGCATAGAGACTGATGTGATGAGTTATATGTCAGAAAAATCTTGATAACAACATTGCTGCATGGAGACCGGCACAATGAGTTATATTACAGAGGGGGAAACACATTGTTGCAGGGAGACTGGCGCAATGAGTTATATTGCAGATTTCGCACATTGCTGCATGTAGCCTGATGCAACGAGTTATATCACAAAAGAGGAAATACATTGATGTACGGAGCCTAACGCAATGAGTTATATTGCATATTTTGCACATTGCTGCATGAAGCCCGATGCGATGAGCTATATCGTAAAGGAGGAAATACATTGCTGCATGGAGCCTGACACAATGAGATATATTGCAGATTACACACATTGCTGCATGGAGCATGATGTGATGAGTTACATCACAAAGGAGGAAATACATTTCTGCATGGAGCCTGACTTGGTGAGTTATATTGTAGAAAAAGTTGTTTTTTATTATCAAATCTTAGATAACTAAATCAGAGATGAGATAGGATTTATACCGGTTGTGTCAGTTCTCAACAAAGTAAAAATCTGATAGAGGGCCCAAAGAAATTGGTTCCGCCCAAATTATATTTTGAGAAGTGCCATGTATGATGTATGTGCATGATGTCTTGGATCAGTATGTAACCCAGAGTGTATATGCACTGAGTGTGTGTGTATTCCCCAAGCATTTTGCAAATGTTTTTGATAATTCTCCTTTGTTAAACCAACGGGTTCTTGAAGTCACCAACTTCCCAACGTTGTTTGTTGCCAATTGTTTTATCTCGATGTTTATTTTAATTTTGATAAAGCATGGTGAACAATTTCAATGCATCATAGGTAATTTGTATTGCAGGTGTAGGCGTGGACACAGGCGTGGTCCTCTTTCGATGTTTTTCTAACCAAAGTAAACTTTGATGCTTTATCAAATTCTCTTTGGTATTTCTGTATGTTAGATGCACCAAATGTTATGGATGACCTTAATATTTTGATATGGTTATGTGTACGTCATGCTTGATGTGAGGTTTTTTTTAACGGGAAATCTAATGCTGAGATTCAATTGAGAATTACCTTCTGCCAAGGTCTTCTAGATAATCATCCTCGGAGATTAACCAGGAGAATCTACTGCCGAGATTCAACATAAAATAGGTAGCTTGATTGACAATGATGATTGTCTTCACATAAAACAAGGTTTTATGCAATGCGTGTAAATTTTATTGATGCATGAAATGTAATGATTGATTGATGCATGTGATGAGTGACTTGGATATGTATCAATTAATGTTGGATTTTGAAATGCGAATGTATAATTGGGTTTTTTTTAGATATGCTCGATCCATGCTGTCGGAATTTGTCAGATGGATGAGATGATAAGTATAGCTTGATTCTGAATCGAGAAGCCCTAAAGCATGATTTATGCAGCCTTACGCTTTATGATTAAAACTCGAATGGTTTTTTTAATGGTGCCCCTGTGATGGGTCATGGATGATTAAAGCATAGAGGTTTTCCCATGCAACAAGGTTTCTTGCCACATGATGGTTGAATGTTATGCTATCATGATTTCCTGATACTCGATTTGAACTCGAAGATTTATGATGTAGGAGAAAGATCCACTACAGATTATGAAAGTAAGTGGAGATCTTGCCCCTATGTGGACTATCTTTCCTTAATTTGTTGGTAGGCTCTTGGAGGATATTCTCTTTGATATGAGCTTGGAAACAATTTGATCATAATATGAATGACCCTACTATTTTGTATTATTCCCCTGATTAAAAGACTTTTGAAAATTTTTGGATTTGATGAACCATTTTGAATCAACTCGTTTTGATTGAGCCTTGCAGTGGTTTTCCCCCACCATTCGAATACTGAAAGAGGTGCCCCTAAATCTCTTGGATCTGGAGGAAGTACCCTCATAAAGAACATAGACCTCACCACAAACTTGACATAGATTGCCCCAAGTATTCGAAACTTGAAAAGTTTGTGCTTGAATTGCTTGAAGGGGAATTTTGACCCTACGTGTAGTAGGATAAACTTGGTACGTGCTTCCCCAACATTTGAATCTTGGAAGGCTGCCCCTGATTATCAAGGCCTTAGGAGGTTAGTTAAAATGAGGAAACTGAGTCACACCCTGTTGTGATATGACTTGATTAAGGAATGCTCCTTCGAAAGGTATACCCCTGATTGAACAATGCTTTGAAATTTTATCCAAGTTGATTGAATCTCAAGAATGGTCACCTTTTATCAATAGTATCTTCATATGATAAACCCCTACGACCAGTAGTATTTGCAACTATTTATAGGGGTCTTCTTAGATGATTTTCCCCTAGTTAGAAGCTTCTTTGAAATGTTGCCTTTGATCATACCCTTTTTTTTAAAATCTCCTTGATGCTAAGTATTTATTTATAGATAAAATTGTACATTTTGAAAGAGTAATCCTAATTTGATTCACATGTAAGTTCTTGAAATTGAAATTGATTATTGAAAAGAAATGGATGATTAAAGATGAATATTCGAAGAAGTGAAGTAGTTAGAAATAATTTTAACAAATATAGGAGTGGGTTTAACATAAATTCTATCGAGTATGCTTTCATAGTGGACCTAACTTCAATTAGTACTTTTGAAGGTTATGGTTTAAGAAACAAAAGATGTAGGACTCAAAATTTATTTAGCCCACCCCATTATCCTTGATGTTCTCCAATCCTAATTTCAATTAATGCAACAAATGCGTTTAATTCCCAAGAGAAATTTTGTAGTCGTGCATATGATGGGAAGCGTAGATAAAGATCCAAGTGACGACAAAAAGCATTGATAAGATCCAAGCATTGATAGGATCCAAGCTTCGATGAGAAGCCTTGATGATTCTTGAGGTGCCAGTCACAAGATTGTTCTCAAATTTATTCATTTTTAATCCCTTATTTTGCATGGACCAATTCCTTTTGAATTTGCGGTCCATCGGGATGCCCTATTTTTTTCCTAACTCAAGTTTTTTTTTTACTTAGCGGGCTTTTATTTTAAACTTCTTTTTGCTTTTCGATTTTGACACTTGTGACTGTCATGCTGACTATTGTAAGCTTCGTCTTCATTGTTTCCTCGATATTGATTAATGTACTGAGGAAGAAGACGTCGTGGACTTTGTCTTTGTTGATTCCTCAATATTGGATGATGAACTCAGGGAAGATGATGTGCTCAAATCTTTTCTTAGATTGTTCTCTCAAGGATGTATCGAGGAAAGAGATATGTTTGAACCTTTGATTAGATCGTTTCGATTCTCTTGGGATTTGAATGCATCATCAAATTAATTCAAATCTACCCTTCCCCTAGTTAAGATTAAGGTTTTTTAAGAAAAAAACTCCAACTCCTAGCTTGAGGGGGTTGACTATGGATTATCTCCTTAAATCTCCTCTATTTGGGAAGTGAAACAATGTCTTACATCGTCAGCTTGGTCTTACCCTTGAAAACATAGTTTAGAAAAATTTAGTTATTTAGTTTTCATCATTCTCCATCGAAGTTTTTTAAAGTTGTGCAATGGAAGATAGAAAACAAGAGTGAAAATGGAAATTCGTTGATTATTTGTGGAAAGTGATATAAGAATGGAAACAAATGTGATAGAAGAATGGAAACAAATGGATCGATTTCAAAAACATGCATGATTATTTTATTAGAATTACTGATCCAAAGATACAAATTTATAGCAAATGAAAATTAACAACTAAGAAATCACAAATTGAAATAATAAAGGCCTAATGATCTAGAGATAAGCCCCCTTGTTGATGCACTGACTTTACGGGATTCTTCTTAGTTTTTGGATTTGTCAAGGCAAGGGGCGACCGTTCACCAATGGGACCCCTTATTCTAAAGTCAACTGCTTATTATCGATCAAATATTAGACCTTGTGTCTGAAACTCCAACAGTGTTCAAGGGTATGTAATGGAGAGTTGGCATGATACTCGCACCTTGCATTTTCATCATACTTAGGCGGGAGTGTCCCATTTGGAGGATTCAACGGCTTCTGCTCTACCAACGATGCCTTGAATAAATGTTGTAGTAGCTGACTGTGTGGTATGGGAAGTGGATTAAATCTCCTTGGAGGTAGTTTTTGTATTCCCTTTTGTTGGGCATTTACCTTATATTGATAAGGTTGTTGTAGTTGATGTTGAGGTAGGGGAACTTTCCATGGTGGTGGCGTCTGTGATGCTGAATAGGCATGTGGCCGGGACGACGAAGGGTTACCTTCACTCCTCAGTAATAATTGTATAATCAAGTTCATTTGAGTCTTTAACTGGTGGACCTCCTCCTTCAACAGTTCTTAGCCTCATTTGAGTTCCTCTATGGCTTCTTGAGACATGCTTTGGGTTCGCTTGTGAGTATCAGGAATCTTGCTAGATGGATCACAGTTGGATAAGGGTGGAAGTTTTCTGTAAGTGGAAGATATATGAGCTTTATGTAGATGGATGAAAATTGAAATTTATGAAAAATGCTTGGGTGTGCAAATTCTTTTTTTACTTTTAGGTATGCAAAAAGTTTCATGGATATGAAATGCGATTTAGACGTAGTATGAGGGTAGATGTAGGGGTGCCCTATAATGGTTTTAATGATAGACATGATGATACCCTACATTGACTTAGAGATTAAGACAGGCAGAAACTCCTTAAAGACAAAGATAATAGTAGACATAGATTCGATGATATCCTACATTGTCCTTGAAATTAAGATAGGAAGGAACCCTTAAGGATTGTGGCCAATGAAAGACGACGAGGAATCCCTACAGGCTAGGAATTATGACATAGACAAAAGCCCTAAAGTTAGTAGTGGAAGAAAAGATAAGCCTTGCAGGTTTACAGATTGATGTGGGATTTGTGAAAGGTATCCTTAAAAGGAAGGCTACTAGTTTTAGCCTACGGATATTCTACCCTCACCATAAGGTGGTTCCCTTAAGGGTATCATGAATAAAACTAGAGGTAAAAGCACAAGGGCCTCCTTAAGTGGAGCCTCTTTGCAAACCGAAACTTTCGTCTCTAGGTCATTAAAGGTCTCATCATGAGATTTTGGTTTAAGGTCGTACAAAGAGTCATAGGTGTCATTTCAAAGTCCTACTTCCCACGAGGATGTCTCTTGATAGGTATTCCTTTTGCAGAATTCCACCGTCTCTAGGAAAAGTCGTCACATAAACTCATAGGGTTGATGTACCCCCTTGGCTAATAGATGAACCTTCTTTCTAAGGGTTTTTGAAAATAACTTTGCAAAATTTAAATCCCACCACAAATGAATAAATATAATGAATAATATTTAAAAAATAGGAAATAAATACATAAAAAATAAATAAGAAATAATAAAAACCCAAAAAATAAGAAAAACCCTAAAACCTAAAGAAAAGTCTTCTAAACCTAGGGTTGAGTCCCTAGTAGAGTCGCCATCTATTGTAACTGGTTTTTAAATATAGAGTCGCCACCCTTAATTTTATCCTAAGGAAGGGAGTATAAAGGATAAACCTAAAAAGTTCAGAGATTCTAGATTGTTGACACAGTTCTAGACGAAGGGAAGGTGTTGGGCACCCTCCATCTATCTTGTTCACAAGGATACTAGGTTTAGAAGCGTAATGTTTAGGAAATAGGGTTTTAATATTTTATTAGGGGAACTCGCCACGATTTTAATCGTATGTCTACGTATCCTCTTAGGAGGAATCAGAGTCCCATTTTATAGTTCACGGGTGTGATATGGTGGGAGAACCGACTTGGGTGTTTTGCGTTTTATCGCAATTGTTGCGGATAGCAAGAGTCGCCACTGACTTTTCTTTTATCCAATAAAGGAAAGGGTGAAAAAAACAGGAAAGACCTTTGAGATATTTTCTTGAGTTCAGGGGGTATGTTATGAAAAGGGAAGGTGTTAGTATCCTTTTCTTCCGTAGTTATCTACGGGATCTTAGTTGCTTGCTAGATCACTTTTAAAAAATGCTTTGTTTGAAAATGTTTATTGTTATGGGTTTTTGAAAGTATTTTGAAAACGCCTTTGTTGCGGAAAACTTTGTAATGATTCTCGTCTCTATAAGAATTTATACAAAGTGTTGGTTTTGAAAATAGTTCTAATAGATGTTTGTTTTTTGAAGATGTTTTGAAAGTATAAGAGCGGAAATGGTTTTAGTTTGTGAACAAGCAACTACGAGCGTCCTACCTACTCAAAAGGTTTATGACCTTTTCCTCCTCCTTTAGATGTTGCTATCTTACCATTGATTGGTAAAAAGCCCCATCATTGGATGTGAAGGGACAGACGTGGGTCAATCGTATAGTCATAGAAGGCAACTTATGAGACGTTTTAGCAATTTACGTAAGGGACTAGATCGTTTACCAGAGGAAACATCGAGGGACTACAATCTTTTTTATCAAGCGTCTTGGCTAAAACACCCATATTCGAGGGACATGACTATTTTCTGAGGTAACAAGCGAGGTTACCCTATATGTGCACGTGTGTGAATAGTGTGTTTGTTTGCATGAATTTTTGTCTTTGCAATTAGGGTTTTCTAACGGTTGATTTTATCTTGTCATACACACTCTAATTACTAATAATTTATATTAAAGCGGTAAATTGTGGAAATTAAAATCCTAAGCTATTATATCATTTGGGGATGGGGTATACAAATTTACAAATGGGGGGTGAAAAGCAATAAAAGTCCTAATTATTACAACCATATTGAATAGCAACGAAAGAAAATATACAAAAAAAAGCCAAAAATAGCACAAACGAGAGAAAAAAAATATTTCGATTCATGCAGTGTGTTCAAAGCATGCACCCTTTGATTCACAGAGAAACAACAAATCTTTTGATTCATGCAATATGTTTGAATAATTCACCCTTCAATTCACACATCGTTTTTCTTCTGTTTGGGCCTTTAAAGCAGTGTTTGTCAAAGCCTAAGGCTTTGTGTCAAACCATACTATAATTTCTCACTCCAACATTGTTTTATGGTCTGTACAGGTTATTTCTTAACATATAATTGACAAAAAAGGGAGACAAATGAAAGGTTAGCTTTGAATGCAATGATTATTACATGTTATCTTCGAAAATGATACACCAATGATGCTTGAAACGACGGGTTTAAAGTCAAGAAGACTTACCTTAAAGCTGAAATTTGTGATTCGAACTTGAGTTGCTGCCTTGAATGTTCTTGGGTTTGAAAGATAAGAACAGGGGTGTTGTGTTTTGTTAGTTCTGGGTTCGAAAGAAAAGAACAGAGGTGTTGTGTTTTTTTTTGTTCTGGATTTAAGAGTTTCCTAAGGTTTCAGCCTTAGGGTTCTCACCTCTCTCTTTTTTCTTCTACTCCTTTTCATATATTTCGAGGTTCAGCTCTTATATGCTAGTTTGGTGCAAATACTGGACTAGTTTAGGAGCACCATAGTAGGACTATTTTTCAGCGGTTTTGGAACTTTGTGGCAATTTGGTGAAGGGTTGTTTCATAACAGTACAACAGACAGTTTTTGACATGGTTTTAGGCTGTTATATGGACAGTACAGGAAGCTTGGGCTTGGTAGCATATTGGACTTTGTTCAGCAAGCATCTTGAATACTTCACCCTTTCGTTTTGATCACATATATCCACTACCTTCGAACAAACTCATCAACAGATGAAACAATATTTGTTTCCAACAAATGTGTGTCCTTCGAATGGAACACACAACCTTCAACCAGACTCAACAACAGACGCAACAATATTTGTTTCCACCAAATGTGTGTCCTTCGAATGGACCACCCAACCTTCGACCATACTCAACAATAGAAGAAATAATATTTGTTTCCACCAAATGTGTGTCCTTCGAATGGACCGCAAAACCTTCGACCATACTCGACAACAGACGAAACAATATTTGTTTCCACCAAATGTGTGTGCTTCGAATGTACCACACAACCTTCGAACATACTCAACAAGAGGAAACAATATTTGTTTCCAACAAATGTGTGTCCTTCGAATGGACCACACAACCTTCGACCATACTCAACAAAAGACGAAATAATATTTGTTTCCACCAAATGTGTGTCCTTCGAATGGACCACATTCATCTGAATGTACCACTTTGAGCCTACATGATGATCTCATTGGCATAGTCAAAACAAAAGAATTTCTGGATTGCTTTCCTACCAGTAACCATCAGTTGATTAAGTGGTATAAAGTTCAAATGTCCAAACCTCAAATTGTAATTCATAATGTAGAAACTATGTGTGCGAAGGGTTTAGAGGTGGAATCGAAGCAAGCATGAAGGAAGCCATTTCCTTATGGATTGAAGCAAGCATGAAGGAATCCATTACCTTGTGGATCGACGTAAGCATGAAGGAAGTCATTGCCTTTTGGATCGAAGCAAGCATGAAGGAAGCCATTGCCCAGTCAAAGCTTGTGAAATCTAAGCAACCTTGCTCTTCTTCAACTTGCCCAAATCTGCCAACCACTCCTTTCGATCAGTCATGTGGTTCGAACAGCCTGAACCAGATTTTGAATTCGACACACCTTTTTTGTCTCCTTTTCCCTTTCGAAAGTTTCCTCTTTGACCTGCCGCTTGAAAGCCCAATATGATCCATGGAAACCATATGGGGCTTTAAAAATCCAATTGTACTTGTGCAAACTTGAGCTTTTGGAAATTTTTTTGAAAAATGCCTTGATAAAAGAGAGGGAAAATTTTTGGGGTACAACAGCTGCCCCTATTTAATCTTCTTAACCTTGAAGAGTTAGATTGGCGAATCTGCCATTCGTGACTTGAAGGTGGAATATGATTGAACATTAGAGTGCCCAGAAATTTGCACTCGATGATGTGGCGATTGATTGTGCCGGGAATAGCCTTAAAGATGCTATTTGAGAGGTGATAGAGAGTCTGTCGGAGACGGGCTTACAGATGCCATCCGGAGTGACTGTTGTTAGAAATTTGGAGAAGTATCAGAAAAAATCTTTGGTCTATTTATACTGAAACAGTAGATGTCTTAAAGGAAGTTTGGTCATGTAGATAGTTGTCCTGTCTTGTTTCAGGTATTAATCTACAACCAATTGTTCACAGATAGTCTTCCTGTCTTGTTTTTGGTATTAATCTGGAACTTGTTCTTTTGTTGGCGGTAGAGATAGTTTCCCTGTCTGGTTTCAGGAACTAGATCTCTAACCTTAAAGAAAGAAATATAGTTTCCCCGTCTTGTTTCGGGAGTTAATCTTCAATCCGCTCATGTAGATAGTTATCATGTATTATTTCTGAATAAGTGAAAAACACAAGAAGGGGGGGTTGAATTGAAACTTTCAAAAAACGCAGTAGACACGATATTTTTATCCTTATTCGTTTGATCTCAAACTACTCCAGTCCACCCGCCAAGGTGATTTCTCCTCTCTCCAACGAGGACTTAATTAACTAATCAAACCTGATTACAATACTACTTTGACAACTGCCAAAATCTTCTTGAGTACAACCACAACCCGATTTATCTCAAGGAAAACTAGCTTAATCAAGATAAAATAATATACTGTGTACTGTTGTTTTTCTTTATAAAAATTGTATCACTACTGTTATATTTTACACAATTTGAGCGTATATGAGAATATGAAAGATTACAGCGTTTGAGAGGTTTATGCAGTATTATTTCAAAATCGTAAATGATTTGTCCTTTAAGCTTGTTTATATAGGCGTGGAAATCTTGTCCAACACAAAGCGTGATAATGGACACTCAATGCTATTTCCATATTGAGAAGATCCTTGTCTGAATGAAGCAGTTGCATATGATGTTGTCGTAATTGAAATGTAATGCTTCAGAACTAGAATCTTGCATGCTGCATTTGCTTCAGAACATTGATGACTCAAAGATGTGAGGATCTGATGGTATATTAAACTTCTATTCAGAATTAGAGTATCCTTTACTTTAGTGCCGATTCTGATCATCATTCTTCAGAACATTCTGATTGTTTCAGCTTGAAAGCTTCTGTAGCTTAACTTCTGATGTTGTTTCAGTCAGAACTTATGCATACAAAATAACACAAATTTAGAGTGCATATTTTTTCTTTGTGTTTGTTATCATCAAAACTATAATTAAGGGTTGTAGACTCAAACTATGTTCTAATAATCTCCCCTTTTTTGATGATGACAAAAACTAGGATTTTCAATGAAAAATATAGAATAAAAAGCTTAAGAGAGTCTCCCCCTGAGTTGATTACTTAGATAGAGATGAGTTACTTCTCTGAAATTCCTTCTTGTCAGAGCTTTTGATGCATCTCCTTCTGTCCTTATCAGAATGTGTTTCTGTTCAAGCTTTTCAGAAAAACATAGAGGTTAAGATATTCATAATGTTTGAGACTTTGTCTCGGTATACTGTTATTGAAAATATCTTACTTTATCCCCCTTTTTATCAAGTATCAAAAAGCAATATAATCAGAGTCAAAAAGATGATTTATATTGAAAACAGAATGCAATGACATTTTTCAGAAACAAGGAGGATAAGATGAAAAATACAAATAAACAGTTAAAGAAAATCTAAGAAGGAGGGGGAAGTCGTGTGAACAACGCTTCCAACAAGCTCTTAATCTGAGTGCTTGATTCTTCTTGCTTTCCCAGAATGTCTTTGATTTCTTGTGTTGTATCATCTTTTTTATCCAATATATCCCTAATCTCTTTGTTTGTGTCTTCTTGCTTATCCAGTCTGGCATGGATTAAGGTATTCTCCTTCTTCAACTCTTCCAGAGTTTGCATGACTAGAGACGAAGCTGGTTTATCTTCAGGGGTTGCATGTCGTTCAGAACACTCTGCAGCCTCTTCTGATTGAACAACTTCTTCTGTTGCAATCACCTTTTCTGGAGCAGTAGTTAAAGTGTGACTATCAAGATCTAGTTCAGTGGCTTCTGAAAGTTGGTGCTCTTTCCAGGGAGCATTATCCAGCAGAAGAATTTCTTTCTTGTCCTAGTGGCTCAAGACTTGATCTTTGAAGGCTTTCAGCTGATCACTGAAGTTCTTCTGAGCCCTTTCATAGCTCAATTCTTTCAGCTTCTGGGTTTCAGAGTTGAACCATTTTCTTAATCTTTCCCCCAGAGAATCAGAAGCAGTAGGATTAGAAATCTCTTGAATAGCTTGCTTCAAAGAAGTAATCCATTCATGTATTTCTGTTTCAAAAATCAACAGATTCTTACCAACATCTGATTTGGTTAAGGTTGGTTGAGGTTTCGGGGTGGAAATTTTGTTTGAGGTGGAAACTAGATGGTCCAGCACTTGTAGATCAATGACAATTCTGAAGGGGTCAGCTGGACGGTTGATAGGTGAGGGAGTGGAAGAGTCAGAAATCAAGATTGGTGAGTGAGGGGTTTTTGGTGGTGTAGATTCATATGGTGAAGGTATTTCTGGAATATCATGAATGGAGAGAGGTAAATGAACCGTAAGAGTTTTGTTATCCCAGAAATTGGGGCAGAGGTATCAGAGTCTGAAAGGGAGTCTTCTGAATGGTTTACAGTAGCGTGTTGAATATTTGGTTCAGGTATTTCAGAAGATGGATTTTCATATTGAGGAATGAGAGAGTTTTCATTTTCTGTATGAGGAGAGTGTGGTTGTGGATTTTCTGGTTAAGGAGAGTGTGGTTGTGGATTTTCTGGTTGAGGAGAGTGTAGTTGTGGATTTTCTGGTTGAGGAGAGCGTGGTTGTGGATTTTCTGGTTGAGGAGAGTGTGGTTGTGAATTTTTTGGTTGTTGAGAGTGTGGTGTTGGATTTTTTGGTTGAGGAGAGTGTGGTTGTGGATTTTCTGGTTGTTGAGATTGAGTATTTGGATTTTTCTGGGAGTGGTGAGGAAAAGTCTTGATCAAATAGTTCAATATCAGAGAGAACTCTAGCAAGTTCTGGTTGATGTTGTTCTGGATTTGGATTGGGGGAGTGAGGTTCATTCAAGAAATTTCCAAGAGTTACAGATGGGTCAAACTCAGTGTCAAAATCCTCAAATGTTTGTGGTGAAGGATTTTCTGTTGGTTGAGGGGGAATAGTTTCAGATGTTGGAATAACTATTGATTCTACAACAGAAACAAAAGATGTGTTACCTTTCTTTTTTGCAACTTTGGGTGATCTCTGAGAGGATCCTTTGCCTGCTGCCTTCCTCTTTCTGGATTTCTTTAACACGACCTCTGGAACTGGCTTGTGCAGATCTTGGATGTTTATTTCTTATATAGTCCCATCAGCCTTGCAAGCTTCAAGGTATCTGACTATAATCTCTGGAGAGGCATCTATCTCAGAGAATAGTGGAAAATCCTTCAGAGGGATTCTCCTAGAAGTGATGACCTCATGAGAAGCAAGTGTTGGTTCCTTCTTAATGTTTTCAATAATCTTCATTTTCTTCAGATTCTTGGTATTCAAAGGTTTCCCAATAGTTGCTTCCAGAGTACTGATTTCTTGAGCCTCTGTCAGATGTTCTATCAACCTGTTTTCCGTTAGAATATTTGAAATCAATCTTCCTAGAGAAATCCAATCCCTCTTAGTTCTTTCTTCTTCTCTTGTCTCTTTCAAACTTGTTCTGAGATGGTTGAAGAGCAAATGTGGAATGTTTATTTTGGTCTTCTTTGCAATGAAGTATATCAGAAACTACTGATCAATGTTGATGTAATCAGGAGAGCTTGTAGGCTTCCCGTGATTGACACATCCCAAAATTATTCTAGCCCAGATTCTGTAATGATCTTTCAAGTCTCTAATCTTGCTGGATGGCTTTCCAGAAGTGAAGATTTCCCTAGCAATGGATTTTAGGTTAGAGTCCTTATCAGCCATATCAATGCATCTAACTCCACCTTCATTGTATCCAATGAGTTTCCTAATCAAATCTTCTGTAATCACTATATTCTTCCCCATAACATATGATGTGACCTAGTTGTTGGATGAAGTAGCATGAATCCAAAACTCTTTAACAAGAATGGGAAAAGTTGGACCCAACAGACGATCAAAGTATCTGTTCCATCCCTGTGCAGTTACATCTTCATACAGATTAAACCCATTTTCTTGTAAGCTTTCAAAATCAACGATCAATTCATAGAGAACTTCAAGGTTGTCAACCGAAGTGAGTAGGGCTCCTCATATTGTTCAGTAGATGAAGAGTCAGGAGCACTGTTGATATTCTTGAGACTTGATGATGATGCCATTGTTCACACGGATTCTTTGAAGAAAATTGATAAACAGGGTTTTTGAAAATGAAACTAGAACAAGAGAGAATATTGAAAATGGTAAAACGTGAATGAATGAAATAGTAAATTGAGTTTATATAATTTCTTTAGAAAACGTAATCAGTAAGAAAGAGAAAATAATAATGATTATATGAATTAATGAAACCTGAAATTAGGGGATTTATAGAGATATTGAACAGTTACCAATGACAAGTGTCTCAATGCATCCAATCAGAGCCTTGGACCCTTCGGAATTTGAACGCGTGTTCAGCCTCAGAAGGTAGCTTGTGAGAGGATGACAGATGTTTGATGGTGTGAACTACACGCCTCTATCCGTGAAATGAAAATTTCAGATCTTCATAGATAGATTCTGATGCAACTGTACTCCTAACTTCCGAAGACAAGTTGATCAGATGTTCACAGAAAACAATGAAATTATAAGGGTTAGAATATGCAAATAAAACATTTTATTCTAGACACAATTTCATGCTGAGATGTTTCAGAATGAAATTGATTCTATCTTCAGAAAGGGGTTTTGTAAACACATCATCCCATTGATGGTCTGTGTCAATAAACTTTAAAGTAAGAATAACTTTCTGAATATAATCCATAATAAAGTGATGTTTTATTTCTATATGCTTAGCCCTAGAATGCAAAATGGGATTTCTCGATAGACATATGGCAGAAGTGTTATCCCGGAAGATAGGAATTTTACTCTCAAATATGTTGAAGTCTTCAAGTTGACTTTTCATCCAGAGCATTTGAGTGCTACATCCCGCAGCTGCAATGTATTCAGCTTCTGCTGTTGACAATGCTATTGTGGACTGTCTCTTGCTGGTCCATGAGATCAGGTTGTCTCCCAGAAATTGGCAGCTTCCAGAAGTGCTTTTACGCTCTACTTTGTCTCCACAAAAGTCAGCATCACATTATCCTACTTAGATGTATTCATTGGATTTTCTATAAAACAAACCCAGATTATTAGTACCTTTAAGATACTTGAAAATTCGCTTAACTGCTGTTAAGTGAGATTCTCTAGGATCTGATTTGAATCAAGCACATAAGCAAACACTGAATAAAATATCAGGCCTTGAAGTCGTCAGATAAAGGAGAGATCCAATCATACCTCTGTAGATTTTCTGTTCTACCTTTTTACTTACATCTTCTTTTTCCAGAATGCACGTGGGATGCATTGGAGTCTTTGAGGGCTTACATTCTGAGAGGTCAAATTTCTTCAGAAGTTCTCTGATATATTTGCTCTGATGAATGAAGTTCCTTCTGGAGTTTGGTTTATCTGAATGCCCAGAAAGAATTTAAGTTCCCCCATTAAGCTCATCTAAAACTCTTCCTGCATGCACTTAGAAAATTCTCTACCCAGAGAAGGTTTAGTGGATCCAAAAATGATATCATCTACGTAAATCTGAAAAACTAAAATATCATTCTTAAATGTCTTACAAAACAAGGTTGTGTCCACTTTCCCTCTGGTGAATTCCTTTTCTAACAGGAAGTTACTTAGTCTTTCATACCAAGCTCTCGGAGCTTGTTTCAGACCATAGAGTGACTTCTTTAGTTTGAAAACATATTCTGGGTGTTTGGAATTTTCAAACCCAGGGGGTTGGTGCACATATACCTCTTCATCTATGTAACCATTTAAGAATGCACTTTTGACATCCATCTGATACAGAGTGATGCTATTATTTACAGCAAAGGAGATTAAGAGTCTGATAGATTCTAACCTGGCAAATGGAGCAAAGGTTTCTGTATAGTCTATCCCATCTTGATGACTATAACCTTGTGCCACCAGTCGTGCGTTGTTTCTGATGACTTCTCCTTGCTCATTCAGTTCGTTTCTGAACACTCACTTTTTTCCAATGACGTTGAATCCTTTTGGTTTGGGAACCAGATCCCATACGTCATTTCTGGTGAACTGATTTAATTCCTTCTACATTGCCAGAATCCAGTCATTGTCCAAAAGAGCTTCATCAATTGTTGTTGGTTCAATAAGTGAGACCAGTCCCATGAGGGATTCTTTAGAGTTTCTGAATGTTGATCTTGTTCTGATTGGATTACCCTTCTTTCCCAGGATCTTATCTTTTGGGCGAGCTATGCTGCTTCTGGATAACCTTTTTTGGAGTTGATCAACAAATGGTACTGGAGCACTTGTAACATTTATTTCTGAAGTTGTTGGAGCGTCTCTGTTGGGAACTTCTGATGAGTTGTCTTCAGTACCTGTGAATTCAACTTCTATATCTGCAAAAGATTCATTCAGCTTTGAATTTTAAGGGTCGAGCTTATCATCAAATCTAACACTGATTGACTCTTCAACAATTTGTGTTTTTGTATTGTATACTTTGTACCCTCTTGAGCATTCAGAGTATCCTAACACAATACACTTCTGTGCTTTAGAGTCAAACTTGTTCAGATGATCTTTAGTATTCAGAATAAAACATGTGCATCTAAAAGGATGGAAATACGAAATGTTGGGCTTTTTGTTCTTCCACAATTCATATGGAGTCTTTTCCAGAATAGGTCTTATAGAGATTTTATTCTGAATGTAACACGCTGTGTTAATTGCTTCTGCCCAGAAGATCTTAGCAATGTTAGTCTCATTGATCATGGTTCTGGCCATTTCTTGCATTGTTATGTTCTTTCGTTCTACAACTCCATTTTGTTAGGGAGTTCTAGGACAAGAGAAGTCAAGCAAGATGCCTTTTTCATTAAAAAATGTTTCAAATTTTTTATTTTCAAATTCTCCACCAAGATCACTTCCGACTTTGACAATTCTAAGATCCTTTTCATTCTAAACTTGGTTACAGAATGCAATGAACACAAAATGTGACTCGTCCTTGTGTCTTAAGAACTTTACCCGTGTCCATCTGCTATAGTCATCTACGATCACTAACCCATACTTCTTGCCACTAACAGACACAATTTTCACTGGTCCAAATAAGTCTATGTGCAGAAGTTCTAATGGCTTAGAGGTGGAAACAACATTTTTAGGTTTAAAAGCATGTTTTTCAAATTTTCCTTTTTGACATGCTTCACACAGAGCATATGAGCTGAACTTCAGATAAGGAAGTCCTCTGACCAGATTGAGTTTGTTAATCTGAGATATTCTTCTCATACTAACATGCCCCAATCTTATGTGCCAGACCCATTGCTCATTGTTAATAGAGATAAGACATTTTACATTCTGTCTTTTTAGTTCAGAAAGTTTTATCTTATAAATGTTGTTTTTCCTCTTTTCATTAAAAAGGATAGTTCCATCTTTCTGACTAACAGCTTTGCACGAATTTTTATTAAAGATTATATCATAAACGTTATCACTTAATTGACTTATGGATAACAGGTTATGCATTAATCCCTCAACTAAAAGCACATTATTGATAGAAGGAAGATTACCATTACCTATTGTTCCAGAGCCAATGATATTTCATCTTTGTTTGCCTCCAAAGCCCACGTAGCCTCCAGGTTTAGGTTCCAGGCTTTGGAACATATGCTTTCTTCCCGTCATGTGTCGAGAGCATCCAGAGTCCAGGTACCATGACTGGTGTTTTAGCCTCGCTGCTAAAGATATCTGCTACATATATAATTTTGTCCTCAGGTACCCATATATTTTTGGGTCCTGGTTTGTTAGTTTTGCCAAAATTCTGTTTGAATTTAGGTTTGGCAGAGTAACCATTACTAGTGTATTTTAGGTCATGTGTGTGCCCATATGTGAAGTGTGATTTTAGTGGTGTGCGTTTTATAACAAGGTCCATGACTTTCTTAGGTGGAGATACCTTACCTTGGTATCCTATTCCTTTTCCGCCATTCCTGCTAACTCCATAGATCATTGAAGCCATCTTTCTTCTATCTATGTTTTTAGCCAGAAAATTCTGAAAGTTATGATCATACTCTTTGTTGATCTTATCAGCATTACTGGGAGTCTCTGAGATTATTTCTTTCTAAGAGTTTTGTAAATCATTTTCTAATTTTAAAATCTTTTCTTTTAACTCAGAATTATCTAATCTAAGACTCTCAGTTCTTTCAGAGTCAAAGACAAGTTCCCTTTTCAGGTTCTTGAATTTGAATCTGATCTGCTGATACCTTTCAAGAATTTCATTCAGACTTTCTGCAAGTTCATCCTTAGTAAAATTAACAGTGAAATCAGGGAATACCTCTTCTGTGTCTAATTCTGAGTCTGAACCAGAAGCTTCGCTGTCTTCTGTCACATTTTCCATGAGAGCTATGTTGGCTCTTTCATCATCTAACTCTGAGTCAGCATCAGAAGTATCGAAATTGTCCCATGATGCCATGAGGCTTTTCTTCTTCTCCTTAAAGAACTTCTTCTTGGGCTTCTCCTTTTGAAGCCTTGGACAGTCACTTTTGTAGTGCCTTTGTTCGTTGCACTCATACCAGATGATGTCTTTGTTATTTGACTTTTTGTGTCCTGAAGAAGCTTCATATCTTCTGTGTCCAGAGAAGGACTCAGACTTTGTATCCGGAGGAGGATTCATTTTGATTTTCTGATCTTCTCGGGTTTCTGAATTTTCTTTGTCTCTGCTTCCACAGTTGATTGACCCTTCTGGAGAGAAGAAACAATTCGTCTTCTTCTGATGAGGATCCATCAAAGGTTTCTTCTATAGCCTGCAAAACCTTAGAATCTGATTTTTTGTTAGATTTTAATGCTAGAGGCTTACCTTACTTTTGAGGCTCATCTTCTTCTAGCTCTATCTCATGACTTCTGAGGGAGCTGACAAGTTCCTCCAGAGATATCTTGTTGAGATCTTTATCTAGTTTGAGTGCAGTGACCATTGGCCTCCATTGCTTGGGTAGACTTCTGATGATATTATTTACGTGATCAGCAGTAGAATATCCTTTGTCAAGAAATTTTAGCCCAACAACAAGAATCTAGAATCTTGAGAACATTGCTTCTATGGATTCACTGTCTTCTATCTTGAATGCTTCATATTTCTGAATGAGTGCAAGGGCCTTGGTTTCTTTGACTTGTATGTTTCCTTCATGCGTCATTCTTAGAGAGTCAAACATGTTTTTGGTTGTCTCTCTGTTTGAGATTTTATCATATTTTGAGTATGAGATGGCACTAAGAAGTTGTTCTGGCTTTATAATGGTTTCTGAAATCACATTTTTGCTGGTAAGACATCCTTTTTCTATCTATCTTCTGACCACTTTCATCCACAGGATGTGTGTACCCATCAATTACCATGTCCCATAGATCAGCATCATGAGCCAGAAAGAAGCTCTCAATTATGTCTTTCTAGTAGTCAAAATTTTCTCCATCAAAGACTGGAGGTTTGCCGCTGATTCTGTCCTTGTCCTCATGATAGTCATTGTTGATGTTTTGGCTTGGTCCCACCATAGTGTTTTTCTAAAGCTTGGATCTTGTACTGAAATGGTTAAGTGTATGAACTCAGAACCAGGCGCTCTGATACCAATTGAAGAAGTGAAAAACACAAGAAGGGGGGTTGAATTGAAACTTAAAAACAAAAGCAGTAGACACGATATTTTTATCCTGGTTCGTTTGATCTCAAACTACTCCAGTCCACCCGCCAAGGTGATTTCACCTCTCTCCAACGAGGACTTAATTCACTAATCAAACCTGATTACAATACTGCTTTGACAACGGCCAAAGTATTCTTGAGTACAACCACAACCCGGTTTATCTCAAGGAAAACTAGCTTAATCAAGATAAAATAATATACTGTGTACTGTTGTTTTTCTTTACAAAAACTGTATCACTACTGTGATATTTTACACAATTTGAGCGTATATGAGAATATGAAAGATTGCAGCGTTTGAGAGGTATTTGCAGTAGTATTTCAAAATCGTAAATGATTTGTCCTTTAAGATTGTTTATATAGGTGAGGAAATCTTTTCCAACATAAAGAGTGATAATGGACCCCCAATGCTATTTCCATATTGAGAAGATTCTTGTCTGAATGAAGTCGTTGTATATGATGCTGTCTTAATTGAAAAGTAACACTTTAGAACTAGAATCTTGCATGATGCATTTGCTTCAGAACATTGATGACTCAGAGATGTGAGGATCTGATGGTATATACAACTTCTGTTCAGAATCAGAGTATCCTTTACTTTAGCGCAGATTCTGATCATCATTCTTCAGAACATTCTGATTGTTTCAGCTTGAAAGCTTATGTAGCTTAACTTCTGATGTTGTTTCAGTCAGAACTTCTGCATACAAAATAACACAAATTTAGAATGCATATTTTTTCTTTGTGTTTGTTATCATCAAAACTCTAATTAAGGGTTGTAGACTCAAACCATGTTCTAACAAATTCAGGTATTAATATACAATCAATCGCTCACAGATAGTTGTCCTGTCTTGTTTTAGGTATTAATTTGGAACTCGTTTTTTGTTGGTCATAGAGATAGTTGCCTTGGCTTGTTTCAAGAATTAATCTCTGGCCTATTTGAAAGAAAGATAGTTTCCCCGACTTGTTTCATAAGTTAATCTTCAATCTGCTCATGTAGATAGTTTTCCTGTCTTGTTTCAGGTATTAATCAACAATCAGTCGTTCACAGGTAGTTGTCCTATCTTGTTTCAGGAATTAATCTGGAACTTGTTGAAAATTGATGATGATATTTGTTTGTTGATATTTCTTGAAAAGGTAAAGAAATCGATGTATGCAATGTAATGATGCATGACACTCATTGTGTAATAATGTTCTCAAAATGAATGATATTGTGCTATTGTATTTTGTTATGCATATGCTATGATGTTAGTAAAGTAATGTATGGATGCAGCATATGAACTGATCAATTGTTCATTGTAGCATCGTTGAATTGAGGGAAAATAAATCCCTGACTTTTGTTGGGGATGAAGAGTATGTGCATCTTCAACCTTGTTTTGAATGTTTCCACTGGGAATTCCTGTTTTGTTGTTTGAGGAGAAATCCACTGGGGGACAATGATTTTTCTTGAGGGAAAAGAGTTCGGGAGTTTTAAATATCCGCTGCTCTACTGGGGAGTTATCTCTTGATTGGATAGAATGAAAGCTAACAACTTGTTGGAGATAAAGAAGTTAACTGTTATCTGATCAAATTTCAGGCTTTGCAGCAACTCACTGGGAATAGTGGCAAACTCAACTTGGGAGGAGAAGTTCCGTCTATTGATTTGTAGTCGTCTAAGAAACAAACTAAAGTTGGGTAATTTACAGTTTGTTGGGAAAATAAACCCTGTTGAAGAGAATATTTTGACGACCTGCTGGGGAGGTGTTTTCTTTAGGGAGAAATCTGCGTGGTTCCCTCTTTTTTTAAGACCAACTCAGTTGGGGATGAAGAATGTGATTCTTCGTTATTTGTTGAAATTGAATTGCTGGGAGATGGACTTCTGTGGCTAGAGAAATAAACTCTACTGGGGAAAGAAAACTCTATAACCTGCTTGGGGATTTGTAGATGGCTTTTTTAGACATTGTTTTGGTTCTTAAAGCCATTAATAACTGTCTTTCTTGGTTTTATGTGTGTATTTGTAAAAGGTGATTATATTCAAATGCATATGTTAAAAATAAACATTAGACATTTTTTGCAAAACAAAACAGGAAAATAAAACAGATAGTTTATGCATATTCTAAGAGGTAATTTTTGTATTAATCTGTAGAAGTCTACCTATAACAGGCATTTTTGTACAAGGAGACAGACAACCTAGTAACAGAATTTCATCGTAAAAATGAAAACTATACAAAGCGGTATACAAAGAGAAAACAACTATGTGAAATGATCCCATTGGATTCCCATTCTGCTATTGCCTTTATATCATTGAGCGTCTGGTCACTTTGTTGCTTGACCGAAACTGACTGAATTGATTAGTACCATTTAAATTTGACACTTGATACTGAAGTATGTCTATGAGGTGATCCAACGGTGAATATGTGAGAAACACAAGAAGGGGGGTTGAATTGTAAAACTTAAATCAAATGCTTAGACAACACTGTATTTTTATCCTGGTTCGTTTGATCTCAAACTACTCCAGTCCACCCGTCAAGGTGATTTCGCCTCTCTCTAACGAGGTCTTAATCCACTATATTCAAAGGATTGCAACAACTACTTTAACAACTGTTAAAGCCTTCTTGAGTATAACCACAAACCGGTTTATCTCAAGGAAATCACTTACAAATAATGAACAATGATGTGTTTAACATTTTCTAATAAAACAATATATCACAACTGTGATAATACACAATTTAAGCTTGGAGTAAAACTGGATTTGCTAAAGCGTTTGAGTAAGCGTGGTTTGAAGGCTTGGCAAATTTTATGAGTGCATGCGTGCGTCTTTTCTCAAGGAGACTTGTTTATATAGCCAAGGTAGAGATACGTTGTCCATAAAGCCATTTTAATGAATAATAACACACTTTCTTTCTTTAGAAGATCTTGTATTGAAGAGAGCCGTTAGCATTTAATCTGTCTTGAATACTTAGTAACGCTTCAGAGTCTTCTTTGATTTAACTTATGATAACGCTTCAGAGTGCTGATGACTTGGTAAAGATATTTGATCAAAGTCAGAGTGTATATGTTATGCGCAGATTCTGGTCATCAAGCTTCAGCGTATGATCTGGTAGCTTCAGCGTGTAGCACATGTTACTGATCTTCTGATGCTTCTGATGCTGATGCTGATTCCATCAGAACTTCTGTATATACAGAACATAAACTTAAGAAGCATATTCTTTGTTATCATCAAAACTCTAATTAAGGGTTGTAGAATCAAACTATGTTTTAACAATCTCCCCCTTTTTGATGATGACAAAAACCAGATTTTTCAATTAAAAATAAAGAATAAAAGGTATAGAATTAAGAAGAGAAAACTCCCCCTGAGTTGATTACTTCCCTTTAATTCCATGAGTCTTTGAGCATCAGAACTTTACTGTATCTTTCCTCAGAGTTTTGTACCTGTTCAAGCTTTTCAGAAGAAAAAAATTTAAATAGATCAGAATGTTTGAGACTTATGTCTCAGTAATCCGTTATTGAAAAATATCATTCTTTCTCCCCTTTTTTGTCAGTTATCAAAAAGACCAAATAATCAGAGCCAAAATGCGTTTATATTGAAAACCAGAAGCAATGATAAGTTCAAAACAATGTAAAAATATTACAGATAGACATGTTAAAAAAAAAGGAAATTCTAAGAGGGAGGAGGAAGACGTGTGAACAAAGCCTCCAACATGCTCTTGATCTGGGTGTTGGTTTCCTGTTGCTGGGTTAACATGCTTGCTATTGCATCAATTTTGTTGTCCTGCTTATCCATTCTTTCCTTCATCAGCATATCAAATCTTTTCAGGTCTTCTAGAGTCTGCCTGTCAAGGGAGGAAGCTTGAGGATCTTCAGAAACAGGATGCTTCTCAGAGCTTTCTGCAATATCCTTTTCTTGACCCAGTGCTTCAGCAGGAATCATCTGCTCTTGAGTATCAGGTTGAACTTTGGATGCTGGACGATGTTCAGACCAGGGAGAAATGTCCAGAGGGAGAACTTCTTCCTTAAGTAGCTTGCTCAGAACTGGACCTTCAATTTCTTTCAGCAGATTTCTGAAGTTCTGTTGAGCTTGTCCGTAGCTCTGTTCTTGAAACTTATAAGTTTCAGAGCATACCCATCTTCTGAACTTTGTCCAAAGGTAGTCTGATGCAGCAGGATCAACCTGTTCAAGACTAGCTTGTTTCAGAGAAGTGATCCACTTCTGTACTTCTATTTCAAATGTCAATAAGCTGGTACCAACATTTGGATGTTTTGGTTTTGGGATAGCTGTTTTGTGGGTTATGGCAGCAAGACGTTCAAAAACTGTTAAGTCAATGACAGTCTTGATGTTATCTTCTGGATTGTTCTTTGGTGAGGGAGTAGGAGAGTCAGGAATTATGATTGGACTTGATGGAGAGTTTGGTGGAGTTAATTCTGGTGAAGAGGGAAGTTGGGGAATATTCACAATGGTACCAAGGGGCATACGAATGGCCAGAGGTTCTGTGATTCCAAGAATGCGAGTGGTATCAGAATCAACAGTTTGGTTTGATTGATCGTTATGAGGTTCTGGTTCTGGTTCTGGTTCAGAAGGTTGAGTCTCAGAAGTTTGAATCTCAGGTTGTGGAGAAGGTGGATTAATTTATGGTTGAGGAGATGAAGGTAGTGGTATTTCTGGTTCTGGAGAGAGGGGAATTTCTGGTTGTGGTGAGAGGGGAATATCTGGTTGTGCTTCTGTGGTGGTTTCAGGGTTTGGATTTTCTGGCATGGGAGCAGAAGTATGTTGGTCTATATCAGATAGAACTTTTGCAAGTTCTTGTTGGGTTGCTTCAGTATTTGGATTTTGAAGTTGGGAGAGAGATCTTCTAAGAGTTAGGGATTCAGAGGGATCAAAATCAATGTCAAAGTCATCAAAAGTTTGTGGTGTGGGGTTTTCAGATTGAGTGGGAATTGGTATAGATGTTGATAAAACAATTGAATCTAAAACAGGTACAGAAGCAGGATTACCTTTCTTTTTAGGAGTCTGCTGGGATGGTCCTTCTGCTACAACTTTCCTTTTCTTGGTTTTCTTCAGCACAACTTCTGGAGCCTTCTGCTGCAGATCCTGAATGTTCAGATTTGGTGTTGTACCATCCGCTTTGCAAGCATCCAGATATCTGACTATTATATCTGGTTTAGAATCAATTTCTGAGAACAGAGGAAAGTTATCCAGAGGGACTCTTCTGCTGGAGATTGCTGCAAAAGGAGTGACGCTTGGTTCCTTCTTGATGTTCTCAATCAACTTCATTTTCTTCAGATTCTTTGCATTCAGCTGTTTGCCAACAGTAGCTTCCAAAGAGCTGATTTCCTGAGCCTCTGTAAGATGATCAATCAGCTTATTCTCTGTTAGAATATCTGATATAAGTCTTCCTAGGGGTATCCAGTCCCTTTTTGTGCGCTCCTCTTCTCTGGTTTCCTTAACACTTTTCCTTAGATGGTTAAACAGCAGATGAGCCAGATTCACCTTAACCTTCTGGGAGATGAAGTAGATCAGAAATTGATGATCAATATTGATGTAGTCAGGAGAGCTGGTAGGCTTCCTGTGGTTTATGCATCCCAGAATGACCTTGGCCCATATTCTGTGATGGTCTTTTAAATCCCTTATCTTGCTGGAGGGAAGCCCCGGAGTGAATATTTCTCTAGCAATTAGGGCAACATCAGCGCATCTTTCAACCATGTCAATACAACGAACACCACCACCACTGTAGCCTATTAAACATGCAATGAGGTCTTCAGTAATAACAATCTTCTTCCCCATAATGTAAGAAGTAACTTGATGGTTGGAAGATGAAGCATAAATCCAAAACTCCTTTACCAGAATTGGGAATGTTTGACCCACCAGTCTGTCAAAGTATCTTTCCCAGCCTTGAGCCTTAACCTCTTCAAAGAGATTAAACCCATTCTCTTGAAGACTATTGAAATCCACGATCAATTCTGACAGAACTTCTAGATTTTTGATTGGTGTGAGAAGCGTTCTGTAGGGTTCTTCGTACTGATCGGAGGAATCTGTTTTCTGAGAACTTGAATTAGGGATGCTTGAAGAAGCCATGTTCACACGAAGGTTTTGTGAAAAAAATGAAAAGTTTTTGAGAAAGTATGCAAACTGAAATCAGTAAGTTTGAGAGAAAATGAGAGTGAAGGTAAAAGAGTGTAAATGGTGAGAAGTGTGTTTAAATAGATTTCTAAACAATTTTGAAAACATAAACCGCAAGAGAGAGAGATTAATTATAATGATTATAAGCATTTAATGATAGCTGATTTTAGGGGATTCAGAAAGATATTGGAACGGTTATCCATGACATGTGTATCAATGCATCCAATCAGCGCTTTTGCCTTTTCAGAAACGTGAACGCGTGTTCAGCCTCAGAAAGTAGCTGATGACTGGATGACACTTGTTTGCTTGAGTGAACTGCACATTTCTATCCTTGAAATGAAGCGCTCAGATCTTCATGGATAGATTCTGATACATTCTGTACTTCTAAAGATCTGAAGAAAGATTGATCAGTAGTTCACGGAAAAATAAACAAAGTTCTGAAGGTTAAGATATGGAATCAAAACAATTTTATTCTGGGCAGAGCTTCACGCTGAGATGTTTCAGAATGAAGTTGAACCTATCTTCAGAAAGAGGTTTTGTAAAGATATCAGCCCATTAATGGTCTGTGTTAATAAATTTTAAATATAAAATCCCTTTCTGAATATAGTCCCTAATAAAATGATGTTTTATTTCTATATGCTTAGCCCTAGAATGCAAAATAGGATTTTTGCTGAGACAAATAGCAGAAGTATTGTCAGAGGATAGGAATGTTACTCTCAAATATCTGGAAGTCCTCAAGTTGACTTTTCATTCAGAGCATTTGTGTACTGCATCCAGTTGCTGCTATGTATTCAGCTTCTGCTGTTGATAGAGCAATTGTGGATTGTCTTTTGCTGGACCATGAGATCAGATTTTCTCCCAGAAACTGGCAGCTTCCAGAAGTGCTTTTACGTTCTACTTTGTCTCCAGTGAAATCAGTATCACAATATCCTATTAAGCTGTAATTACTTGATTTTCTATAAAACAAACCCAGATTAGTAGTACCTTTCAGATACTTGAAAATTCGCTTAACTGTTGTTAAGTGAGATTCTCTAGGATCTAATTGGAATCTAGCACAAATGCAAACACTGAATAAAATGTCAGGCCTTGAATCCGTCAGATAGAGAAGAGAACCAATCATACCTCTGTAGACCTTTTGTTCTACCTTTTTACTTACCTCTTCTCTTTCCAGAATGCACGTGGGATGTATTGGAATCTTTGATGGCTTACATTCTGATAGATCAAATTTCTTCAGAAGTTCTATGACATATTTTCTCTGATGAATGTAAGTTCCTTCTGGGGTTTGATTAATCAGAATGCCCAGAAAGAATTTTAGTTCCCCCATTAGGCTCATCTCAAATTCTGCCTGCATACATTTAGCAAACTTTCTTCCCAGAGAGGGTTTAATAGATCCAAATATGATGTCATCAACATAAATCTGACATACTAGAATGTCATTCTTAACTGTCTTACAGAACAAGGTTGTGTCCACTTTCCCTCTGGTGAATTCCTTTTCTAACAGGAAGTTACTTAGTCTTTCATACCAAGCTCTGGGAGCTTGTTTCAGACCATAGAGTGACTTCTTTAGTTTGAAAACATATTCTGGGTTTTTGGAACTTTCAAAACCATGGGGTTGGTGCACATATACCTCTTCTTCTATATAGCCATTTAAGAATGCACTCTTAACATCCATCTGATACAGAGTGATGCCTTTATTAACAGCAAATGAGATTAAGAGTCTGATAGATTCTAACCTGGCGACTGGAGCAAAGGTTTTTGTATAGTCTATCCCCTCTTGCTGACTATAACCTTGTGCTACCAGTCGTGCTTTGTTTCTGATGACTTCACCTTGTTCATTCAGTTTGTTTTTGAACACCCATTTTGTACCAATGACGTTGAATCCTTTTGGTTTAAGAACTAGATCCCATACGTCATTTCTTGTGAATTGATTTAGATCCTCTTGCATTGCGAGAATCCAGTCATTGTCCAGAAGTGCTTCATCAATTGTTGTTGGTTCAATTAGAGAAACTAGTCTCATGAGGGATTCTTCAGAGTTTCTGAAGCTAGACCTTGTTCTGATTGGATCTTCCTTTCTTCCTAAGATTGTTTCTTCTGGGTGATCCATGCTGCTTCTGGATGGTCTTTTCTGGAGTTGATCAACAGAAGGTGCTGGATTGCTTGCAGTGCCTCTTTCTGATGTTGAGGGAGTGTCTCTGTTGAGAGCTTCTGATGACTTGTCTTCAGTACCTGTAAGTTCAACTTCCATACCTGCAAGGAATTCATTCTGCTTTGACTTTTGAGAGTCAAGCTTATCATCAAAATGAACACTGATTGACTCTTCCACAATTTGTGTTTCTGTATTATATACTTTGTACCCTCTTGAGCGTTCAGAATATCCTAACATAATACACTTTTGTGCTTTAGAGTCAAACTTGTTCAAAAAAAAATTTATATTCAGAATAAAACATGTACATCCAAATGGGTGAAAATAGGAAATGTTGGGCTTTCTGTTCTTCCACAATTCATATGGAGTCTTTTCTAGAACAGGTCTTATGGAGATTCTATTCTGAATGTAACACACTGTGTTTATTGCCTCTGCCCAGAAGATCTTAGCAACGTTAGTCTCGTTGATCATGGTTCTGGCCATTTCTTGCAATGTTCTGTTCTTTCGTTCTACAACTCCATTTTGCTGGGGAGTTCTAGGACAAGAGAAATCATGCAGAATGCCTTTGTAATTAAAGAATGACTCAAAATCTTTGTTTTCAAATTCTCCACCATGATCACTTCTGACTTTGACGATTCTAAGATCCTTTTCATTCTGAACTTGGTTGCAGAAGGTAACAAACACATAGTGTGACTCGTCCTTGTGCCTTAAGAACTTTACCCATGTCCATCTGCTATAGTCATCTACGATTACTAACCCATACTTCTTGCCACTGACTGAGGCAGTTTTAACTGGTCCAAATAAGTCAATGTGCAGAAGTTCTAATGGCTTGGAGGTGGAAACAACGTTTTTGGATTTGAAAGCTGGTTTTGCAAACTTGCCTTTCTGACATGCTTCACACAGAGCATCTGAATTGAACTTTAGGTTAGGAAGTCCTCTGACCAGATTGAGTTTGTTAATCTGAGATATTCTTCTCATACTAACATGTCCCAATCTTCTGTGCCATATCCATTGCTCGTTGTTAACAGACAGAAGACACTTTACATTCTGACTTTTTAGTTCAGAAAGTTTTATTTTATAAATGTTGTTTTTCCTCTTTCCATTAAATAGGATAGTCCCATCTTTCTGACTAACAGCTTTGCATGAATTTTGATTGAAGAATATATCATAACCGTTATCACTTAATTGACTTATGGATAACAGATTATGCATTAATCCATCAACTAGTAAAACATTACTTATAGAGGGAAGATTTCCATTACCTACTGTTCCGGAGCCAATGATCTTTCCTCTCTGATTGCCTCCAAAACCTACATGGCCTCCAGGCTTTGGAACATATGCCTTCTTACTGTCATGTGTCGTGAGCAGCCAGAGTCCAGGTACCATGATTGGTGTTTTTGCTTTGCTGCTAAATATATCTGCCACATGTATTATTTTATCCTTAGGTACCCATATTTTCTTGGGTCCTGATTTGTTAGTTTTACCAAAACTTTGGTTGAATTTTGGTTTGACAGAGTAATCACTACTTGTATATTTTATGTCACGTGTGTGCCCATATATAAAGTGTGAATCAAGTGGAGTACGTTTTATAACTAAATCCATGGCATTTTTGGTGTAGGTACCATACATTGATGTCCTATCCCTTTTCTGCCATTTCTGCTAACTCCATAGATCATTGAAGCCATTTTGCTTTTGTCTATGTTTTTAGCTAGAAACTTCTAAAAGTTTTGATCATACTCCTTGATGATCTCATCAGCATTGCTGGTAGTTTCAGGGACTGTTTCCTTCTGAGAGTTTTTCAATTGGTTTTCTAATTTTGAAATTTTATCTTTTAACTCAGAATTCTCCAATTTGAGACTCTCAGTCTTATCAGAGTTAGAAGCAAGATTCCTTTTCAGGTTTCTGAATTTGACTCTGATCTGCTGATATCTTTCCAGAATTTCATTGAGGCTTTCAGCTAGTTCAGCCTTAGTAAAGTTTATAGCAAAGTCAGGGAATACCTCTTCTGTATTTGATTCAGATTCTGACTCAGAAGCTTTACTGTCTTCTGTTATGTTTGCCATGAGAGCTATGTTTTCTCTTTCATCATCTGATTCTGAGTTAGCTTCAGATGTGTCGGAATCATCCCATGTAGCCATGAGACTTTTCTTCTTTTCCTTGCCAAACTTCTTTTTGGGCTTTTCCTTCTGAAGCTTTGGGTAATCACTTTTGTAGTGCCCTTGCTCGTTACATTCATAGCAGAGGAGGATTCTGACCTTCTGTATCTGGAGAAAGATTCATTCTGATTTTCTGATCTTCTGGGATTCCTGAACTTCCTTTGCCTCTGCTTCCACAATTGGTTCACCCTTCTGGAGAGGAGAGATAGTTCATCTTCTTCTGATGAAGACTCATCAGAGGTTTCTTCCACAGCCTGCAAAACTTTGGAGTCAGATTTTCTGTTAGATTTTAAAGCTAATGGCTTACCTTGTTTTTGAGGTTCATCTACTTCTAGCTCTATCTCGTGACTTCTGAGGGAGCTAACAAGTTCCTCCAGAGAGATTTTGTTGAGATCCTTGGCTAGCTTAAGCGCTGTGACCATTGGCCTCCACTATTTTGGCAAGCTTTTGATGATCTTCTTAACGTGATCAGTAGTGGAATACCCTTTGTCAAGAACTTTTAGACCAGCAACAAGAATTTGAAATCTTGAAAACATGGTTTCTATTGATTCACTCTCTTCCATCTTGAATGCCTCATACTTCTGAATGAGCGCAAGAGCTTTGGTTTCTTTGACTTGAACGTTTCCTTCATGCGTCATTCTCAGAGAGTCAAACATATTCTTTGCAGTGTCTCTATTTGATATCTTTTCATATTCTGAATAAGAGATGGCGCTGAGAAGAATTGTTCTTGCCTTGTGATGATTTCTGAACTCACGCTTTTGCTGATCGGTCATTGTTTTCCTGTCAATCTTCTGACCACTTCCATCCACTGGGTGCGTGTATCCATCAGTCACCATGTCCCACAGATCAGCATCATGGGCCAGAAAGAAACTCTCAATTCTGTCTTTCTAGTAGTCAAAGTTCTCTCCATCAAAGACTGGAGGTTTGCCACTGAATCTGTCTCTTTCTTCATTGTTGTCATTGCTGATGTTTTGATTTGGTCCCGCCATTGTGTTTTTCTGACGCTGGATCTTATACTGACACGGTTAAGTGTTATAAGCTCAGAACCAGGCGCTCTGATGCCAATTGAAGATGTGAAAAACACAAGAAAGAGGGTTGAATTGTAAAACTTAAATCAAATGCTTAGACAACACTGTATTTTTATCCTGGTTCGTTTGATCTCAAACTACTCCAGTCCACCCATCAAGGTGATTTCGCCTCTCTCCAACGAGGTCTTAATTCACTATATTCAAAGGATTACAAAAACTACTTTAACAACTGTTAAAGCCTTCTTGAGTATAACCACAAATCGGTTTATCTCAAGGAAATCACTTACAAATAATGAACAATGATGTGTTTAACATTTTCTAATAAAACAATATATCACAATTGTGATAATACACAATTTAAGCTTGGAGTAAAACTGGATTTGCTAAAGCGTTTGAGTAAGCGTGGTTTAAAGGCTTGGAAAATTTTATGAGTGCATGCGTGCGTCTTTTCTCAAGGAGACTTGTTTATATATCCAAGGTAGATATACGTTGTCCATAAAGCCATTTTAATGAATAATAACGCACTTTCCTTCTTGGAAGATCTTGTCTTGAAGAGAGCCGTTAGCATTTAATCTGTCTTGAATACTTAGTAACGCTTCAGAGTCTTCTTTGCTTTAACTTATGATAACGCTTTAGAGTGCTGATGACTTGGTAAAGATCTTTGATCAGAGTCAGAGTGTATATGTTATGCGCAGATTCTGGTCATCAAGCTTCAGCGTATGATCTGGTAGCTTCAGCGTGTAGCACATGTTACTGATCTTCTGATGCTTCTGATGCTGATGCTGATTCCATCAGAACTTCTGTATATACAAAACATAAAATTAAGAAGCATATTTGTCTTATATAAAAATCTTACAATTTATTTATTCTTTGTATTTTGTTATCATCAAAACTCTAATTAAGGGTTGTAGAATCAAACTATGTTCTAACAAACGGGACAAAGTTGTACGATTTTAATCCCTAACTTTTTCCTGGACCGCCCTTTCGGGTTTTCAGTCCACCGGGATACCCTTTTTTTCCCAAGCCGCCTTCTCAGGTTTTTGACTTGCCGGATGTACTAATGTTTTCATGTATGTACCCCTAACTTTTACCCAAACCCTTTTGGTTTGCCAGGATGCCCTTATTTTTTCCTAGGCTAGTAAACCTAACGGGTCTCAGTTTATGCGTAGTATCTTTTAACTATATCCGTGTTTACAGGATATGGAAGGTCGTCACTGTCCATAGTGGTTAATACCATGGCTCCACCAGAAAATATGTTCTTGATCACAAATGGTCCTTCGTATGTGGGAGTCCATTTTCCCCTGGGATCACTTTGTGACAGGATAATGCATTTGATTACTAGGTCTCCAACTTGATATTCCTGACGTCTGACCTTCTTGTTAAAAGCTTTGATCATACATTTATGGTACATCTGACCATGACAGATAGCTGCGAGCCTTTTCTCATCAATGAGGTTCAATTGGTCAACTTGAGTCTGAACTCATTCGTCTTCATTCAAACCTGCATCCTTCATGATTCTCAAGGAAGGGATCTGGACTTCGATGGGTAGGACAACTTCCATACCATATACTAGAGAGAAAGGAGTTGCCCTTGTTGACATGTGTACTGAGGTACGGTAACCATGAAGAGTGAATGGTAGCATTTCATGCCAGTCTTTGTATATCACTGTCATCCTCTGTATGATCTTCTTGATGTTTTTACTGGCAGCCTCTACAGCGCCATTCATCTCTGGTTGTTAAGGAGAATAATTATGATGTTGAATCTTGAATTGTGCGCAGAGCTCGGTGATCATAGTATTATTGATATTGGTACCATTATTTGTGATGATTCTTTCTAGAGTACCATACCGACAGATAAGGTTATATCTGTTAAACCGGGCCACTATGTTCTTGGTAGCAGAAGCAAATGAGGCTGCCTCGACCCACTTTGTGAAGTAATCAATGGCAACCAGGATGAAGCGGTGCCCATTAGAAGCGGTAGGTCTAATCTCTCTGATCATATCGATGCCCAAATTACGAAAGGCCAGGGAGCAGTCAAGAAGTTCAAGGGAACCGGAGGCACATGTACTCTATTAGCATAGATCTGGCATTTGTGACAAGTTCGGAATGCTGATAACATTCTGCTTCCATAGTGGACCAGTAGTACCCTGCCCTCAAAATCTTCTTAGCCATTCTGTGCCCACTAGAATGGGTGCCAAAGGTACCTTCATGCATATCTTCCATAATCTTCTCTACCTCACTCTTGTCTATACACCGAAGCAAAGTAAAATTGTGGTTGCGCTTGTAGAGGATTCTGTTACTGAGGAAAAACTTGGCAGGGAACCTTCTTAGGAACTTATTATCATTAATAGAAGCTCCCTTAGGATACTGTTGGGCCTCGATGTATCTTTTTACTTCATGGAACCAAGGTTTGTCCACTACTTCTTCATTATCCACTTCATAATAGTATGTTGGTTCGTCTAATCTCTCAATAGTGATCTGAGGAGCTTCATTATCCCATCTGACTTTAAACATGGAAGACATAGTAGCTAGCGCGTCTGCTAATTGATTTTCTTCTCATGGAAAATTCTCAAAGGTAACTTCTTGAAAGTGTGGGATTAATGTCAACACATGCTCTTGGTAAGGGATGAGATTAGGATGCTTCATATCCCATTCTCCTTTGATTTTAATGATTACCAAGGCCGAGTCTCCAAATACATTCAAGAATTTGATTCTCAAGTCGATAGCAGCTTTGAGACCCATAATGCATGCTTCATATTCAGCCATATTGTTAGTAAAGTTGAAACATAGCCTAGCAGTGAAAGGAGTATGACAACCTTCAGAAGATATGATCACATCATGGATGCCATTGCCAATTCCTTTGGAAGCTCCGTCAAAAACCATAGTCCATTAGGAACCTTTTTCAGGTCCTTCATCTGGTCCAAGTTCTTCACAATCAGTCACTAACATGATGTCCTCGTCCAGGAACTCAAAATTCATGGATTGATAGTCGTCCACAGTCTAATGAGCCGAATGATCAGCTAGTACACTTCCTTTTATTGCTTTTTGGGTAGTGTACTGAATGTCATATTCAGTCAGGACCATTTTCCATCTTTCTATTATTCCAGAGAGAGCGGGCTTCTCGAATATGTACTTGATAAGATCCATTTTAGATATCAATAAAGTGGTGTGGGTCAACATATATTTTCTTAGTCGGCGAGCAGCCCATGCCAAAGCGCAACAAGTTTTCTCAAGCAGTGAGTATCTTGTTTCAAAGTTGGTAAACTTTTTGCTAAGGTAGTATATTGCATGCTCTTTTCGACTGAACTCGTCATGATGCCCCATCACACACACCCATTAAGTTTTCTAATACTGTTAAGTACATGATTAGAGGTTTTCCTTCAACCGGTGGCATTAAAATTGGAGGTTTTTGAAGATACTCCTTGATTCTGTCAAAGGCAAACTGACAATCGTCATTCCACTTCACTACTTGATCTTTCTTTAGTAGTTTTAATTAGCTCACAAGTAGCGGTTAGGTGGGAAATAAATCTGGCAATGTAGTTTAGACATCCAAAGAATCCCCAAACCTCCTTCTCAGTGCAAGGAGTTGGAATTTCTTGTATAGCTTTAACCTTTTCAGGGTCTACTTAAATACCTTTGCCGCTAACAATGAAACCTAATAGCTTACCAGATCTTACTCCAAAGGTGCACTTGTTCGGATTCAGTCTTAACTTGTATTTTTATAATCTTTCGAACAATTTCTGCAAGTGATCCAAATGCTCCTCTTCAGTCTGAGACCTGGCTATCATATCACTGATATAGACCTCTATCTCGTGATGGATCATATCATGAAATAAGGCTACCATAGCACGCTGATAGGGTGCCTCGGCATTTTTCAGTCCGAATGGTATAACTTTGTAGTAGAAGGTGCCCCACTGCGTGACGAAAGTTGTTTTATCCATATCTTCAGGCGCCATTTTAATCTTGTTATACCCGGAGAAACCGTCCATGAAGGAGAAGATCTTATGTTGCACGGTGTTGTCAATCAGAACATCAATATGGGGAAGCGGAAAGTCATCCTTGGTGCTCGCCCTATTCAAATCTATGTAATCCACACACATGTGCACATTTCCATCCTTTTTAAGTACCGGTACCACGTTTGCAACCCATTATGGATAAGAAGTAACAGCTAAGAACCTGATGTTAAACTGTCTCATAACTTCAGCCTTGATCTTTTCTGACATTTCAGATTGCATACGATGAACCTTCTGCTTCACTGGAGGACAGTCTTCTTTTATTGGTAGACGATGAACCATAATCTTAGTGTCCAGCCCCGACATGTCTTCGTATGACCAGGAAAAGATCTCAATGTAGTCATGTATAATCTGGATTAACCTCTCTTTGACACTATGCTCCATGTTGGCACCTATCTTGACTTCTTTTTTACCCTCTTTAGTACCCAAGTTTACCGTCTCGACTAGCTCTTCATGATGGTGTATTGCTCTTTCCTCTTGTTATAACAGTCTATCAGGTTCTCCTGGTACTTCACAGTCTTCCTCGCCTTCGTTCTCAGTTTGGTAGATTGTATTTTCAAAGTCATAACTGGAAATAGCAGAACCGTTATCAATGGGATCCAAAGTGGATGTGGATCTGCAATTTAATATGTGGGTGTGTGTAAGAGAGCATAGCTATTTTGATAAAGTGAAAGCAGAAAAGAAAAACAAAGAGCGGAAAATTTGTATGAAAAACATCCAATGATTTATTTATGACATATGAAAGTGAAATGATAACCCTCACAAATAAACCATTGTGCCTCGGGTAAGATACAGGGCTTTAGAGTTTAAATTGTTCAAATATTACATATCCCAAAAAGAAAACAAAAAGACAATTACTCCTGGATGAATGTAATGGGAACGAAGTCTCTAGTTGTCCAATTTTTGAGTCCACCGTTGGTAGTAGGGAAGATCCAATTGTCCATGTCGCAGTCACTGTCAGTATCTTCTATAGTGTTGACTCCATGGTTGTTGATGCATAATGGTGGTCCTCCGGCGTGAGCAAGACGAATGGCTTTTTAAGCTCCTTAAGTGAAACCCAAACCAAACTTGTCAGACTTATAGGGGATGTTAGGTAGTTGGCCCTAAATAGTGCACCCACCTTCTTCAATTACAACCCTGGAATCCTTTAGAGAAGCCATCTTCAGTGGAGGTCTGGTGATTTCTAGAATAGTAGTGGCAGTTTTGGTAACAACAATTGTCTGAGGAACCTCTTCAAAATTATGGCAGGGGGTCTCCATGAACTCGCCGTCCATCTCGACATATCAGAAAGAGTTCAGGTGGCTCACCATATACTCTTCTTCTCCTTGGACTGTAACAATCTTTCCATTAACCGAATATTTTAACATTTGATGCAGGGTGGAAGTGACAACGCCAGCCCCATGAATCTAAGAGCGTCCCAACAAACAAGAGTAAGATGGGTGAATGTCCATCACTTAGAAAGTGGAGCCAAAAGTTTGGGAACCGACTTTAATAGGAATTTCTACCTCCTCGTGTACCATTCTCTTAGAACCATCAAAAGATATCACCACATTATTTCAGGGCTTCAAAGTCAATCCTTCACAGTCTAATCTGTCTAAGGCACCCTTGGGTAAAAAATTTAGAAACGAACTCGTATCAACTAGAACATGAGCCAGGGTAGTGCCCCATGCACTCAATAGATACATGTAGGGCATCATTATGCTTTCTTCCTTTAGACTTTAAATCAGCATCGGATAAACCAAGTTTATTGTCAGCAGTTAGAATAGAAACACAGTTCTCGAATTGGTCGGCAGAAGTCTCTTGTGGCACATGAGCAGATTTGAGAAGTTTCACCAAAGCCTTAGCATGGGCTTCAGAGCACAAAAATAAGGCCAGCATTGAAATTTTCGAAGGGGTCTGCCCCAATTGTTCCACAATATTATAGTCCCTTTTCCGTATGATTTTCAGTATCTCCTCCATTTTTTTTTCGGGGCTTCAGGAATGGTTTCTTTAGGTGCCTCTTCCCGGGCGGGCTCAACCAGTACTTCTTTTCCTATAGTCTCAGCTGACTCAGTAGCAGGAATAACAACAGGAGTGACAGTAGGAGTAGCAATAGGAGTAACAATAGGAACATTTCAGGAATAACCAAGTGAGTGGCAATAGTCCTCGGAGAGATCTCAGAAGAGAAGATCCTTCTACTTATGGTAATTTTATTGGTCCCAACAATGTTGTCGATATTAGTATCAGTATCTTTAACAACTTCATCTTTGATAGCCAATAGGTCTTGCTTGACGCCATGGTAATAGACGTCAGCTCCATAGTTCAAAGGAACAACCTTATCGGAGGAATATGGTATCAGCCCAGGAAAAGGGATAATTAAAGGAGCAACCTTAGGAGTGGATGTAATCCTGACAAGTCTTTTGGGGGAGACCCTGGGAGGATTGTCGTAAATGGTAATAATTGATATATCTTCACACAGACTTCTCGTAGAGGGAGTCTTCTCAAACAAAATTTCTTTGTTGTCCATCAGGTGTTGGACACCTAGCTTAAACAATCAGCAACCGTTGGGTATATATGTACACAGGTGGAAACCTTCACCAGAACCCGGAAATAAACCGGCTCGCAAGAGATTCTTCTTAACAATCAGAAGAGGAGTAGCTAGTTCATCAATAGAAGAAACAAACAGGTCATCACCAACGACATTAACACTCTGACATTGCTTGGGCATTGGTGCAGTTATCACATTAGGGGTCTCGAGAGGGTCAAATTCAATCTCCTTTTCCTTAATAAGATCCTGAACTTTGTTCTTCAGAGCCCAACAATCATTTGTATCATGCCCCAGACTGTTGGAGTGTTAGGAACACCGAGCATTTGGATTATAAAGGGGAGATGTAGTGTTTGGATTTTGAGGAGGCTCCTTCAGAGTGACCAGATTAGACTTCTACAAGTGTGGAAAAACCTGAGATAAGGACATGTTAAGCCGGGTGAACTTTCTCCTAGGCGCATCCTGCATGCGTTGATTGTTTTTTTATTGAGTTGATATAGGATTGGAGATCATTACAGCTCCCATTGTTGGACGGTGTTCAGTTTTTCTTAGATTCTTTTGACCGTATGCAACACTTACTTCTTTCTTCCCAGAGAACGTTTTCTTTATTGTACTTGAAGACGCATCTCTCTGGATCTTACCACTCTTGATACCAGCTTCTACTCTTTCACTTGTCAATATCAGCTCGGTGAACCCAACTAAAGAGCTCCCGATCAGATGTTTGAAGAATGGGTCTGACAAAGTTCCCAAGAACATATCTACCAGCTCTCTATCAGACAGAGGAGGCTAGACTCTCCCTACAAGATCTCTCCAATTCTGGGCATAATCTTTGAAGTCCTCAGTGGAACCCATAGACATGCTTTGAAGTTGTGTACGGGTTGGACCGAGGTCAGCGTTGTATTGGTACCGTCTGTAAAAAGAAGCAGCCAGATCCTCCCAGTTGTGGATGTTGGTTCCCTCCAGCTGATAGAACCATTCTAATTGAGTCCCCGATAAACTTTCTTGGAAGAAATGTACCGACAAATTCCTATCAGTAATGTGAGGCTGGATCTTCCTGACATAAGACCTTAGATGCAGCTTAGGACATGAAACCCCATCATATTTAGAAAATGTGGGCACCTTGAACTTCGGTGGAATGACTACTCCAGAAACCAAACCTAATTCTTCAAAATCCAGACCAGATACTCTCTGAATTTCCATGGCATTGAGACGATCCTCCAGCTGTTTATATTTGTCATCAGCAGGAAGATATTGTTCTTCAGCGTAGTCAGCCTCTTCTTCGTCAGACCCTAGACTGTGGTTCCCTTCTTTTGTCTTCTCTTCCTGATTTTTTCCCTCATTTGACGGAGTTGAAAATTCTAGAGCTCGCTTTGCTGGTTCTCTGAATATCCTTCCCATATTCAGGACACCCACTGTTTTCTTTGTCTTTTTCTTCTTGTCTTTGATCATGAGAGCCTTCAGGTCCTCTTGTCTTTTATCCAGAGCCAGGAACATCTGTTGGAACTGAGCATTTTTTGCTTCAAGATCCTTCACTATTTTTTCGATATCCATCTTACTGAAATAAACAGTAGAAAGATAAGGAAACCTGTTGTGGAAAACTTGTTTATCTTATGATGCATAAACATGCGTATGCAAATGATTTCAAGGACTTAGAAGATTTAAATTTGTTTATACAAAAGGGAAGAAACATTAATTGTATTAATAAGTTCAAATTGATTACAACATGCCCCTTGGGCTTACAAAATAAACAAAATAAACTAAAATACAATAACAATGGCTCAAATTTCCTATGGATGCTTTCTCTTTGGAGCGATATAAGCATTCAGGCTCCTCTCCTCGTGAAGCTCTCTTGTGAGCTCCAATTTCTTCTTCTCGCTTGCGCAGAACTGGGCTACAAAGGTGTCTCATTCTCCCTTTAGCTGAATCCAAGCTCTTTGCAAATCTTCAAGAGACGTAGGCATATCAGGATAAAGGACAGTATATGGAACATCTCCTTCGACAACAGGCTCCATGATGATTGGTAAGATGGAGGGGTAAGGCATCATGAGACTTTGAGCACGACTTCACACCCACTTAAGATAAGGCTCAAGGGATATGGAATTCTTATGTCCCAACGTCCTACTATCCACTTTTTTTATCATTCTCCAAGTTCGTATGAACCTTTGACGATGGCCTTGGTTGTCGCCCTCGTAATCGATTACCAAACCTTGGATGAGTGCACCATGGGGACCATCTCTTCATGCATACCCAAACTGTCATAAACCCAAACAAGGGTTGTAGGTAATACTTCCCTTAATTCCAAGAAGAGGGACATTAGGGAATTCCCCACAATGGTCGATGATAGTAATGTCCTCCAAGGATAGAGAACACCAATGAATATCAGAATGTGTGAGTGACATCATCCTTTGAGACCATGTCAAGCCTTGCTCATTCTTCAATGTTGATCGAGGTAGGTGCGAAATAAACCACATAGAGAGTAAGGAAATGCAACACAAAAGAGTACCTCTTTTCTTCATGGTGTGAGTGTGGAAACAATGTACAATATCGCCAAGCAGGGTAGGTACGGGATTGCGAGAGAGAAAAACCTTGATGGAATTCACATTTATGAGTTGGTCCGAATTAGGAAATAGAACCAAACCATAGATTATAAGGGCCAAGACATCCACAAAATATCAAAAATCCATATCTTCCCATGAATAAGCATTTTGCAACAAAAACCTGGCCAAGAAACCCTTAACTCCACTTCTTGTCTCCCAATTTGTCATAATATCAGACTTCTTCAAATGCAAGGCTTCGATAATAACTTCAGGCTTTGGAGTCTCCTCTAAACCGGTGAATGGTATTTGATCAAGCACAAGCACTCCTAGCAACTGAGAGAACTCTTCTAATGTAGGCACTAATTGGTAGTCAGGAAAGGTGAAGCAATCACCCATGGGATCAAAGAATTGGAAGAGCACACACATCATTTCTTCTTGGAAGTTTGAGGTAGCCTAGTTGAGAAGTCAACCATATTTATTAGTGAAGGAAGAATCTCCAGGCACCCTTGATGCTAATTCTTGAAGTTGAGGATGCACTTTCACGAAGCTGACTCTAATGGTATTCCTACGAATAGGAATAATGGCCTACAAAACAGAACAAAAATGAATCTCTAAATCCTTGAAATGGTTAGTGAGAACGCTTATGAGGTTATGATGCTTATGATGTCATGAATAATAATCACAAACAAAGCACACCAAGATATTAGGGTTAGGCTTGCATGGGTTTCAATAGGTAAGTACCCTCTTGAAGTTTAATTTGTTCAACCTGTCCTAGAAAGTAATCAGGTTCTAGGGCATCTCAATATCATTGATCTTTCTTCATTAGGCATTGTCTCAGCATAATCAATCTTTTCTTGCGGCTGAAATATCCCAAAAGTCCCATCTCAATGAGTGTATTATCGAGTATCAACCAATCTTCAGCTTTACACCAAAGTCGACTATCTCACTACTTCCTAATGTCCAAGTTGTTCAATTAAAGGTTCTAAGGTCAGTTAGCGCTTCATGACACCGCTCAGCGGCCCCGTATTATCCATGATTTAACATAAGGGATACTGGTACCAACAAATGCGTCACACTAACATAGACATTGCTTCAACCATATCGGTCTATGCCGTATATTTTCCACAATCTATTGATACTTACCTAAAAAGGTGCCCCAGATCCGGGTGTAGGATAAAAAACCCAAACAAGGACCCAAAATGGAAAGCAAGCAAGTCAAACAAGGAAAACATTTTAAAGGTGATCTAGCTCTAAGGTAACCCCACTTTTAAGTATTTTCCCCAGCAGAGTCGCCAGTTCTGTGATACGGTGGGAGAACCGACTTGGGTGTTTTGCGTTTTATCACAATTGTTGCAGATAGCAAGAGTCGCCACCGACTTTTCTTTTATCCAATAAAGGAAAGGGTGAAAAGAACAGGAAAGACCTTTGAGATATTTTCTTGAGTTCAGGGGGTAGGTTATGAAAAGGGAAGGTTTTAGCACCCTTTTCATTCGTAGTAACCTACTGGCTCTTAGTTGCTTGCAACATCACTTTGAAAAAATGCTTTGTTTGAAAATGTATTTTGTGATGGGTTTTTGAAAGTATTTTGAAAACGCCTTTGTTGCGGAAAACTTTGTAATGATTTTCGTCTCTATAAGAATTTATACAAAGTGTTGGTTTTGAAAATAGTTCAAAGAGATATTTGTTTTTTGAAGATGTTTTGAAAGTGTAAGTGCGGAAATGGTTTTAGTTTGTGAGCAAGCAACTACAAGCGTCCTACATACTCAAAAGGCCTATGTTCTTTTCCTCCTCCTTTATATTTTTCTATCTAACCATTGATTGGTAAAAAGCCCCATCATTGGTTGTGAAGGGACAGGTGTGGGTCAATCGTATAGTCATAGAAGGAAACTTATGAGACGTTTTAGAAATTTTCGTAAGGGACTAGATCGTTTACTGGAGGTAATATCGAGGGACATCGAGGGACTATGATCTTTTTTATCGAGGGTCTTTGCTAAAATACTGATATTCTAGGGACATGACTATTTTCCGAGGCAACAAACGAGGTTACTGTTGTACCCCAAATTTTGACCTAAGATACCGTCTTCCATCTGCATCATTCGCATTGCAAAAGTTTTGACCTATTTTATCAAATTTTCAAAGCAGTTTAAAAATTCATAACTTTTTCGGGTCGGGAGCTGTTTATTTGTTGAACGCTAAATTTATTAACTGATCAAGATTTTAAATGAAGTTTATTAATTATTTATTATCTTAAATTTAAATAATTGGAATCTATTTTTCAATTGTTATATAATTTAAAGACTTATGAATAATGAAATAAGCATTTGAGAATGAGTTTATTAATTGGTCAACAATGATTATTTAATTCTTTATCATTTTAGATTAAATAATTAAAATTCTATTTTTAATTATTATAATTTGGAATTTTACGAATAATGAATTAAATAGTTGAATTTGTTGATTAGTCAATGATGTTTATTTATTTGTTTGTCATTCTGAATTTAAATGATTGGATTTGATTTTCAATCATTATATGATTTAAGGAATTATAAACAATAAATAAATAATTGGAAAGAAAAGGAATTAATTGGGAAATAATAGAATTTTTATTCACTTTATTCTATTTATCACAATTGTTGTTTAAATACTATTGTACAAAGTATTTATAATAACCATTACAGAAATGCTTAAAGTAAAATAAAACTATTTTCCTAAATTCTAATTCTAATCTTCTATCCAATACTTTTTGTCTGCTCATTTAAATTTTACCTGCAAAAAAAACAATTAAAAGAAAAGTCAGGATTGAATAAATAATTAAAATGCAGAAAATAAATTCAATGTTCATCATTAAAAGCAATGGCCGGAATCAGTTACTCTTTTTTTGCAAATCACGGGATTTCTCCCGGTTCACAAAAAAGAGAGGAATTTTTAAATGAATGTATAATTAAAAATAGCACATTTTCAAAATCATTTGCATTTTTATCAAAAGCCTACTGCATATTTCACATATGCATAAATGCATTTTTTGGTCAAAACTGCATAAGTACACACAGCATACATAATTTCAAAACAAACATATGCAAGGTACACAACAAGTAACGTTAACCTGTACCCTTATAGCAGAATAATATAGGCTAATGCAAGACAAAAAAACAATATGAAATTTCAAACAATGTGCAGTTTTAAACAACATATGCAAGCAACCTATATTTCCTTTTTCATCATTTTTCCAGCCTATTGCTCTTTCAGACAGCATGTACAGTATATCATTTATATATATCAATTTCTGTACTTGGGAGAGAGAGAGAAGAGGTTCAATTTTGCAGGTTCTGACTTAAGCATGAATTGGGAATAAGGTCAAACATATGAAGCAGCATAGGTGCAGAACAGCAGAAAAATATATTAAGATATTCAAAACCTGAGCCATGAGAAAAGGCAACGGCTATATGGAAGATCCCTTCAAAAAGGAAGTCTAAGCTTGCATATCTCTAGACACCATATATCACTGCAAAACGAAGCCAAGCAAAATAGCATGTTCCATTTTCCACACCATAACCATTCTGCATACTGCTGAACCATTTCCAAGCATACTAATCTAACAACCATTCACAAACTGCATATTGCTAAACCACATTCTGCAATATCAAACCACATTCTGCACATAACCATTGCAAAACCTGCATATAACATTTTCATAACCTGCATATTTTCATAACGGGCATATTGCAAAAAAACCTGCTACCTGCTGAACCTAAGCCCCTGCCTAACCACATAAACCTGGAATACACAAGAGGATTTGTCCAAAACTATTCAAAAAGCCACATATTTTCAAAAGCCACATATTTGATAACCTGCATTTTTTTCATACCCATTCGGCATACTACAAAACCACATAACAAGCATACTGCTAGACCAACCTGCATATTGCTAAACCGTTTCTAAGCATATTGTCAAACCATCCAGCATACTGACCAAAACCGAATAAACCACAAAAATCATTTATTCAATATTTCAACCAGTTCTTAGACGAAGAAGAAAAGAAGAATTAGTGGCAGAAAGCAAGGAGCGAGGAGTCTTCGGAACTTACCTGATTTCGCCGGAATTGTATCGTCGGACTAGCTCCGACCATGTGAGTTTCTTCAGTTTTTTTTCGCATAAACCTTTATACTGTTGTGTTGCCTTTGTCTCGCTGGATAATAATCCTCTCTCGATTTCCTGAAATCATGTAAAATGGCCATTTAATATCATTGCGAAACAGCAACATATCAAATCCTTTTTCTAACACCAATGCAATCATATAAACACTGTTACTTTTAAAGTCAACTCAAAATAATAAACAAGTTCACAAATCTGCTTCTTCTCTTTAATCAATTCCTCGTTAATTCAATCTAAAATGGCAAAACCCACAAAACAGGTTTGACTGACTTACCTTTGTTTTCATCGATCTAGCAAAGATATCTTCCTTCCTACACTTTTGTCTTCACTTCAATCATCTTCATCGTGTCGTTTCTCTACTTCAATCAACACGCGTGCAACATTAGAAACAATTCGGATATAGAGCTTTTTTTCATAAAAAAGGGAAGATTAAGAAGGCCACTTATATTAGAAATATACGCAGGAAGATCATAACATACCCTTTAACCTTGAACATCACTACAGATTTAAATTCAAAACAAAAAACCATTATTTCACCCACAAAGCGTATCATTCAAAAAATCTGAATTTGAGGAAGAAAGGAAGTGAAGTATGAAATTTGAAATTTTGAATTTATGAAATGTTGCAGACTAGATCTACTTGGAACTTTCACTCCCAAAGTTGATTTTATAAAACTTAACACTCGTGGAGTTATTGAAGTGTCAAAGCGTGTCCATACTTACAGTTGATATAAATAAGTCCCTAGTTACTTTGTTCACTCATGATAAAAGAACACCTAGACCCTATATTTGTCACATTTAACACAGAATTTAAACCAGAATAAGAACTTTTTGTCCGTGGATTTCATGTCTAAAACAGGTAGAGAACAACTGGTTGTGAATGTCACTCTCTTACATATGCTATGGTTTTATCTTTGCAAATAATTCTTATACTCATTTAAAATGCATCCAGCAGACCTGACAACGGAAAAACTCAGTAACAAACCTTGGCAGTGAATATTGTTTATTTCTGGCCCTTTCATCTCTAACTCATCTCATCATCAACCATAAAATGCATCAAAACAACATATTGAACCGAAATAATGAAAAAAAAAAGAAGAAAGAATTGTACCACAAGCATTTGTCGCCTAACAGCTTCACGCTCTTCTCTCCCCAGCAATCTCGCCTCAATTCCGCGACCAACATCTTTAAACCACTATTCATCACCGTCCCGCTTCCCTTCTTTATCTCCACCGTCCCCAAGCCATGTACCAATCACTAAGCACAAATCACTTCAATAGAAAACTAAGGCTACACTAGGTTGAGATCCCCCTGTTTGCAGTTTACAGTTAACCGCTTAAGGTATCTAATCCGAAGCGGAAATCGTGATTCATATTAGATGCAAATATAATCTATTGAGAAACGGAGGGGGATTGACATACCTGATGTCAGCTTCTATGCCACAAAGATTATTTCTGCTAATCGCTTTTAAAACACTGGTAGAGAAATCATGTAGGTATTCTTCCGGTAACGGCCTCAATTCAATTTGAGAATGAAGGGATTGGCATCCTCCTTCAAATAAGCAGAAGTCTATGTTGTCTTTTGAGGCTCTGAAACTCCCTCAATTTCCACGTCCTCGAGCCTAGACGATGTCCCTTCGCCTATTTCTGTTGCCCCGATTGAAACATAAAATGAAGAATTACCGATTCCAACGAGATCAAGCTTCGATGACGGAATGGATTGGGAAGGAGATCGAAACGAGAAGGAAGGAAGAGACCCAGCGGCGGCGGCCACAGTACAGTCTCCCTAGGTTTTTTTTTCGCTTCAGCATGTGTGTTTCTCCCTCTTGGGTCTGGGTCTTCCAACCGACCCGGCCCATTCCCCTCACCCAACTCATTTTCTTGTTTTACTTAAGCCCTTTTCATTTGATTTTCACATCCCATTTTTTATTTACTTTTTTAGTTTAATTCCATTCTTTTTCTTAATTAATTTAGATTAGTTAATTTTCTTAGGAATAACATATAATTTTAAATAGATAATTTTAACACTTTACCCAAATCTTATTTAAGTTTAGGTTTATTTAATTTTAGCCTTCCTTATTTTAATTAGATATTTGAGTTATAAGTTTTATTTAATTTGATAAATACTTAATATCTCTAAAAAAGGGTAAAAAATGAGAAAACTAAAAGACATGCTATTTTTCCTTTAATTTACTCTCCTCATTTTGATTAAATACCAATATAATAAAAACATAAAAATAGAAACATATAAAAATCTAAAAACATTTCTATTAATTCTCATTACCTTTTATCATTAAAAATGCGTAAAAAGGTGAAAACCAATTAAACTTTTTCTTTTCGCATATTAAACAAAAATCATATAAAAAATGCATATTTACACTCAGTCTCTTATTTAACTTGTTGTATATCATTCATCTCATAATCTTCTGTTTAAATATCTCGCATTCATTCGATTATTCCGTTTGCGTCAATCCAAAGGAAATTGTCTAATTTTGTTGACTTCATGTCCTCAAAAATGATCGAGCGAGTACCCTCATTTCATTGAAACTTAGGATAATTTTTCCAAATATCTGATTTCTCCAAAACTCACACCTTTTAAGTCAAAACTTCAACGTTAGGTTGTCGTATCTTCAAAAACCCGTCCGTATCCTTTTTTTCGGCCAAAACGATTTATTTTCAATCAAGCGATCAATTTTTAATAAAACAGATATTTCAAAAGGTTCCTATAGAGTACTATAGATGCATTGGGTGCTAATACCTTCCCATTGTATAACCAACCCCCGAACCATAAGATCTCTTTTCAAAAACGCTTTGTATTTGTATTTTTATTTACATTGCATATTTAGGGTTTTATTTCGCTCTTTTCCCTTTTCCTTTGGAAACAATAAAGCGCGGTGGCGACTCTTGCTTTTTGTGAGACGAATTAATCAATAATTCGATTTCCGATTTACCCCGCTACATTTTTTTATCGCTACAGAATTGGCGACTCTGCTGGGGAAAGATTGACCTCTTGCTGGTCCATCCCTAAGTGGGTTAAGCCTAATTTGTTTTATCTGTTTTATTATTATTTGATTTGTTTGATTATGTGTTTAAATTGGGGTTATTTGGTTTTTTGTAAAGGACGAATCCTATACCCGGATTAAGTAACACTTAAGGAATAGGACGGGCGGTATAGTCATGTTAACTTTGAGGGAGTAATCCCGAAGAAGGAGGCATGAGATCCCCCACTCAATGGAAGGCCCTCTTGAACTTAATATTTGTTTACCGAGTAATCGGGAAGACATTATTACTTTCGACCTAGGAGCCCGAGAAGTTGAGGACCGTAGAACCCTAACCCATCTTGGCCTTTTTAGGTGTAGCGCGGAGACTATAACGGAGTAATTCGGAAGTAGTTGTTACGCGATGCTACACTCGGACGAGTTTCTCTTGAGAATATTGCTAATTATTGAGTAATCAAGACGTTGGTAATATCCGAAGGAGGAATGTAGACTCTGGGAACTCTTAGAACCATGTCTTACAGGTGCGTTTGAACCGATAGTACATACCTTCGGGTGGGTTTTACCCTTGACTCCATGCGGAACGTTGAACCTTTTAACCCCATGTTTGTGACCTTGCTTGTGGTTGTTGCATCTCCATGCATTCATGCATCCATAAAACTCTTTTCACTTGACTTTGAAGGAGTTTGGAGGTCTTTCTTTGTAAACATCACTAGTTTCGTCAAACTCAATGGATCTTGGGTGTCGATAGGGCGAAAACCCTAATCCACCAAAATGGATGATTGATCTTGACGATAACTTGATCAATGTTTGGAGCCAATTTAAAATTCATTTGTTATCTTCATACTTGGATGTTTATAACTTGATATCTTGAGTTCCTTGAAAGTCAAATAAAATTCTCTTTTGCATACCACACATCATTCTACATTCTTCCTTTGTCTCACTTTCAAAGGTCTTTTTTTTCGAGTCTTATTTTTTCCTTTTGGTCTCACTAGTACAACACTCGCGCTAAGAGGACAATGGAGAATATCAAGCAAGAGATTTCTGAACTCCGCAGAGAGGTAATTGTTTTGAAAGCTGGTTTGGATCACTTAACTGGTTTGGTTGAAATTCTGCTTGCCGCCCAAGTCAATCCGTCTAGGAGGGAGGAAGCAAGGATAAAAGTCTTCACGGAAACTCTAAAATCTTTTCCTCATGAAAAGATGATGGTTAATGCACCTGTTGACTTTCTTGACAAGGTGAATGTGGGAGTGCGTCTAGAAGAAGATGTCGGAAAAGGATGTTCATATGAAGTGGGTAGCTCAGTTAATGGTGTGAAGAAGTTTGATAATGACTTTTCCAAGAAGAGAACCAGAGGAAGAGACAATCATCATCAGAATCATCATGTTCACCAACAGAATCAGCGAGTTCCTAATCAGAGGAAAACCCAGTTTGATTCAATTCCAATCACCTATACAGAGTTGTTCCCTATCCTGTTGCAGAGGAATTTGGTTCAGACCCGACCTCCACCGAAGGTCCCTAAGAAGATACATTGGAACTACAAAGCTGATTTGGCTTGTACTTTTCATCAAGGTGCTCGTGGGCATGACTTGGAGGGTTGCTTCGCTTTGAAGATTGAGGTTCAGAAGTTGGTCAGAAGTTGTATCTTGTCATTCAAGGACGTTGGTTTTGAAGTTCAAATCAAACAGGCGCCGAAGAGTAAACACGATTGAGGGTGACTTTGAGTTTTTGAAGATGTTTTCGGTAGTTCAAGTGGAAAGCCTTCCCAGATTATTAACTTGTTTCTGCTTTTGTAGCTTTTCTTATTTATCGAAACATTGTTTGCATGTGAGAACGTGTTTGCGTCTAAATGGTTATTTTAATACAATGAGTATGTTTGTCTTGAAGAAATTCATTCGTTTCACTCATATTTGCTCTCAAATTTTAAATTTCTTTTGCATTATGATACCAACATGTTGCCCATTCTCTTGCCTAGGCAGAGATTGAAGGGGGGATGATGATCTAAAGAACACAAAATCTCTGGTTGTTTGCTTTTGAATAAAATCTTGTTGATGATGTACAGGCATTGTTTCAAATTCCTAAACACCGGAGATATAAGGAAGATAATCCCTTGCTAACCCCTTTTGAGCCTTTGAGGCAGAAGTTTCTTTTCTATACGAAAAAAACCTCGAATTTTAACCTGGGGCAGGGTAGCTTTCTGGTAATTTGATTGAGTGTTCAAAATTCGTAAGAAAGATGTTACCGTCACAAAATCCTCTTTATAGATGAACACTCAGTTTGAATTAACCAAGCATAGGGTTGGAGAACATCATGAAGAATGGGTGGGCACCAAATATTTCGAGCCTTAAAACCTTTTCTAAAAAAAAAAACATAAATCAGACCACATTACAACCTTCAAAAGTCCTAATTGAAGCAAGGTTATTTTGAAAGCATATTTCAATGAGACAGTGTTCCTGACTCCCATGAATGTTCTAAATAGTTATGTTGGTATCATATGTTTTTCCTATACAAAAATAAATGGTACTTTAACTCGCGAAATTTGTGCGATATCTTTCAAAATCTTCAAGACTTACATAACTGTTGCATTAGAATTTTCATTCTCATTATAAACTTTTTCTAACTGCAAAACATTTGTTTGATATCAAGGAAGTTCACATAAACACCAGTGATGAGTTTACTCTTTTGAGGCTTGAAACTTTGTTGAGTAATTGGCGGATCACGTCGAGAGAATCATATCCAGGGGCATGTTAGTTGAAGACCTTAAGCATGGACAGGTTACTTCTCCTAGTTATTGCTTTTCCCAATTTGTTTGCTCGTCTGGGGCAAAAAATTCGAAGGCTTTGTTGTGCCGACTACGGTCAATCCGGGGCAATCACGTCAAGGTTGGACGATTTCCTCTAAGAGTTTGAAGACACCAGAGCATGGTGAATGCCAGGTCTCTTGTAAACTCTCGTTAGAAGATTTTCTCGCCATCAACCTTTTAGCTTGGGGCATTCTAGAAGTGAAATTATTCGCAACAATCGTCGTGCATCATGCAGCTCGTCAGCAGTGATTCGGGGCACCCAATTTGGTCCCCGGGGCAATCTAGACTTGTCAGAATGTGTGTTAGGCATTGCACACTTTATCAGAGGGTGGTGTTCCCAGTATCTCCAGCTAAGCATGACTCCTTCCAGCAGAAGATTTGTTCGTGTTGTCGACGATAGAAGATGGGACTTTGGGTTGAATATTTTCCTCTCCAAAGAGATTTAAGCCTTGTAGAAGGATTTTGCAGCGTTGTTGGCTTTTGTCTTCTATCTCCAGTGATGTTCCCCTCCTGTTGAGTTTAGCCGAGCGTCGGGTTGTACTGTGATGTTTCATCATCTTCTGTCCGTCTCCCCTGTCTGTTTTGTCAGCATATACATGACATTCATGACATTCATTCACACTTGCATCATGCACGCACAGTTGTATCTGTTGATGTCTTTGAATTCGTACACCTTGGTTGTGTCTTTTCAAATAACGTATTTGATCGTTCCAAATAGGGTGTCAACTTAAGCATAAAGTGCGCCTCCTTTCTAATTCCCCAACCGAGCTAATCCTCGTGGATGTTTTTTGATTTAGCTTACCTTGTCCATTTTTGGATAGGATAAATTCCCCAATCGAGTTACTTTCTCATTGGGTAGAGTCTTGTTTGACTGTTTTCTCTTTGGTTATTCCTGGATGAAGTTGTTGCCTCTTGCATAGGCTACCTCAGTGATTTTCCCCAGTGAAATTGCGACCTAGACGGTTGGTGCATTTATTTTGCACGTTAAAGTATATGATCTCCTCGGGAAGGATTGATTCGGGGTTCTCTTTGACGAAGATTTTATTCTCTGCCAATATCATTGCAATTTCCTTCTGAGTTATTCTTTGGAAAACGACAAGCGGTAGCTCTTCACGAGCAACTTGTACGTTACTCTTTGAAAGCGCCGAGCAGCAGTTCTTCATGAGCTACTAGTGCGTCATTTATCCTTTTTGGGAATCGCCGAGCAGCAGTTCTTCATGAGCTACTAGTGCGTCATTGTGAAAACGCCAGCAGTTCTTCATGAGCTACTAGTGCGTCATTGTGAAAACGCCAGCAGTTCTTCATGAGCTACTAGTGCGTCAGTTATGACTTTGTGAAAGCGCCGAGCAGCAGTTCTTCATGAGCTACTAGTGCGTCATCGTCATTTTATCTTTCGGAAAGCGCCGAGCAGCAGTTCTTCATGAGCTACTAGTGCGTCATTTTTATTCCGTTGGAAATCGCCGAGCAGTAGTTCTTCATGAGCTACTAGTGCGTCATTTATCTGTTTTCAAAGCGCCGAGCAGCAGTTCTTCATGAACTACTAGTGCGTCATCTTTTATCTTTTCGAAAGCAACAAACAGCAAACTCTTCATGAGTTACCAGTACGTTATTACTTTTCTTCGGAAAACAGCAAGTGGCAGCTTCTTTATTTGAGCGGCTTGTATGTTATCGGTATTTTCTTCGGAAAACAGCAAGTGGCAGCTTCTTTATTTGAGCAGTTTGTTTGTTATCGATATTTTCTGTGGACGACAGCAAGCGGCAGCTTCTTTATTTGAGCAGCTTGTATGTTATTGGTATTTTCTTTGGATAACAACAGCAAGCGGCAGCTTCTTTATTTGAGCAACTTGTTTGTTATCGGTATTTTCTTCGGACGACAGCAAGTGGCAGCCTCTTTATTTGAGCAACTTGTATGCTTTGGTATTTTCTTTGAACGGCAGGCGGCGGTCTCTTTATTTGAGCAACTTGCGCGTTGTTAGTTTTTTGGAAAACAGCAGGTGGCAGCTTCTTTATTTGAGCAACTTGTATGTTATTGACACCCATGGATGGCCAGTGGCATTTTTCTTTATTTGAACAACCTTCGTATTACCTCAGCATTAACGAGTATCTCTGAAAATCTCGCAGAGAAGTCTGGTACGAATCTACACCTCCAGAAGTCGGTAATCAGTTATCAGCAATTTGATACTCTCTGTCTATCGTCGACCTTGAGTGGCGAACTCACTGTTTTGGATCAAATCTGTTATGGCCTATGCAAGATGCTCTCTTTGTCAGGTTAGACGTCGTATTCCCTCAATTTTATTCGCTGTCAGGAGTCTGTCGTTGGAAGTCGATAGCTTGTTTCCCCAGTAGCGTATAATTCATGTCTCTGTGTTTTGTTGGTGTTCGATTCCCCCAGCATTGTCTTGTTTCACACAATATCTTTCTCTGTGAATTCATGCACTACATTCATATCACTGCATGATGACAGCATCTTAGGACAAAATTTGCGTAGTTATGTATTTAAGTACCTTCAATCTCGTCGAAACGAAGACTTTAATCTTCATATCTCCGGATAGAAGGAACTTAAATAGGGGCAGCTGTTGTACCCCAAATTTTGACCTAAGATACCGTCTTCCATCTGCATCATTCGCATTGCAAAAGTTTTGACCTATTTTATCAAATTTTCAAAGCAGTTTAAAAATTCATAACTTTTTCGGGTCGGGAGCTGTTTATTTGTTGAACGCTAAATTTATTAACTGATCAAGATTTTAAATGACGTTTATTAATTATTTATTATCTTAAATTTAAATAATTGGAATCTATTTTTCAATTGTTATATAATTTAAAGACTTATGAATAATGAAATAAGCATTTGAGAATGAGTTTATTAATTGGTCAACAATGATTATTTAATTCTTTATCATTTTAGATTAAATAATTAAAATTCTATTTTTAATTATTATAATTTGGAATTTTACGAATAATGAATTAAATAGTTGAATTTGTTGATTAGTCAATGATGTTTATTTATTTGTTTGTCATTCTGAATTTAAATGATTGGATTTGATTTTCAATCATTATATGATTTAAGGAATTATAAACAATAAATAAATAATTGGAAAGAAAAGGAATTAATTGGGAAATAATAGAATTTTTATTCACTTTATTCTATTTATCACAATTGTTGTTTAAATACTATTGTACAAAGTATTTATAATAACCATTACAGAAATGCTTAAAGTAAAATAAAACTATTTTCCTAAATTCTAATTCTAATCTTCTATCCAATACTTTTTGTCTGCTCATTTAAATTTTACCTGCAAAAAAAAACAATTAAAAGAAAAGTCAGGATTGAATAAATAATTAAAATGCAGAAAATAAATTCAATGTTCATCATTAAAAGCAATGGCCGGAATCAGTTACTCTTTTTTTGCAAATCACGGGATTTCTCCCGGTTCACAAAAAAGAGAGGAATTTTTAAATGAATGCATAATTAAAAATAGCACATTTTCAAAATCATTTGCATTTTTATCAAAAGCCTACTGCATATTTCACATATGCATAAATGCATTTTTTGGTCAAAACTGCATAAGTACACACAGCATACATAATTTCAAAACAAACATATGCAAGGTACACAACAAGTAACGTTAACCTGTACCCTTATAGCAGAATAATATAGGCTAATGCAAGACAAAAAAACAATATGAAATTTCAAACAATGTGCAGTTTTAAACAACATATGCAAGCAACCTATATTTCCTTTTTCATCATTTTTCCAGCCTATTGCTCTTTCAGACAGCATGTACAGTATATCATTTATATATATCAATTTCTGTACTTGGGAGAGAGAGAGAAGAGGTTCAATTTTGCAGGTTCTGACTTAAGCATGAATTGGGAATAAGGTCAAACATATGAAGCAGCATAGGTGCAGAACAGCAGAAAAATATATTAAGATATTCAAAACCTGAGCCATGAGAAAAGGCAACGGCTATATGGAAGATCCCTTCAAAAAGGAAGTCTAAGCTTGCATATCTCTAGACACCATATATCACTGCAAAACGAAGCCAAGCAAAATAGCATGTTCCATTTTCCACACCATAACCATTCTGCATACTGCTGAACCATTTCCAAGCATACTAATCTAACAACCATTCACAAACTGCATATTGCTAAACCACATTCTGCAATATCAAACCACATTCTGCACATAACCATTGCAAAACCTGCATATAACATTTTCATAACCTGCATATTTTCATAACGGGCATATTGCAAAAAAACCTGCTACCTGCTGAACCTAAGCCCCTGCCTAACCACATAAACCTGGAATACACAAGAGGATTTGTCCAAAACTATTCAAAAAGCCACATATTTTCAAAAGCCACATATTTGATAACCTGCATTTTTTTCATACCCATTCGGCATACTACAAAACCACATAACAAGCATACTGCTAGACCAACCTGCATATTGCTAAACCGTTTCTAAGCATATTGTCAAACCATCCAGCATACTGACCAAAACCGAATAAACCACAAAAATCATTTATTCAATATTTCAACCAGTTCTTAGACGAAGAAGAAAAGAAGAATTAGTGGCAGAAAGCAAGGAGCGAGGAGTCTTCGGAACTTACCTGATTTCGCCGGAATTGTATCGTCGGACTAGCTCCGACCATGTGAGTTTCTTCAGTTTTTTTTCGCATAAACCTTTATACTGTTGTGTTGCCTTTGTCTCGCTGGATAATAATCCTCTCTCGATTTCCTGAAATCATGTAAAATGGCCATTTAATATCATTGCGAAACAGCAACATATCAAATCCTTTTTCTAACACCAATGCAATCATATAAACACTGTTACTTTTAAAGTCAACTCGAAATAATAAACAAGTTCACAAATCTGCTTCTTCTCTTTAATCAATTCCTCGTTAATTCAATCTAAAATGGCAAAACCCACAAAACAGGTTTGACTGACTTACCTTTGTTTTCATCGATCTAGCAAAGATATCTTCCTTCCTACACTTTTGTCTTCACTTCAATCATCTTCATCGTGTCGTTTCTCTACTTCAATCAACACGCGTGCAACATTAGAAACAATTCGGATATAGAGCTTTTTTTCATAAAAAAGGGAAGATTAAGAAGGCCACTTATATTAGAAATATACGCAGGAAGATCATAACATACCCTTTAACCTTCAACATCACTACAGATTTAAATTCAAAACAAAAAACCATTATTTCACCCACAAAGCGTATCATTCAAAAAATCTGAATTTGAGGAAGAAAGGAAGTGAAGTATGAAATTTGAAATTTTGAATTTATGAAATGTTGCAGACTAGATCTACTTGGAACTTTCACTCCCAAAGTTGATTTTATAAAACTTAACACTCGTGGAGTTATTGAAGTGTCAAAGCGTGTCCATACTTACAGTTGATATAAATAAGTCCCTAGTTACTTTGTTCACTCATGATAAAAGAACACCTAGACCCTATATTTGTCACATTTAACACAGAATTTAAACCAGAATAAGAACTTTTTGTCCGTGGATTTCATGTCTAAAACAGGTAGAGAACAACTGGTTGTGAATGTCACTCTCTTACATATGCTATGGTTTTATCTTTGCAAATAATTCTTATACTCATTTAAAATGCATCCAGCAGACCTGACAACGGAAAAACTCAGTAACAAACCTTGGCAGTGAATATTGTTTATTTCTGGCCCTTTCATCTCTAACTCATCTCATCATCAACCATAAAATGCATCAAAACAACATATTGAACCGAAATAATGAAAAAAAAAAGAAGAAAGAATTGTACCACAAGCATTTGTCGCCTAACAGCTTCACGCTCTTCTCTCCCCAGCAATCTCGCCTCAATTCCGCGACCAACATCTTTAAACCACTATTCATCACCGTCCCGCTTCCCTTCTTTATCTCCACCGTCCCCAAGCCATGTACCAATCACTAAGCACAAATCACTTCAATAGAAAACTAAGGCTACACTAGGTTGAGATCCCCCTGTTTGCAGTTTACAGTTAACCGCTTAAGGTATCTAATCCGAAGCGGAAATCGTGATTCATATTAGATGCAAATATAATCTATTGAGAAACGGAGGGGGATTGACATACCTGATGTCAGCTTCTATGCCACAAAGATTATTTCTGCTAATCGCTTTTAAAACACTGGTAGAGAAATCATGTAGGTATTCTTCCGGTAACGGCCTCAATTCAATTTGAGAATGAAGGGATTGGCATCCTCCTTCAAATAAGCAGAAGTCTATGTTGTCTTTTGAGGCTCTGAAACTCCCTCAATTTCCACGTCCTCGAGCCTAGACGATGTCCCTTCGCCTATTTCTGTTGCCCCGATTGAAACATAAAATGAAGAATTACCGATTCCAACGAGATCAAGCTTCGATGACGGAATGGATTGGGAAGGAGATCGAAACGAGAAGGAAGGAAGAGACCCAGCGGCGGCGGCCACAGTACAGTCTCCCTAGGTTTTTTTTTCGCTTCAGCATGTGTGTTTCTCCCTCTTGGGTCTGGGTCTTCCAACCGACCCGGCCCATTCCCCTCACCCAACTCATTTTCTTGTTTTACTTAAGCCCTTTTCATTTGATTTTCACATCCCATTTTTTATTTACTTTTTTAGTTTAATTCCATTCTTTTTCTTAATTAATTTAGATTAGTTAATTTTCTTAGGAATAACATATAATTTTAAATAGATAATTTTAACACTTTACCCAAATCTTATTTAAGTTTAGGTTTATTTAATTTTAGCCTTCCTTATTTTAATTAGATATTTGAGTTATAAGTTTTATTTAATTTGATAAATACTTAATATCTCTAAAAAAGGGTAAAAAATGAGAAAACTAAAAGACATGCTATTTTTCCTTTAATTTACTCTCCTCATTTTGATTAAATACCAATATAATAAAAACATAAAAATAGAAACATATAAAAATCTAAAAACATTTCTATTAATTCTCATTACCTTTTATCATTAAAAATGCGTAAAAAGGTGAAAACCAATTAAACTTTTTCTTTTCGCATATTAAACAAAAATCATATAAAAAATGCATATTTACACTCAGTCTCTTATTTAACTTGTTGTATATCATTCATCTCATAATCTTCTGTTTAAATATCTCGCATTCATTCGATTATTCCGTTTGCGTCAATCCAAAGGAAATTGTCTAATTTTGTTGACTTCATGTCCTCAAAAATGATCGAGCGAGTACCCTCATTTCATTGAAACTTAGGATAATTTTTCCAAATATCCGATTTCTCCAAAACTCACACCTTTTAAGTCAAAACTTCAACGTTAGGTTGTCGTATCTTCAAAAACCCGTCCGTATCCTTTTTTTCGGCCAAAACGATTTATTTTCAATCAAGCGATCAATTTTTAATAAAACAGATATTTCAAAAGGTTCCTATAGAGTACTATAGATGCATTGGGTGCTAATACCTTCCCATTGTATAACCAACCCCCGAACCATAAGATCTCTTTTCAAAAACGCTTTGTATTTGTATTTTTATTTACATTGCATATTTAGGGTTTTATTTCGCTCTTTTCCCTTTTCCTTTGGAAACAATAAAGCGCGGTGGCGACTCTTGCTTTTTGTGAGACGAATTAATCAATAATTCGATTTCCGATTTACCCCGCTACATTTTTTTATCGCTACAGTTACCCTAGAGGTGCACGTGTGTGAATAATGTGTTTGTTGCATGCATTTTTGTATTTGAAATTTGGGTTTTCTAATGGTTGATTTCATCTTTCCATACACACTCTAATTACTAATAATTCATATTAAAGCGGTAAGTTGCGGATATTAAAATCCTAAGCTATTACATCATTTATGGATGGGGTATACAAATTTACAAATGGGGGATGAAAAGAAATAAAAGTCCTAATTATTACAACCATATTGAATAGAAATGAAAGAAAATATATAAAAAATATATTAAAAAAAGACAAAAATAGCGCAAAGAGAGAAAAAACAAATATTTCGATTTATGCAGTATGTTCGAAGCATGTACCCTTCGATTCATAGAGAAAAAAAATCTTCCGATTCATGCAGTATGTTCGAAGCATGCACCCTTCAATTCACACACCCTTTTTTCTTTAGTTTGGGCCTATAAAGCAGGGTGTGTCGAAGCCTAAGACTTTGTGTAGAACCATACTATAATTTCTCACTCCAACATTGTTTTATGGTCTGTACAGGTTAGTTCTTAACATATAATTGACAAGAAAGGGAAACAAACAAAAGGTTAGCTTCGAATGCAATTATTATTACATGTTATCTTCAAAAATATAACACCAATGATGCTTGAAACGAAGGGTTTAAAGTCAAGAAGACTTACCTTGAAGCTGGAATGTGTGATTCGAACTTGAGTTGTTGCCTTGAATGCTCTTGGGTTCGAAAGATAAGAAAAGAGGTGTTGTGTTTTGTTGGTTCAGGGTTCGAAAGAAAAGAACATAGGTGTTTTGTTTTTTTTTTGTTCTGGATTTAAGAGTTTCTTAAGGTTTCAAGCTTAGTGTTCTCTCCTCTCTCTTTTTTCTTCTTCTCCTTTTTTCTTGTTCCAAAATACTCCTTTATGTGTTGTGAAACAAACTATTTATAGAAGAGTCTTGGTAGGGTTTTGGGGGAAAAACATATAAAATTTGAATTGTTTGGGTATGTTGTTATCAAAGCTTTCGAGGTGCAGCTCTCATATGCTAGTTTGGTGCAAATATTGGACTGGTTTAGGAGCAGCCTTACAGGACTCTTTTGCCACAGTTTTGGAGTGTTGTGGCAGCTTGGTGCAGGGTTGTTTCATAGTAGTACAACGAACTGTTTTTGACATGGTTTTAGACTGTTATATGGACAGTACAACAAGCTTGGGATTGTCAGCATATTGGACTTTGTTCAGCAAGCATCTTGAATACTTCACACATTCGTTTTGATCACATAGATCCACAACCTTCGACCAAACTCATCAACAGACGAAACAATATTTGTTTCCAACAAATGTGTGTCCTTCAAATGGAACACACAACCTTCGACCAGACTCAACAACAGACGAAACAATATTTGTTTCCACCAAATGTGTGTTCTTTTAATGGACCACACAACCTTTGACCATACTCAACAACAGACGAAACAGTATTTGTTTCCACCAAATGTGTTTCCTTAGAATGGACCACACAACCTTCGACCGTACTCAACAATAGACGAAACAATATTTGTTTCCACAAAATATGTGTCCTTCGAATGGACCACACAACCTTCAACCATACTCAACAACAGAAGAAACAATATTTGTTTCCACCAAATGTGTTTCCTTCGAATAGACCACAGAACCTTTGACCATACTCAACAACAGACGAAATAATATTTGTTTCCACCAAATGTGTGTCCTTCGAGTGGACCACACAACCTTCAACCATACTCAACAACAGACGAAACAATATTTGTTTCCACCAAATGTGTGTCCTTTAAATGGATCACATTCATCTGAATGTACTACTTTGAGCCTGCAAGATGATCTCATTGGCATAGTCAAAACGAAAGAATTTCTGGATTGCTTTCCTACCAGTAACCTTCAGTTGATTAAGTGGTATAAAGTTCAAATGTCCAAACCTCAAATTGTAACTTATAGTGTAGAATCTATGTGTGTCGAAGGGTTTAGAGGTGGAATCGAAGCAAGCATAAAGGAAGCCATTGCCTTGTGGATCGAAGCAAGCATGAAGGAAGCCATTGCCTTGTGGATCTAAGCAAGCATGAAGGAAGACACTGCCTTGTGGATCGAAGAAAGCATGAAGGAAGTCATTGCCCAGTCGAAGCTTGTGAAATCAAAGAAATCTTGCTCTTCTTCGACTTGCAAAAATCTGCCAACCACTCCTTTCGACCAGTCATATGGTTCGAACAGCCTGAACCAGATTTTGAATTCGACACACCTTTTTTGTATGGTTTTCCCTTTCGAAAGTTTCTTCTTCGACCTAACGCTTGAAATCCCATTCTGATCCATGGAAACCATATGAGGCTTTTAAAATCCAATTGTACTTGTGCAAACTTGAGCTTTTGGAAATCTTTGTGAGAAATGCGATGAGAAAAGAGAGGGGAAATTTTGGGGTACAACAACATGGTTTGTGTTTTTTATGAATTACGAAGATATTTTAATTCTCCTCGTACTTCGTCCGAGTGTGTGAATAGAGGGTTTTATGGTTGGTTAAGTATTCTTTATGTATTAATTGTAAACAAGTATCTTATTTAAAATGCATGATTAAAAGATAATTTAAAGCAATAAATAAAACATATTTGAATGAGTTTAGGAAAATATTATTTGATTTATAATAATAATAATATTTTTATGGATTGGAAAATAATATGTTGGATTTATAATAATAAAAATATTAAAATCATAAATATGTAAAAATATAAAATGTAAAAATAATAAAATAAAATTAAAAACGAAAATAAATTAAAAACGTAGGGGGTGTAAATTTGGGAATTTGTTTTTGAAATAACTAGGTTTTGAAAAAAAAATCGCAAATAACCATATTTCGGAGAAAATTATGCAAATAACCATGTTTCAGAAAACCCCACAGTGGAGGATCCATCTAAATTGGCGCCTACACCTTAATTTAAAGGGGAGGCGCCATCTCACTTGGCCCCTAGGTGTTAAAATTATGCCCTAAGCCAAGTGAGATGGTGCCTTAGTGCAAAGGGGGCCCGGTTTTTTTTTTTTAAATGTGGGACATTACGTAAACGATATTTGATCACGAAAATTCAAATTTTTATTTACACAAAACGATTACACAAAACAATTACATAAAAAAATACAAAATAATTAGTGGTCCCCCGGAACCCGATAACGACCTGCGGTTCCGCAACCGCGTCCTCGCTTGTCCCGTGGTAGGTTTCGTCGCGTTTCCTATTGTGGCAGGGTCGACGGCCCAGCGAATTCAATGCGTTTAGGATCCATGAAATCGATCAGATCTCCATATCTATAAGATCCACTTTGGTACAGTCGGTTACCCATACCCTCAAAGTTTGGTCGTCTTGGTGGTGGGTGGGGTTCCATGGTTGGTCTATAGCATTGGTCGTCTGAGTAAAGGGGGTAGAAAGGAAATGAATCCTGGGGTGTTTGGTATTGAGAATTTTGGGTGCTTTGGTGATGTGGTGGTTGATGGTAAGTTGGTTTGGTTGGGTCATATTCTTCGGAAAATCCCAGATCAGGGCTAAGGTTAAATGTTGAGGGGGCCATATTGGGATATGGAAGAAGACTAGAATTGTGTGTGGGGCATGCGGGTGTATTTGTGTTGTGATTTAAATTGTGGTTGGGTGTGGGGAATATGTGGGTATTGGTATTGAGGTGGTGATTGTGGTTGGTTGGGGGGCATGTGGGTGTATTCGTATTGTGGTGGTGATTGTGGTTGGGTGGTTATGGATATGTTTCTTCGGGGAGGTTTATGTGTGTTGGTTTTGTTGTTGGGTAAATGAGGGTTGTGCCAATTGTGTTCGTGGGTCAACCAAATACCTTGGATGAGACACGTGCATTTCTGGGTTACTAACTAATTTGTACCAAGCTAAATCTTGATGTGTGTGTTGCATATTACTATGGTTGAGGAAAACTGGGAATTGCAAGACATGTCGATGACGTCTCTGCCACATCTTACACCATTCTGGAGCAAAATCTTTCCAATTGGTAAGACCCCATTGGGCGTCGACCCTTTTGAGATGCCACGAGGATAAACAAGTTGGATCGCAGGGTATCTCTTGATGCATTCCAAACTGCATCTTGACATGGTCGCTATGGTGTATCTCCATAATGTTGAACCGTATGATTGCAATCTTTGCGCTCCAAATTGTTGCATCCTTGGAGATTGGTTCATGTTCCAAACCCAAATATGGTCTCCAGATAAACTGAGGATAAAATTAAATCAGCTTAATGAAAACGTAATAAATAAATAAAGTAGAAAAGTTCAAAGATTTGACGTACATCATCCAGGCCAAGGTGATCCAATAGATTGTGATATAGAGCGACATTGAATCTTGGATTATTTCTGTAATCCATACCCGTCACGCAGTACATAAAGAAATTGTAAAATAGTTTATTTTTATCATATATTTGGTGAACAGGTGAATAATAAATGATATTAGTTATTGAATTACTTTGTTGCGTATGAGAAAACGAATGTGTTGTTGTTGACGGGGTTTAGGGACTCCATTCTCCACCAACCTCATGCTTGAAGTAATAAAGCGCATCCATAAAAAGTACATTTTTCCTTGGTTGCATTTTTACACAAGGAACTGTATAGATGGGCTAAAAAAGCAAAACCCAACTATACTTTCTA